>OX328127.1:263913-718913 GCA_946811695.1 Gonocerus acuteangulatus
AAAATTTACCGGAGCTACGTGAGATTTCAAAATTTTACCCTCCAGAACATGTTCAACTATTATCGCGTAAGGGGGTATTCCCATACGATTACGTCACTGGTTGGAGCACGTTAGAGGAGCAAGCATTGCCGGACAAAACGTATTTTTATAATAAGTTAACGGATACATCCGTTTCTGATGAAGACTATCAGCACGCTATAAATGTGTGGAATACATTTAAATGTCGCACCATAGGGGAGTATAGCGACCATTATCTCAGAACGGATGTATTACTGTTATCGGATGTCTTCGAAGTATTTAGAGATATCACCCTGAAGACGCATAAGCTCGACCCCTGTAACTACTTCACCCTCCCCGGACTTTCTTGGGATGCCATGCTTCGCTTTACAGGTGTGAGACTTCAACTGCTCACCGATTATGATATGATATTAATGATTGAGCGAGGAATACGTGGAGGAATATGCCAGGTATCGCACAGGTTCATCGAAGCTAATAATAAATACTTGAATAACTATAATCCTAATGAGCCATCGTCGTATATCGTTTATCAAGATGCAAATAATTTATATGGCCATGCAATGGTGCAATCGCTACCCTATGGGGGGTTTGAATGGGCGGAGGGGGATATAGATCTAAGCAAACTCTCACCTGACTACGGATATATCCTAGATGTTGATGTCGACTACCCTCAAGAGCTACACGATTTGCACAACTCCCTACCATTTCTACCTGACAATATAGAGGTGAGTGAGCACAGGAAACTAGTCCCTCATTTAAATCCTAGGAGGAATTATATCGTCCATTACGTAGCTCTCAAGCAAGCTTTAGACCATGGCCTCATTTTAAAGAAAATTAATAGAGCGATAAAATTTCGTCAGTCTAAATGGCTCGAACCCTACATTTCCCATAATACTCAACTTCGAACAACTGCTCGCACGGCTTTTGAAAAAGATCTATATAAACTTTATAACAACTCGGTTTTTGGTAAAACTATGGAAAATGTCAGAAATCGAATGAATATGCAGCTCGTGTGCGACGCTAAAAAGATTGAAAAAATGGTTTCGAAAAATAATTTTATTGATAGGACTATATACACCGAGAACCTAGCTGCTATACATCTGTTAAAGAATAAAGTAAAATTTAATAAGCCCCTTTACATCGGCCTAAGTGTTTTAGATCTTTCAAAGACTACCATGTACGCTTACCACTACGACGTTATGATGCCTCGATTCGGACCTGAAAGGTTAATCCTATCTTATACAGATACGGATTCATTCATATATAAGATATTTACTGAAGATATATTCCAGGATTATATAGATCTCCTGCCGTATTTGGATACATCCGACTTCCCTCCCGATCATAAATGTTTCTCGACTCTGAACAAAAAGGTATTAGGTAAATTCAAAGATGAGACTAATGGGGAGCTAGTAAATGCGTTTGTAGGACTTCGGGCAAAAATGTATGCAATACTTATCGATAAGCGTGAAATTCGTAAAGCTAAAGGTGTTAAGAAAGCCGTATTGAAAAATAAAATCACCTTTCAAGATTATGTCTCTTGCCTAAAAACCCATGATACAGCTCGTCATCCCATGAAGTTTATCCGATCATCCAAACATTTCATTTATAGTACAGAAGTTAATAAAATATCTCTATCAGCGAACGATGACAAAAGGCATATTCTTAAAGATAACGTCTCCACTCTAGCATTAGGTCATTATAAGATACCTTCGGACAACTTACTTGCGCTCCCTAATACTTAATAAGTTAAGGTTGGTTGTAAATATAAGTTAAGGTTGGTTGTAAATCTAGGTTAAGGTTGGTTGTAAATCTGAGTTAAGGATAGATAAGCTATTTTTGTAAATCTAAGTTAAGGATAGATAAGCTATTTTTTGTAAATCTAAGTTAAGGTTGGTTGTAAACCTAAGTTAAGGGAAGTTGTAAATCTTTTTGTACATTTAAGTTAACCTTTTTATGTTATAACAAAATAAAACACGTTTTATCCTGAACATGCCTATTTATTTATCCTATTGACATTTTTATAACCCCTACATCGCCATAAGTGAGTGATCTGTTACAATAAAATAATTATTCCACTCACTTGTGCGTGTTGAAGGTTCTTGCAGCTGTAGGTTGCTGAGTCTACTGAGGAGTCTGTTGGATGGAGGGACGAGGTAAAGATAAGGAGCAGTCCCCTCTATCACATATCGCCTACACGATTAATGTGGGAGAGCGAAACTGTTATTTATTCTAAACACTATAATACTAAGATTACAACCTCCTATTACCCTCAGAGCCCTCGTAACAGGTCACGAGGACCTTGAGGGTAGTAGAGGCATCATACGGCACACTAGTGGTCAGTACTATGCTCCGGCCGTCCATTGCCTGCTTCAACTGCTAGAGTCATCCCAGGTACCCATTATTAAATTAATTAAAGGCTGGGTTAGCCTAGGGACGGCCATGAACGAAGACACTAGTGCTTAGTGCTTGCTCGGGATTTGACCTCTAGCTTATTAGTCCAGTGCTCTACCACTCACCCTATTACCCTGCTTAACAAACTCTTACAAGCTGTGATATGTATCTAGACGCTCGTCACACTATATGTTATTGATTTTGAGGATACGTCAGTACAGCTGGTTACTACTGACTAACACTGCTTTCGCTAAGGAAATTATGAAAAACATGCTGCGCGCTATTGATCGCAGCATCACTTCATAGAGGCGCTTACAGCTGCGCTCAGTACGTTGAAGGACCTCCAGCTTCGTGAAGAAAATGGCGGAGCGTGTTTTTTCTAATTCCAAAAAACATCGTAAGAACCTACCTCTTTAACGTGCTATTAACCTAGGCCAGCATCGCGTCAAAGCAATGAACAGCGTGGCGTTAGCTTATTGGCGGCGTCAGCTGACTGGTAATGTTTCAAACTTGGAAGCGCGCTAATAGATGACCCGCGCTATTACCCTAGGTCAGCACCGCGTCAAAGCACTGTCGTCAACAGCGCGACGTTAGCTTATTGGCGGCGTCAGCTGTCCGGCGACGTTTCAAACGTGGAAACGCGCTAACAGACGAAACGCGCTATTAACCTAGGTCAGGGTCGTTTCAGGTCAGCTTCGTGAGGAAGATGGCGGCTGGCTGACACTGTTTTCCTTGTAGCTGATGACGTCAGCTGGCTGACAGTACTCCGGCTGATGACGTCAGCTGATGACGTCACTGTGACGTCGCTGTGACGTCACTGTGACGTCACTGGCTGATGACGTCAGCTGATGACGTCATGTGGTCCTTCAACGCTCTAATTCTCTCTACTAATGTCGTCGATACAAATGCAAAGTATCGAATGTGAAAAAATGCATTTTTTATTTGAAATATTTACTGATTGCTGTTGGACTGATGTGCGGCAAACTCTATAATCTAAGTTCACTCAGTGAAAGGGGAGGTTATCCACTGTCAAAAGGTCGAATCTGACGACTATTTGCAATCTTTACTGATTGCTGTTGGACTGATGTGCGGCAAACTCTATAATCTAAGTTCACTCAGTGAAAGGGGAGGTTATCCACTGTCAAAAGGTCGAATCTGACGACTATTTTAAATCTTTACTGATTGCTGTTGGACTGATGTGCGGCAAACTCTATAATCTAAGTTCACTCAGTGAAAGGGGAGGTTATCCACTGTCAAAAGGTCGAATCTGACGACTATTTGCAATCTTTACTGATTGCTGTTGGACTGATGTGCGGCAAACTCTATAATCTAAGTTCACTCAGTGAAAGGGGAGGTTATCCACTGTCAAAAGGTCGAATCTGACGACTATTTTAAATCTTTACTGATTGCTGTTGGACTGATGTGCGGCAAACTCTATAATCTAAGTTCACTCAGTGAAAGGGGAGGTTATCCACTGTCAAAAGGTCGAATCTGACGACTATTTTAAATCTTTACTGATTGCTGTTGGACTGATGTGCGGCAAACTCTATAATCTAAGTTCACCCAGTAAAGGGGAGGTTATCCACTGTCAAAAGGTCGAATCTGACGACTATTTGCAATCTTTACTGATTGCTGTTGGACTGATGTGCGGCAAACTCTATAATCTAAGTTCACTCAGTGAAAGGGGAGGTTATCCACTGTCAAAAGGTCGAATCTGACGACTATTTTAAATCTTTACTGATTGCTGTTGGACTGATGTGCGGCAAACTCTATAATCTAAGTTCACTCAGTGAAAGGGGAGGTTATCCACTGTCAAAAGGTCGAATCTGACGACTATTTGCAATCTTTACTGATTGCTGTTGGACTGATGTGCGGCAAACTCTATAATCTAAGTTCACTCAGTGAAAGGGGAGGTTATCCACTGTCAAAAGGTCGAATCTGACGACTATTTTAAATCTTTACTGATTGCTGTTGGACTGATGTGCGGCAAACTCTATAATCTAAGTTCACTCAGTGAAAGGGGAGGTTATCCACTGTCAAAAGGTCGAATCTGACGACTATTTTAAATCTTTACTGATTGCTGTTGGACTGATGTGCGGCAAACTCTATAATCTAAGTTCACCCAGTAAAGGGGAGGTTATCCACTGTCAAAAGGTCGAATCTGACGACTATTTGCAATCTTTACTGATTGCTGTTGGACTGATGTGCGGCAAACTCTATAATCTAAGTTCACTCAGTGAAAGGGGAGGTTATCCACTGTCAAAAGGTCGAATCTGACGACTATTTTAAATCTTTACTGATTGCTGTTGGACTGATGTGCGGCAAACTCTATAATCTAAGTTCACTCAGTGAAAGGGGAGGTTATCCACTGTCAAAAGGTCGAATATGACGACTATTTGAAATCTTTACTGATTGCTGTTGGACTGATGTGCGGCAAACTCTATAATCTAAGTTCACTCAGTGAAAAGGGAGGTTATCCAATGTCAAAAGGTCGAATCTGACGACTATTTGACTGTACAAAAGCAAAGTAATGAGTAAAAGTTTTTTCACTCTGGAAAGTGTTGATTTTCACATTCGAAACTTTGCATTTGTATCAACGATGTGTTGATTCATAACATTATATATACTTCTTGTCTAGTTATTAATGTCTTCAGTTGATCGTCTCGTTGCAGGGTTTCCTTCCTAGGCCGCTTCAGAACATCTTAATGTATTGTCAAGACCACGTATCCATACACCAATACAACCTAATTTCCAGGTATCCATACACCGATGCACCCTAATGTCCAGGTATCCATACACAGATACACACTAAAGTCCAGGTATCCATACACTGAAACACCCTAATGTCCAGGTATCCAGACACAGACACAACCTAATGTCCAGGTATCCATACACAGATAGTCCCTAATGTCCAGGTATCCATACACCGATGCACCCTAATGTCCAGGCATCCATACACAGATACACACTAATGTCCAGGTATCCATTCACTGAAACACCCTAATGTCCAGGTATCCATAAACAGACACAACCTAATGTCCAGGTATCCATACACAGATAGTCCCTAATGTCCAGGTATCCATCCACCGATACAAACTAATATCCAGGTATCCAGAAACCGATACACCCTAATGTCCAGGTATCCATACACCGATAGTCGCTAATGTCCAGGTATCCATACGCCGATACACCTTAATGTCCAGGTATACGTACACCCATACAACCTACTGTCCAGGTATCCATTCACCGATACACCTAATGTCCAGGTATCCATACACCGATACAACCAAAAATCCAGGTATCCAAAAACCGATAGTCCATAATGTCCAGGTATCCATACGCCAATACAACCAAAAGTCCAGGTATCCAAACACCGATAGCCCATAATGTCCAAGTATCCATACGACAGGCGAGTTCTGAAAATGATTGGTCTCCAAAAAACATAAATATCTTGTAGTGGGTAGCTGATAATAAAGAAGTTTTGTAAAAATGTACTAACCCCACTGCAAACTACACGCCTAATAGAGCGAATCTTCAATGAATAGGCTTCTGTGCCATACATTGCAATACTCGAAGAATTGCATGCCCTATCCCCTCTGCAAACTACACGCCTAATAGAGCGAATATTCAATGAATAGGCTTCTTTACTATACATTGCAATACTCGATGAATTGCATGCCCTATCCCCTCTGCAAACTACACGCCTAATAGAGCGAATTGAGCCGTCGATTTCAAAGAGTTGTTCAATGACACCCGCGAGTAAAGATATTCACAAGACATTTTTTCCCCATTTTTTTCATATTGTATACTATGAAGTCTTATTTTTGTAACATTATTTCATGTCCCCTAAGGGGAAAAGCAGGCCAGCCAATAAGATCTATTATGCCTATTTTATCTATCTCATGTTGTATACTATGAAGTCTTATTTTTGTAACATTATTTCAAGTCCCCTAAGGGGAAAAGCAGGCCAGCCAATAAGATCTATTATGCCTATTTTATCTATCTCATATTGTATACTATGAAGTCTTATTTTTGTAACATTATTTCACGTCCCCTAAGGGGAAAAGCAGGCGAGCCTATAAGATTTATTATGCTTATTTTATCTATTTCATATTGTATACTATGAAGTCTTATTTTTGTAACATTATTTCATGTCCCCCCCCTAAGGGGAAAAGCAGGGGAGCCTATAAGATCTATTATGCCTATTTTATCTATTTCATATTGTATACTATGAAGTCTTATTTTTGTAACATTATTTCATGCCCCTAGGGGGAAAAGCAGGCGAGCCTATAAGATCTATTATGCCTATTTTATCTATCTCATGTTGTATACTATGAAGTCTTATTTTTGTAACATTATTTCACGTCCCCTAAGGGGAAAAGCAGGCGAGCCTATAAGATCTATTATGCCTATTTTATCTATTTCATATTGTATACTACGAAGTCTTATTTTTGTAACATTATTTCATGTCCCCTAAGGGGAAAGGAGGGGAGCCAATAAGATCTATTATGCCTATTTTATCTATTTCATATTGTATACTATGAAGTCTTATTTTTGTAACATTATTTCATGTCCCCTAAGGGGAAAAGCAGGCCAGCCAATAAGATCTATTATGCCTATTTTATCTATTTCATATTGTATACTATGAAGTCTTATTTTTGTAACATTATTTCACGTCCCCTAAGGGGAGAAGCAGGCGAGCCTATAAGATCTATTATGCCTATTTTATCTATTTCATATTGTATACTATGAAGTCTTATTTTTGTAACATTAATTCACGTCCCCTAAGGGGAAAGGTAGGGGAGCCTATAAGATCTATTATGCCTATTTTATCTATTTCATATTGTATACTATGAAGTCTTATTTTTGTAACATTATTTCACGTCCCCTAAGGGGAAAAGCAGGGGAGCCTATAAGATCTATTAAGCCTATTTTATCTATTTCATATTGTATACTATAAAGTCTTATTTTTGTAACATTATTTCATGTCCCCTAAGGGGAAAAGCAGGCGAGCCTATAAGATCTATTATGCCTATTTTATCTATTTCATATTGTATACTATGAAGTCTTATTTTTGTAAAATTATTTCATGTCCCCTAAGGGGAAAGGTAGGGGAGCCAATAAGATCTATTATGCCTATTTTATCTATCTCATGTTGTATACTATGAAGTCTTATTTTTGTAACATTATTTCACGTCCCCTAAGGGGAAAGGTAGGGGAGCCAATAAGATCTATTATGCCTATTTTATCTATCTCATGTTGTATACTATGAAGTCTTATTTTTGTAACATTATTTCACGTCCCCTAAGGGGAAAAGCAGGCGAGCCTATAAGATCTATTGTGCCTATTTTATCTATTTCATATTGTATACTATGAAGTCTTATTTTTGTAACATTATTTCATGTCCCCTAAGGGGAAAGGAGGGGAGCCAATAAGATCTATTATGCCTATTTTATCTATTTCATATTGTATACTATGAAGTCTTATTTTTGTAACATTATTTCATGTCCCCTAAGGGGAAAAGCAGGCGAGCCTATAAGATCTATTATGCCTATTTTATCTATTTCATATTGTATACTATGAAGTCTTATTTTTGTAAAATTATTTCATGTCCCCTAAGGGGAAAGGTAGGGGAGCCAATAAGATTTATTATGCCTATTTTATCTATCTCATGTTGTATAATATGAAGTCTTATTTTTGTAACATTATTTCACGTCCCCTAAGGGAAAAAGCAGGCGAGCCTATAAGATCTATTATGCCTATTTTATCTATCTCATGTTGTATACTATGAAGTCTTATTTTTGTAACATTATTTCACGTCCCCTAAGGGGAAAAGCAGGCGAGCCTATAAGATCTATTATGCCTATTTTATCTATTTCATATTGTATACTACGAAGTCTTATTTTTGTAACATTATTTCATGTCCCCTAAGGGGAAAGGAGGGGAGCCAATAAGATCTATTATGCCTATTTTATCTATTTCATATTGTATACTATGAAGTCTTATTTTTGTAACATTATTTCATGTCCCCTAAGGGGAAAAGCAGGCCAGCCAATAAGATCTATTATGCCTATTTTATCTATTTCATATTGTATACTATGAAGTCTTATTTTTGTAACATTATTTCACGTCCCCTAAGGGGAGAAGCAGGCGAGCCTATAAGATCTATTATGCCTATTTTATCTATTTCATATTGTATACTATGAAGTCTTATTTTTGTAACATTAATTCACGTCCCCTAAGGGGAAAGGTAGGGGAGCCTATAAGATCTATTATGCCTATTTTATCTATTTCATATTGTATACTATGAAGTCTTATTTTTGTAACATTATTTCACGTCCCCTAAGGGGAAAAGCAGGGGAGCCTATAAGATCTATTAAGCCTATTTTATCTATTTCATATTGTATACTATAAAGTCTTATTTTTGTAACATTATTTCATGTCCCCTAAGGGGAAAAGCAGGCGAGCCTATAAGATCTATTATGCCTATTTTATCTATTTCATATTGTATACTATGAAGTCTTATTTTTGTAAAATTATTTCACGTGTAGTGGGTAGCTGATAATAAAGAAGTTTTGTAAAAATGTACTAACCCCACTGCAAACTACACGCCTAATAGAGCGAATCTTCAATGAATAGGCTTCTGTGCCATACATTGCAATACTCGAAGAATTGCATGCCCTATCCCCTCTGCAAACTACACGCCTAATAGAGCGAATATTCAATGAATAGGCTTCTTTACTATACATTGCAATACTCGATGAATTGCATGCCCTATCCCCTCTGCAAACTACACGCCTAATAGAGCGAATTGAGCCGTCGATTTCAAAGAGTTGTTCAATGACACCCGCGAGTAAAGATATTCACAAGACATTTTTTCCCCATTTTTTTCATATTGTATACTATGAAGTCTTATTTTTGTAACATTATTTCATGTCCCCTAAGGGGAAAAGCAGGCCAGCCAATAAGATCTATTATGCCTATTTTATCTATCTCATGTTGTATACTATGAAGTCTTATTTTTGTAACATTATTTCAAGTCCCCTAAGGGGAAAAGCAGGCCAGCCAATAAGATCTATTATGCCTATTTTATCTATCTCATATTGTATACTATGAAGTCTTATTTTTGTAACATTATTTCACGTCCCCTAAGGGGAAAAGCAGGCGAGCCTATAAGATTTATTATGCTTATTTTATCTATTTCATATTGTATACTATGAAGTCTTATTTTTGTAACATTATTTCATGTCCCCCCCCTAAGGGGAAAAGCAGGGGAGCCTATAAGATCTATTATGCCTATTTTATCTATTTCATATTGTATACTATGAAGTCTTATTTTTGTAACATTATTTCATGCCCCTAGGGGGAAAAGCAGGCGAGCCTATAAGATCTATTATGCCTATTTTATCTATCTCATGTTGTATACTATGAAGTCTTATTTTTGTAACATTATTTCACGTCCCCTAAGGGGAAAAGCAGGCGAGCCTATAAGATCTATTATGCCTATTTTATCTATTTCATATTGTATACTACGAAGTCTTATTTTTGTAACATTATTTCATGTCCCCTAAGGGGAAAGGAGGGGAGCCAATAAGATCTATTATGCCTATTTTATCTATTTCATATTGTATACTATGAAGTCTTATTTTTGTAACATTATTTCATGTCCCCTAAGGGGAAAAGCAGGCCAGCCAATAAGATCTATTATGCCTATTTTATCTATTTCATATTGTATACTATGAAGTCTTATTTTTGTAACATTATTTCACGTCCCCTAAGGGGAGAAGCAGGCGAGCCTATAAGATCTATTATGCCTATTTTATCTATTTCATATTGTATACTATGAAGTCTTATTTTTGTAACATTAATTCACGTCCCCTAAGGGGAAAGGTAGGGGAGCCTATAAGATCTATTATGCCTATTTTATCTATTTCATATTGTATACTATGAAGTCTTATTTTTGTAACATTATTTCACGTCCCCTAAGGGGAAAAGCAGGGGAGCCTATAAGATCTATTAAGCCTATTTTATCTATTTCATATTGTATACTATAAAGTCTTATTTTTGTAACATTATTTCATGTCCCCTAAGGGGAAAAGCAGGCGAGCCTATAAGATCTATTATGCCTATTTTATCTATTTCATATTGTATACTATGAAGTCTTATTTTTGTAAAATTATTTCATGTCCCCTAAGGGGAAAGGTAGGGGAGCCAATAAGATCTATTATGCCTATTTTATCTATCTCATGTTGTATACTATGAAGTCTTATTTTTGTAACATTATTTCACGTCCCCTAAGGGGAAAGGTAGGGGAGCCAATAAGATCTATTATGCCTATTTTATCTATCTCATGTTGTATACTATGAAGTCTTATTTTTGTAACATTATTTCACGTCCCCTAAGGGGAAAAGCAGGCGAGCCTATAAGATCTATTGTGCCTATTTTATCTATTTCATATTGTATACTATGAAGTCTTATTTTTGTAACATTATTTCATGTCCCCTAAGGGGAAAGGAGGGGAGCCAATAAGATCTATTATGCCTATTTTATCTATTTCATATTGTATACTATGAAGTCTTATTTTTGTAACATTATTTCATGTCCCCTAAGGGGAAAAGCAGGCGAGCCTATAAGATCTATTATGCCTATTTTATCTATTTCATATTGTATACTATGAAGTCTTATTTTTGTAAAATTATTTCATGTCCCCTAAGGGGAAAGGTAGGGGAGCCAATAAGATTTATTATGCCTATTTTATCTATCTCATGTTGTATAATATGAAGTCTTATTTTTGTAACATTATTTCACGTCCCCTAAGGGAAAAAGCAGGCGAGCCTATAAGATCTATTATGCCTATTTTATCTATCTCATGTTGTATACTATGAAGTCTTATTTTTGTAACATTATTTCACGTCCCCTAAGGGGAAAAGCAGGCGAGCCTATAAGATCTATTATGCCTATTTTATCTATTTCATATTGTATACTACGAAGTCTTATTTTTGTAACATTATTTCATGTCCCCTAAGGGGAAAGGAGGGGAGCCAATAAGATCTATTATGCCTATTTTATCTATTTCATATTGTATACTATGAAGTCTTATTTTTGTAACATTATTTCATGTCCCCTAAGGGGAAAAGCAGGCCAGCCAATAAGATCTATTATGCCTATTTTATCTATTTCATATTGTATACTATGAAGTCTTATTTTTGTAACATTATTTCACGTCCCCTAAGGGGAGAAGCAGGCGAGCCTATAAGATCTATTATGCCTATTTTATCTATTTCATATTGTATACTATGAAGTCTTATTTTTGTAACATTAATTCACGTCCCCTAAGGGGAAAGGTAGGGGAGCCTATAAGATCTATTATGCCTATTTTATCTATTTCATATTGTATACTATGAAGTCTTATTTTTGTAACATTATTTCACGTCCCCTAAGGGGAAAAGCAGGGGAGCCTATAAGATCTATTAAGCCTATTTTATCTATTTCATATTGTATACTATAAAGTCTTATTTTTGTAACATTATTTCATGTCCCCTAAGGGGAAAAGCAGGCGAGCCTATAAGATCTATTATGCCTATTTTATCTATTTCATATTGTATACTATGAAGTCTTATTTTTGTAAAATTATTTCATGTCCCCTAAGGGGAAAGGTAGGGGAGCCAATAAGATCTATTATGCCTATTTTATCTATCTCATGTTGTATACTATGAAGTCTTATTTTTGTAACATTATTTCACGTCCCCTAAGGGGAAAGGTAGGGGAGCCAATAAGATCTATTATGCCTATTTTATCTATCTCATGTTGTATACTATGAAGTCTTATTTTTGTAACATTATTTCACGTCCCCTAAGGGGAAAAGCAGGCGAGCCTATAAGATCTATTGTGCCTATTTTATCTATTTCATATTGTATACTATGAAGTCTTATTTTTGTAACATTATTTCATGTCCCCTAAGGGGAAAGGAGGGGAGCCAATAAGATCTATTATGCCTATTTTATCTATTTCATATTGTATACTATGAAGTCTTATTTTTGTAACATTATTTCATGTCCCCTAAGGGGAAAAGCAGGCGAGCCTATAAGATCTATTATGCCTATTTTATCTATTTCATATTGTATACTATGAAGTCTTATTTTTGTAAAATTATTTCATGTCCCCTAAGGGGAAAGGTAGGGGAGCCAATAAGATTTATTATGCCTATTTTATCTATCTCATGTTGTATAATATGAAGTCTTATTTTTGTAACATTATTTCACGTCCCCTAAGGGAAAAAGCAGGCGAGCCTATAAGATCTATTATGCCTATTTTATCTATTTCATATTGTATACTATGAAGTCTTATTTTTGTAACATTATTTCATGTCCCCTAAGGAGAAAGGAGGGGAGCCAATAAGATCTATTATGCCTATTTTATCCATTTCATATTGTATACTATGAAGTCTTATTTTTGTAACATTAATTCATGTCCCCTAAGGGGAAAAGCAGGCCAGCCAATAAGATCTATTATGCCTATTTTATCTATTTCATATTGTATACTATGAAGTCTTATTTTTGTAACATTATTTCACGTCCCCTAAGGGGAAAGGAGGGGAGCCAATAAGATCTATTATGCCTATTTTATCTATTTCATATTGTATACTATGAAGTCTTATTTTTGTAACATTATTTCACGTCCCCTAAGGGGAAAAGCAGGCCAGCCTATAAGATCTATTATGCCTATTTTATCTATTTCATATTGTATACTATGAAGTCTTATTTTTGTAACATTATTTCATGTCCCCTAAGGGGAAAAGCAGGCGAGCCTATAAGATCTATTATGCCTATTTTATCTATTTCATATTGTATACTATGAAGTCTTATTTTTGTAAAATTATTTCATGTCCCCTAAGGGGAAAGGTAGGGGAGCCAATAAGATTTATTATGCCTATTTTATCTATCTCATGTTGTATAATATGAAGTCTTATTTTTGTAACATTATTTCACGTCCCCTAAGGGAAAAAGCAGGCGAGCCTATAAGATCTATTATGCCTATTTTATCTATTTCATATTGTATACTATGAAGTCTTATTTTTGTAACATTATTTCATGTCCCCTAAGGAGAAAGGAGGGGAGCCAATAAGATCTATTATGCCTATTTTATCCATTTCATATTGTATACTATGAAGTCTTATTTTTGTAACATTAATTCATGTCCCCTAAGGGGAAAAGCAGGCCAGCCAATAAGATCTATTATGCCTATTTTATCTATTTCATATTGTATACTATGAAGTCTTATTTTTGTAACATTATTTCACGTCCCCTAAGGGGAAAGGAGGGGAGCCAATAAGATCTATTATGCCTATTTTATCTATTTCATATTGTATACTATGAAGTCTTATTTTTGTAACATTATTTCACGTCCCCTAAGGGGAAAAGCAGGCCAGCCTATAAGATCTATTATGCCTATTTTATCTATTTCATATTGTATACTATGAAGTCTTATTTTTGTGACATTATTTCATGTCCCCTAAGGGGAAAAGCAGGCCAGCCAATAAGATCTATTATGCCTATTTTATCTATTTCATATTGTATACAATGATGTCTTATTTTTGTAACATTATTTCATGTTAACTAAGGGGAAAAGCAGGCCAGCCAATAAGATCTATTATGCCTATTTTATCTATTTCATATTGTATACTATGAAGTCTTATTTTTGTAACATTATTTCATGTCCCCTAAGGGGAAAACCAGGCCAGCCAATAAGATCTATTATGCCTATTTTATCTCTTTCATATTGTATACTATGAAGTCTTATTTTTGTAACATTATTTCATGCCCCTAGGGGGAAAAGCAGGCGAGCCTATAAGATCTATTATGCCTATTTTATCT
This sequence comes from Gonocerus acuteangulatus, assembly GCA_946811695.1. Taxonomy (NCBI): domain Eukaryota; kingdom Metazoa; phylum Arthropoda; class Insecta; order Hemiptera; family Coreidae; genus Gonocerus; species Gonocerus acuteangulatus. The sequence continues at coordinate 278,199 of OX328127.1, forward strand.
ATTTCATATTGTATACTATGATGTCTTATTTTTGTAACATTATTTCATGTTAACTAAGGGGAAAAGCAGGCCAGCCAATAAGATCTATTATGCCTATTTTATCTATTTCATATTGTATACTATGAAGTCTTATTTTTGTAACATTATTTCATGTCCCCTAAGGGGAAAACCAGGCCAGCCAATAAGATCTATTATGCCTATTTTATCTATTTCATATTGTATACTATGAAGTCTTATTTTTGTAACATTATTTCACGTCCCCTAAGGGGAAAAGCAGGGGAGCCTATAAGATCTATTATGCCTATTTTATCTATTTCATATTGTATACTATGAAGTCTTATTTTTGTAACATTATTTCATGTCCCCTAAGGGGAAAAGCAGGCCAGCCAATAAGATCTATTATGCCTATTTTATCTATTTCATATTGTATACTATGAAGTCTTATTTTTGTAACATTATTTCACGTCCCCTAAGGGGAGAAGCAGGCGAGCCTATAAGATCTATTATGCCTATTTTATCTATTTCATATTGTATACTATGAAGTCTTATTTTTGTAACATTAATTCACGTCCCCTAAGGGGAAAGGTAGGGGAGCCTATAACATCTATTATGCCTATTTTATCTATTTCATATTGTATACTATGAAGTCTTATTTTTGTAACAATATTTCACGTCCCCTAAGGGGAAAAGCAGGGGAGCCTATAAGATCTATTAAGCCTATTTTATCTATTTCATATTGTATACTATGAAGTCTTATTTTTGTAACATTATTTCATGTCCCCTAAGGGGAAAAGCAGGCGAGCCTATAAGATCTATTATGCCTATTTTATCTATTTCATATTGTATACTATGAAGTCTTATTTTTGTAAAATTATTTCATGTCCCCTAAGGGGAAAGGTAGGGGAGCCAATAAGATCTATTATGCCTATTTTATCTATCTCATGTTGTATACTATGAAGTCTTATTTTTGTAACATTATTTCACGTCCCCTAAGGGGAAAAGCAGGCGAGCCTATAAGATCTATTATGCCTATTTTATCTATTTCATATTGTATACTATGAAGTCTTATTTTTGTAACATTATTTCATGTCCCCTAAGGGGAAAGGAGGGGAGCAAATAAGATCTATTATGCCTATTTTATCTATTTCATATTGTATACTATGAAGTCTTATTTTTGTAACATTATTTCACGTCCCCTAAGGGGAAAAGCAGGCCAGCCTATAAGATCTATTATGCCTATTTTATCTATTTCATATTGTATACTATGAAGTCTTATTTTTGTAACATTATTTCATGTCCCCTAAGGGGAAAAGCAGGCCAGCCAATAAGATCTATTATGCCTATTTTATCTATTTCATATTGTATACTATGATGTCTTATTTTTGTAACATTATTTCATGTTAACTAAGGGGAAAAGCAGGCCAGCCAATAAGATCTATTATGCCTATTTTATCTATTTCATATTGTATACTATGAAGTCTTATTTTTGTAACATTATTTCATGTCCCCTAAGGGGAAAACCAGGCCAGCCAAAAAGATCTATTATGCCTATTTTATCTCTTTCATATTGTATACTATGAAGTCTTATTTTTGTAACATTATTTCATGTCCCCTAAGGGGAAAGGTAGGCCAGCCTATAAGATCTATTATGCCTATTTTATCTATTTCATATTGTATACTATGAAGTCTTATTTTTGTAACATTATTTCACGTCCCCTTAGGGGAAAAGCAGGGGAGCCTATAAGATCAATTATGCCAATTTTATCTATTTCATATTGTATACTATGAAGTCTTATTTTTGTAACATTATTTCATGTCCCCTAAGGGGAAAAGCAGGCCAGCCAATAAGATCTATTATGCCTATTTTATCTATTTCATATTGTATACTATGAAGTCTTATTTTTGTAACATTATTTCACGTCCCCTAAGGGGAGAAGCAGGCGAGCCTATAAGATCTATTATGCCTATTTTATCTATTTCATATTGTATACTATGAAGTCTTATTTTTGTAAAATTATTTCATGCCCCTAGGGGGAAAAGCAGGCGAACCTATAAGATCTATTATGCCTATTTTATCTATCTCATGTTGTATACTATGAAGTCTTATTTTTGTAACATTATTTCACGTCCCCTAAGGGGAAAAGCAGGCGAGCCTATAAGATCTATTATGCCTATTTTATCTATTTCATATTGTACCCTATGAAGTCTTATTTTTGTAACATTTTTTCATGTCCCCTAAGGGGAAAGGTAGGCCAGCCTATAAGATCTATTATGCCTATTTTATCTATTTCATATTGTATACTATGAAGTCTTATTTTTGTAACATTATTTCACGTCCCCTTAGGGAAAAAGCAGGGGAGCCTATAAGATCTATTATGCCAATTTTATCTATTTCATATTGTATACTATGAAGTCTTATTTTTGTAACATTATTTCATGTCCCCTAAGGGGAAAGGTAGGGGAGCCAATAAGATCTATTATGCTTATTTTATCTATCTCATGTTGTATACTATGAAGTCTTATTTTTGTAACATTATTTCACGTCCCCTAAGGGGAAAGGTAGGGGAGCCAATAAGATCTATTATGCCTATTTTATCTATCTCATGTTGTATACTATGAAGTCTTATTTTTGTAACATTATTTCACGTCCCCTAAGGGGAAAAGCAGGCGAGCCTATAAGATCTATTGTGCCTATTTTATCTATTTCATATTGTATACTATGAAGTCTTATTTTTGTAACATTATTTCATGTCCCCTAAGGGGAAAGGAGGGGAGCCAATAAGATCTATTATGCCTATTTTATCTATTTCATATTGTATACTATGAAGTCTTATTTTTGTAACATTATTTCACGTCCCCTAAGGGGAAAAGCAGGCCAGCCTATAAGATCTATTATGCCTATTTTATCTATTTCATATTGTATACTATGAAGTCTTATTTTTGTAACATTATTTCATGTCCCCTAAGGGGAAAAGCAGGCCAGCCAATAAGATCTATTATGCCTATTTTATCTATTTCATATTGTATACAATGATGTCTTATTTTTGTAACATTATTTCATGTTAACTAAGGGGAAAAGCAGGCCAGCCAATAAGATCTATTATGCCTATTTTATCTATTTCATATTGTATACTATGAAGTCTTATTTTTGTAACATTATTTCATGTCCCCTAAGGGGAAAACCAGGCCAGCCAATAAGATCTATTATGCCTATTTTATCTCTTTCATATTGTATACTATGAAGTCTTATTTTTGTAACATTATTTCATGCCCCTAGGGGGAAAAGCAGGCGAGCCTATAAGATCTATTATGCCTATTTTATCTATTTCATATTGTATACTATGATGTCTTATTTTTGTAACATTATTTCATGTTAACTAAGGGGAAAAGCAGGCCAGCCAATAAGATCTATTATGCCTATTTTATCTATTTCATATTGTATACTATGAAGTCTTATTTTTGTAACATTATTTCATGTCCCCTAAGGGGAAAACCAGGCCAGCCAATAAGATCTATTATGCCTATTTTATCTATTTCATATTGTATACTATGAAGTCTTATTTTTGTAACATTATTTCACGTCCCCTAAGGGGAAAAGCAGGGGAGCCTATAAGATCTATTATGCCTATTTTATCTATTTCATATTGTATACTATGAAGTCTTATTTTTGTAACATTATTTCATGTCCCCTAAGGGGAAAAGCAGGCCAGCCAATAAGATCTATTATGCCTATTTTATCTATTTCATATTGTATACTATGAAGTCTTATTTTTGTAACATTATTTCACGTCCCCTAAGGGGAGAAGCAGGCGAGCCTATAAGATCTATTATGCCTATTTTATCTATTTCATATTGTATACTATGAAGTCTTATTTTTGTAACATTAATTCACGTCCCCTAAGGGGAAAGGTAGGGGAGCCTATAAGATCTATTATGCCTATTTTATCTATTTCATATTGTATACTATGAAGTCTTATTTTTGTAACATTATTTCACGTCCCCTAAGGGGAAAGGAGGGGAGCCAATAAGATCTATTATGCCTATTTTATCTATTTCATATTGTATACTATGAAGTCTTATTTTTGTAACATTATTTCACGTCCCCTAAGGGGAAAAGCAGGCCAGCCTATAAGATCTATTATGCCTATTTTATCTATTTCATATTGTATACTATGAAGTCTTATTTTTGTGACATTATTTCATGTCCCCTAAGGGGAAAAGCAGGCCAGCCAATAAGATCTATTATGCCTATTTTATCTATTTCATATTGTATACAATGATGTCTTATTTTTGTAACATTATTTCATGTTAACTAAGGGGAAAAGCAGGCCAGCCAATAAGATCTATTATGCCTATTTTATCTATTTCATATTGTATACTATGAAGTCTTATTTTTGTAACATTATTTCATGTCCCCTAAGGGGAAAACCAGGCCAGCCAATAAGATCTATTATGCCTATTTTATCTCTTTCATATTGTATACTATGAAGTCTTATTTTTGTAACATTATTTCATGCCCCTAGGGGGAAAAGCAGGCGAGCCTATAAGATCTATTATGCCTATTTTATCTATTTCATATTGTATACTATGATGTCTTATTTTTGTAACATTATTTCATGTTAACTAAGGGGAAAAGCAGGCCAGCCAATAAGATCTATTATGCCTATTTTATCTATTTCATATTGTATACTATGAAGTCTTATTTTTGTAACATTATTTCATGTCCCCTAAGGGGAAAACCAGGCCAGCCAATAAGATCTATTATGCCTATTTTATCTATTTCATATTGTATACTATGAAGTCTTATTTTTGTAACATTATTTCACGTCCCCTAAGGGGAAAAGCAGGGGAGCCTATAAGATCTATTATGCCTATTTTATCTATTTCATATTGTATACTATGAAGTCTTATTTTTGTAACATTATTTCATGTCCCCTAAGGGGAAAAGCAGGCCAGCCAATAAGATCTATTATGCCTATTTTATCTATTTCATATTGTATACTATGAAGTCTTATTTTTGTAACATTATTTCACGTCCCCTAAGGGGAGAAGCAGGCGAGCCTATAAGATCTATTATGCCTATTTTATCTATTTCATATTGTATACTATGAAGTCTTATTTTTGTAACATTAATTCACGTCCCCTAAGGGGAAAGGTAGGGGAGCCTATAAGATCTATTATGCCTATTTTATCTATTTCATATTGTATACTATGAAGTCTTATTTTTGTAACAATATTTCACGTCCCCTAAGGGGAAAAGCAGGGGAGCCTATAAGATCTATTAAGCCTATTTTATCTATTTCATATTGTATACTATGAAGTCTTATTTTTGTAACATTATTTCATGTCCCCTAAGGGGAAAAGCAGGCGAGCCTATAAGATCTATTATGCCTATTTTATCTATTTCATATTGTATACTATGAAGTCTTATTTTTGTAAAATTATTTCATGTCCCCTAAGGGGAAAGGTAGGGGAGCCAATAAGATCTATTATGCCTATTTTATCTATCTCATGTTGTATACTATGAAGTCTTATTTTTGTAACATTATTTCACGTCCCCTAAGGGGAAAAGCAGGCGAGCCTATAAGATCTATTATGCCTATTTTATCTATTTCATATTGTATACTATGAAGTCTTATTTTTGTAACATTATTTCATGTCCCCTAAGGGGAAAGGAGGGGAGCCAATAAGATCTATTATGCCTATTTTATCTATTTCATATTGTATACTATGAAGTCTTATTTTTGTAACATTATTTCACGTCCCCTAAGGGGAAAAGCAGGCCAGCCTATAAGATCTATTATGCCTATTTTATCTATTTCATATTGTATACTATGAAGTCTTATTTTTGTAACATTATTTCATGTCCCCTAAGGGGAAAAGCAGGCCAGCCAATAAGATCTATTATGCCTATTTTATCTATTTCATATTGTATACTATGATGTCTTATTTTTGTAACATTATTTCATGTTAACTAAGGGGAAAAGCAGGCCAGCCAATAAGATCTATTATGCCTATTTTATCTATTTCATATTGTATACTATGAAGTCTTATTTTTGTAACATTATTTCACGTCCCCTTAGGGGAAAAGCAGGGGAGCCTATAAGATCTATTATGCCAATTTTATCTATTTCATATTGTATACTATGAAGTCTTATTTTTGTAACATTATTTCATGTCCCCTAAGGGGAAAGGTAGGGGAGCCAATAAGATCTATTATGCCTATTTTATCTATCTCATGTTGTATACTATGAAGTCTTATTTTTGTAACATTATTTCACGTCCCCTAAGGGGAAAGGTAGGGGAGCCAATAAGATCTATTATGCCTATTTTATCTATCTCATGTTGTATACTATGAAGTCTTATTTTTGTAACATTATTTCACGTCCCCTAAGGGGAAAAGCAGGCGAGCCTATAAGATCTATTGTGCCTATTTTATCTATTTCATATTGTATACTATGAAGTCTTATTTTTGTAACATTATTTCATGTCCCCTAAGGGGAAAGGAGGGGAGCCAATAAGATCTATTATGCCTATTTTATCTATTTCATATTGTATACTATGAAGTCTTATTTTTGTAACATTATTTCACGTCCCCTAAGGGGAAAAGCAGGCCAGCCTATAAGATCTATTATGCCTATTTTATCTATTTCATATTGTATACTATGAAGTCTTATTTTTGTAACATTATTTCATGTCCCCTAAGGGGAAAAGCAGGCCAGCCAATAAGATCTATTATGCCTATTTTATCTATTTCATATTGTATACAATGATGTCTTATTTTTGTAACATTATTTCATGTTAACTAAGGGGAAAAGCAGGCCAGCCAATAAGATCTATTATGCCTATTTTATCTATTTCATATTGTATACTATGAAGTCTTATTTTTGTAACATTATTTCATGTCCCCTAAGGGGAAAACCAGGCCAGCCAATAAGATCTATTATGCCTATTTTATCTCTTTCATATTGTATACTATGAAGTCTTATTTTTGTAACATTATTTCATGTCCCCCCCCTAAGGGGAAAAGCAGGGGAGCCTATAAGATATATTATGCCTATTTTATCTATTTCATATTGTATACTATGAAGTCTTATTTTTGTAACATTATTTCATGTCCCCTAAGGGGAAAAGCAGGCGAGCCTATAAGATCTATTATGCCTATTTTATCTATTTCATATTGTATACTATGAAGTCTTATTTTTGTAAAATTATTTCATGTCCCCTAAGGGGAAAGGTAGGGGAGCCAATAAGATTTATTATGCCTATTTTATCTATCTCATGTTGTATAATATGAAGTCTTATTTTTGTAACATTATTTCACGTCCCCTAAGGGAAAAAGCAGGCGAGCCTATAAGATCTATTATGCCTATTTTATCTATTTCATATTGTATACTATGAAGTCTTATTTTTGTAACATTATTTCATGTCCCCTAAGGAGAAAGGAGGGGAGCCAATAAGATCTATTATGCCTATTTTATCCATTTCATATTGTATACTATGAAGTCTTATTTTTGTAACATTAATTCATGTCCCCTAAGGGGAAAAGCAGGCCAGCCAATAAGATCTATTATGCCTATTTTATCTATTTCATATTGTATACTATGAAGTCTTATTTTTGTAACATTATTTCACGTCCCCTAAGGGGAAAGGAGGGGAGCCAATAAGATCTATTATGCCTATTTTATCTATTTCATATTGTATACTATGAAGTCTTATTTTTGTAACATTATTTCACGTCCCCTAAGGGGAAAAGCAGGCCAGCCTCTAAGATCTATTATGCCTATTTTATCTATTTCATATTGTATACTATGAAGTCTTATTTTTGTAACATTATTTCATGTCCCCTAAGGGGAAAAGCAGGCCAGCCAATAAGATCTATTATGCCTATTTTATCTATTTCATATTGTATAATATGATGCCTTATTTTTGTAACATTATTTCATGTTAACTAAGGGGAAAAGCAGGCCAGCCAATAAGATCTATTATGCCTATTTTATCTATTTCATATTGTATACTATGAAGTCTTATTTTTGTAACATTATTTCATGTCCCCTAAGGGGAAAACCAGGCCAGCCAATAAGATCTATTATGCCTATTTTATCTCTTTCATATTGTATACTATGAAGTCTTATTTTTGTAACATTATTTCATGTCCCCTAAGGGGAAAGGTAGGCCAGCCTATAAGATCTATTATGCCTATTTTATCTATTTCATATTGTATACTATGAAGTCTTATTTTTGTAACATTATTTCACGTCCCCTAAGGGGAAAAGCAGGGGAGCCTATAAGATCTATTATGCCTATTTTATCTATTTCATATTGTATACTCTGAAGTCTTATTTTTGTAACATTATTTCATGTCCCCTAAGGGGAAAAGCAGGCCAGCCAATAAGATCTATTATGCCTATTTTATCTATTTCATATTGTATACTATGAAGTCTTATTTTTGTAACATTATTTCACGTCCCCTAAGGGGAGAAGCAGGCGAGCCTATAAGATCTATTATGCCTATTTTATCTATTTCATATTGTATACTATGAAGTCTTATTTTTGTAACATTAATTCATGTCCCCTAAGGGGAAAGGTAGGGGAGCCAATAAGATTTATTATGCCTATTTTATCTATCTCATGTTGTATAATATGAAGTCTTATTTTTGTAACATTATTTCACGTCCCCTAAGGGAAAAAGCAGGCGAGCCTATAAGATCTATTATGCCTATTTTATCTATTTCATATTGTATACTATGAAGTCTTATTTTTGTAACATTATTTCATGTCCCCTAAGGAGAAAGGAGGGGAGCCAATAAGATCTATTATGCCTATTTTATCCATTTCATATTGTATACTATGAAGTCTTATTTTTGTAACATTAATTCATGTCCCCTAAGGGGAAAAGCAGGCCAGCCAATAAGATCTATTATGCCTATTTTATCTATTTCATATTGTATACTATGAAGTCTTATTTTTGTAACATTATTTCACGTCCCCTAAGGGGAAAGGAGGGGAGCCAATAAGATCTATTATGCCTATTTTATCTATTTCATATTGTATACTATGAAGTCTTATTTTTGTAACATTATTTCACGTCCCCTAAGGGGAAAAGCAGGCCAGCCTATAAGATCTATTATGCCTATTTTATCTATTTCATATTGTATACTATGAAGTCTTATTTTTGTAACATTATTTCATGTCCCCTAAGGGGAAAAGCAGGCCAGCCAATAAGATCTATTATGCCTATTTTATCTATTTCATATTGTATAATATGATGCCTTATTTTTGTAACATTATTTCATGTTAACTAAGGGGAAAAGCAGGCCAGCCAATAAGATCTATTATGCCTATTTTATCTATTTCATATTGTATACTATGAAGTCTTATTTTTGTAACATTATTTCATGTCCCCTAAGGGGAAAACCAGGCCAGCCAATAAGATCTATTATGCCTATTTTATCTCTTTCATATTGTATACTATGAAGTCTTATTTTTGTAACATTATTTCATGTCCCCTAAGGGGAAAGGTAGGCCAGCCTATAAGATCTATTATGCCTATTTTATCTATTTCATATTGTATACTATGAAGTCTTATTTTTGTAACATTATTTCACGTCCCCTAAGGGGAAAAGCAGGGGAGCCTATAAGATCTATTATGCCTATTTTATCTATTTCATATTGTATACTCTGAAGTCTTATTTTTGTAACATTATTTCATGTCCCCTAAGGGGAAAAGCAGGCCAGCCAATAAGATCTATTATGCCTATTTTATCTATTTCATATTGTATACTATGAAGTCTTATTTTTGTAACATTATTTCACGTCCCCTAAGGGGAGAAGCAGGCGAGCCTATAAGATCTATTATGCCTATTTTATCTATTTCATATTGTATACTATGAAGTCTTATTTTTGTAACATTAATTCATGTCCCCTAAGGGGAAAGGTAGGGGAGCCTATAAGATCTATTATGCCTATTTTATCTATTTCATATTGTATACTATGAAGTCTTATTTTTGTAACATTATTTCACGTCCCCTAAGGGGAAAAGCAGGGGAGCCTATAAGATCTATTATGCCTATTTTATCTATTTCATTTGTATACTATGATGTCTTATTTTTGTAACATTATTTCATGTTAACTAAGGGGAAAAGCAGGCCAGCCAATAAGATCTATTATGCCTATTTTATCTATTTCATATTGTATACTATGAAGTCTTATTTTTGTAACATTATTTCATGACTCCTAAGGGGAAAACCAGGCCAGCCAACAAGATCTATTATGCCTATTTTATCTATTTCATATTGTATACTATGAAGTCTTATTTTTGTAACATTATTTCATGTCCCCTAAGGGGAAAGGTAGGCCAGCCTATAAGATCTATTATGCCTATTTCATCTATTTCATATTGTATACTATGAAGTCTTATTTTTGTAACATTATTTCACGTCCCCTAAGGGGAAAAGCAGGGGAGCCTATAAGATCTATTATGCCTATTTTATCTATTTCATATTGTATACTTTGAAGTCTTATTTTTGTAACATTAATTCATGTCCCCTAAGGGGAAAAGCAGGCCAGCCAATAAGATCTATTATGCCTATTTTATCTATTTCATATTGTATACTATGAAGTCTTATTTTTGTAACATTATTTCACGTCCCCTAAGGGGAGAAGCAGGCGAGCCTATAAGATCTATTATGCCTTTTTTATCTATTTCATATTGTATACTATGAAGTCTTATTTTTGTAACATTATTTCATGTCCCCTAAGGGGAAAAGCAGGGGAGCCTATAAGATCTATTATGCCTATTTTATCTATTTCATTTGTATACTATGATGTCTTATTTTTGTAACATTATTTCATGTTAACTAAGGGGAAAAGCAGGCCAGCCAATAAGATCTATTATGCCTATTTTATCTATTTCATATTGTATACTATGAAGTCTTATTTTTGTAACATTATTTCATGACTCCTAAGGGGAAAACCAGGCCAGCCAACAAGATCTATTATGCCTATTTTATCTATTTCATATTGTATACTATGAAGTCTTATTTTTGTAACATTATTTCATGTCCCCTAAGGGGAAAGGTAGGCCAGCCTATAAGATCTATTATGCCTATTTCATCTATTTCATATTGTATACTATGAAGTCTTATTTTTGTAACATTATTTCACGTCCCCTAAGGGGAAAAGCAGGGGAGCCTATAAGATCTATTATGCCTATTTTATCTATTTCATATTGTATACTTTGAAGTCTTATTTTTGTAACATTAATTCATGTCCCCTAAGGGGAAAAGCAGGCCAGCCAATAAGATCTATTATGCCTATTTTATCTATTTCATATTGTATACTATGAAGTCTTATTTTTGTAACATTATTTCACGTCCCCTAAGGGGAGAAGCAGGCGAGCCTATAAGATCTATTATGCCTATTTTATCTATTTCATATTGTATACTATGAAGTCTTATTTTTGTAACATTATTTCAAGTCCCCTAAGGGGAAAACCAGGCCAGCCAATAAGATCTATTATGCCTATTTTATCTCTTTCATATTGTATACTATGAAGTCTTATTTTTGTAACATTATTTCATGTCCCCTAAGGGGAAAACCAGGCCAGCCAATAAGATCTATTATGCCTATTTTATCTATTTCATATTGTATACTATGAAGTCTTATTTTTGTAACATTATTTCATGTCCCCTAAGGGGAAAGGAGGGGAGCCAATAAGATCTATTATGCCTATTTTATCTATTTCATATTGTATACTATGAAGTCTTATTTTTGTAACATTAATTCATGTCCCCTAAGGGGAAAACCAGGCCAGCCAATAAGATCTATTATGCCTATTTTATCTATTTTATATTGTATACTATGAAGTCTTATTTTTGTAACATTATTTCACGTCCCCTAAGGGGAAAGGTAGGCCAGCCTATAAGATCTATTATGCCTATTTTATCTATTTCATATTGTATACTATGAAGTCTTATTTTTGTAACATTATTTCACGTCCCCTAAGGGGAAAAGCAGGGGAGCCTATAAGATCTATTATGCCTATTTTATCTATTTCTTATTGTATACTATGAAGTCTTATTTTTGTAACATTATTTCATGTCCCCTAAGGGGAAAAGCAGGCCAGCCAATAAAATCTATTATGCCTATTTTATCTATTTCATATTGTATGCTATGAAGTCTTATTTTTGTAACATTATTTCACGTCCCCTAAGGGGAGAAGCAGGCGAGCCTATAAGATCTATTATGCCTATTTTATCTATTTCATATTGTATACTATGAAGTCTTATTTTTGTAACATTATTTCATGCCCCTAGGGGGAAAAGCAGGCGAGCCTATAAGATCTATTATGCCTATTTTATCTATTTCATATTGTATACTATGAAGTCTTATTTTTGTAACATTATTTCATGTCCCCTAAGGGGAAAGGAGGGGAGCCAATAAGATCTATTATGCCTATTTTATCTATTTCATATTGTATACTATGAAGTCTTATTTTTGTAACATTAATTCATGTCCCCTAAGGGGAAAAGCAGGCCAGCCAATAAGATCTATTATGCCTATTTTATCTATTTCATATTGTATACTATGATGTCTTATTTTTGTAACATTATTTCATGTTAACTAAGGGGAAAAGCAGGCCAGCCAATAAGATCTATTATGCCTATTTTATCTATTTCATATTGTATACTATGAAGTCTTATTTTTGTAACATTATTTCATGTCCCCCAAGGGGAAAACCAGGCCAGCCAATAAGATCTATTATGCCTATTTTATCTATTTCATATTGTATACTATGAAGTCTTATTTTTGTAACATTATTTCATGTCCCCTAAGGGGAAAGGTAGGCCAGCCTATAAGATCTATTATGCCTATTTTATCTATTTCATATTGTATACTATGAAGTCTTATTTTTGTAACATTATTTCACGTCCCCTAAGGGGAAAAGCAGGGGAGCCTATAAGATCTATTATGCCTATTTTATCTATTTCATATTGTATACTATGAAGTCTTATTTTTGTAACATTATTTCATGTCCCCTAAGGGGAAAAGCAGGCCAGCCAATAAGATCTATTATGCCTATTTTATCTATTTCATATTGTATACTATGAAGTCTTATTTTTGTAACATTATTTCACGTCCCCTAAGGGGAGAAGCAGGCGAGCCTATAAGATCTATTATGCCTATTTTATCTATTTCATATTGTATACTATGAAGTCTTATTTTTGTAACATTAATTCACGTCCCCTAAGGGGAAAGGTAGGGGAGCCTATAAGATCTATTATGCCTATTTTATCTATTTCATATTGTATACTATGAAGTCTTATTTTTGTAACATTATTTCACGTCCCCTAAGGGGAAAAGCAGGGGAGCCTATAAGATATATTATGCCTATTTTATCTATTTCATATTGTATACTATGAAGTCTTATTTTTGTAACATTATTTCATGTCCCCTAAGGGGAAAAGCAGGCGAGCCTATAAGATCTATTATGCCTATTTTATCTATTTCATATTGTATACTATGAAGTCTTATTTTTGTAAAATTATTTCATGTCCCCTAAGGGGAAAGGTAGGGGAGCCAATAAGATCTATTATGCTTATTTTATCTATCTCATGTTGTATACTATGAAGTCTTATTTTTGTAACATTATTTCACGTCCCCTAAGGGGAAAAGCAGGCGAGCCTATAAGATCTATTATGCCTATTTTATCTATTTCATATTGTATACTATGAAGTCTTATTTTTGTAACATTATTTCATGTCCCCTAAGGGGAAAGGAGGGGAGCCAATAAGATCTATTATGCCTATTTTATCTATTTCATATTGTATACTATGAAGTCTTATTTTTGTAACATTAATTCATGTCCCCTAAGGGGAAAAGCAGGCCAGCCAATAAGATCTATTACGCCTATTTTATCTATTTCATATTGTATACTATGATGTCTTATTTTTGTAACATTATTTCATGTTAACTAAGGGGAAAAGCAGGCCAGCCAATAAGATCTATTATGCCTATTTTATCTATTTCATATTGTATACTATGAAGTCTTATTTTTGTAACATTATTTCACGTCCCCTAAGATTATGCCTATTTTATCTATTTCATATTGTATACTATGAAGTCTTATTTTTGTAACATTATTTCACGTCCCCTAAGGGGAAAAGCAGGGGAGCCTATAAGATCTATTATGCCTATTTTATCTATTTCATATTGTATACTATGAAGTCTTATTTTTGTAACATTATTTCATGTCCCCTAAGGGGAAAAGCAGGCCAGCAAATAAGATCTATTATGCCTATTTTATCTATTTCATATTGTATACTATGAAGTCTTATTTTTGTAACATTATTTCACGTCCCCTAAGGGGAGAAGCAGGCGAGCCTATAAGATCTATTATGCCTATTTTATCTATTTCATATTGTATACTATGAAGTCGTATTTTTGTAACATTAATTCACGTCCCCTAAGGGGAAAGGTAGGGGAGCCTATAAGATCTATTATGCCTATTTTATCTATTTCATATTGTATACTATGAAGTCTTATTTTTGTAACATTATTGCACGTCCCCTAAGGGGAAAAGCAGGGGAGCCTATAAGATCTATTATGCCTATTTTATCTATTTCATTTGTATACTATGATGTCTTATTTTTGTAACATTATTTCATGTTAACTAAGGGGAAAAGCAGGCCAGCCAATAAGATCTATTATGCCTATTTTATCTATTTCATATTGTATACTATGAAGTCTTATTTTTGTAACATTATTTCATGTCTCCTAAGGGGAAAACCAGGCCAGCCAATAAGATCTATTATGCCTATTTTATCTATTTCATATTGTATACTATGAAGTCTTATTTTTGTAACATTATTTCATGTCCCCTAAGGGGAAAGGTAGGCCAGCCTATAAGATCTATTATGCCTATTTTATCTATTTCATATTGTATACTATGAAGTCTTATTTTTGTAACATTATTTCACGTCCCCTAAGGGGAAAAGCAGGGGAGCCTATAAGATCTATTATGCCTATTTTATCTATTTCATATTGTATACTATGAAGTCTTATTTTTGTAACATTATTTCATGTCCCCTAAGGGGAAAAGCAGGCCAGCCAATAAGATCTATTATGCCTATTTTATCTATTTCATATTGTATACTATGAAGTCTTATTTTTGTAACATTATTTCACGTCCCCTAAGGGGAGAAGCAGGCGAGCCTATAAGATCTATTATGCCTATTTTATCTATTTCATATTGTATACTATGAAGTCTTATTTTTGTAACATTAATTCATGTCCCCTAAGGGGAAAGGAGGGGAGCCAATAAGATCTATTATGCCTATTTTATCTATTTCATATTGTATACTATGAAGTCTTATTTTTGTAACATTAATTCATGTCCCCTAAGGGGAAAAGCAGGCCAGCCAATAAGATCTATTATACCTATTTTATCTATTTCATATTGTATACTATGAAGTCTTATTTTTGTAACATTATTTCACGTCCCCTAAGGGGAGAAGCAGGCGAGCCTATAAGATCTATTATGCCTATTTTATCTATTTCATATTGTATACTATGAAGTCTTATTTTTGTAACATTATTTCATGTCCCCTAAGGGGAAAACCAGGCCAGCCAATAAGATCTATTATGCCTATTTTATCTCTTTCATATTGTATACTATGAAGTCTTATTTTTGTAACATTATTTCATGTCCCCTAAGGGGAAAACCAGGCCAGCCAATAAGATCTATTATGCCTATTTTATCTATTTCATATTGTATACTATGAAGTCTTATTTTTGTAACATTAATTCATGTCCCCTAAGGGGAAAGGAGGGGAGCCAATAAGATCTATTATGCCTATTTTATCTATTTCATATTGTATACTATGAAGTCTTATTTTTGTAACATTAATTCATGTCCCCTAAGGGGCAAAGCAGGCCAGCCAATAAGATCTATTATGCCTATTTTATCTATTTCATATTGTATACTATGAAGTCTTATTTTTGTAACATTATTTCACGTCCCCTAAGGGGAGAAGCAGGCGAGCCTATAAGATCTATTATGCCTATTTTATCTATTTCATATTGTATACTATGAAGTCTTATTTTTGTAACATTATTTCATGTCCCCTAAGGGGAAAACCAGGCCAGCCTATAAGATCTATTATGCCTATTTTATCTATTTCATATTGTATACTATGAAGTCTTATTTTTGTAACATTATTTCATGTCCCCTAAGGGGAAAAGCAGGCCAGCCAATAAGATCTATTATGCCTATTTTATCTATTTCATATTGTATACTATGAAGTCTTATTTTTGTAACATTATTTCACGTCCCCTAAGGGGAGAAGCAGGCGAGCCTATAAGATCTATTATGCCTATTTTATCTATTTCATATTGTATACTATGAAGTCTTATTTTTGTAACATTAATTCATGTCCCCTAAGGGGAAAGGAGGGGAGCCAATAAGATCTATTATGCCTATTTTATCTATTTCATATTGTATACTATGAAGTCTTATTTTTGTAACATTAATTCATGTCCCCTAAGGGGAAAAGCAGGCCAGCCAATAAGATCTATTATGCCTATTTTATCTATTTCATATTGTATACTATGATGTCTTATTTTTGTAACATTATTTCATGTTAACTAAGGGGAAAAGCAGGCCAGCCAATAAGATCTATTATGCCTATTTTATCTATTTCATATTGTATACTATGAAGTCTTATTTTTGTAACATTATTTCATGTCCCCCAAGGGGAAAACCAGGCCAGCCAATAAGATCTATTATGCCTATTTTATCTATTTCATATTGTATACTATGAAGTCTTATTTTTGTAACATTATTTCATGTCCCCTAAGGGGAAAGGTAGGCCAGCCTATAAGATCTATTATGCCTATTTTATCTATTTCATATTGTATACTATGAAGTCTTATTTTTGTAACATTATTTCACGTCCCCTAAGGGGAAAAGCAGGGGAGCCTATAAAATCTATTATGCCTATTTTATCTATTTCATATTGTATACTATGAAGTCTTATTTTTGTAACATTATTTCATGTCCCCTAAGGGGAAAAGCAGGCCAGCCAATAAGATCTATTATGCCTATTTTATCTATTTCATATTGTATACTATGAAGTCTTATTTTTGTAACATTATTTCACGTCCCCTAAGGGGAGAAGCAGGCGAGCCTATAAGATCTATTATGCCTATTTTATCTATTTCATATTGTATACTATGAAGTCTTATTTTTGTAACATTAATTCACGTCCCCTAAGGGGAAAGGTAGGGGAGCCTATAAGATCTATTATGCCTATTTTATCTATTTCATATTGTATACTATGAAGTCTTATTTTTGTAACATTATTTCACGTCCCCTAAGGGGAAAAGCAGGGGAGCCTATAAGATATATTATGCCTATTTTATCTATTTCATATTGTATACTATGAAGTCTTATTTTTGTAACATTATTTCATGTCCCCTAAGGGGAAAAGCAGGCGAGCCTATAAGATCTATTATGCCTATTTTATCTATTTCATATTGTATACTATGAAGTCTTATTTTTGTAAAATTATTTCATGTCCCCTAAGGGGAAAGGTAGGGGAGCCAATAAGATTTATTATGCCTATTTTATCTATCTCATGTTGTATAATATGAAGTCTTATTTTTGTAACATTATTTCACGTCCCCTAAGGGAAAAAGCAGGCGAGCCTATAAGATCTATTATGCCTATTTTATCTATTTCATATTGTATACTATGAAGTCTTATTTTTGTAACATTATTTCATGTCCCCTAAGGAGAAAGGAGGGGAGCCAATAAGATCTATTATGCCTATTTTATCCATTTCATATTGTATACTATGAAGTCTTATTTTTGTAACATTAATTCATGTCCCCTAAGGGGAAAAGCAGGCCAGCCAATAAGATCTATTATGCCTATTTTATCTATTTCATATTGTATACTATGAAGTCTTATTTTTGTAACATTATTTCACGTCCCCTAAGGGGAAAGGAGGGGAGCCAATAAGATCTATTATGCCTATTTTATCTATTTCATATTGTATACTATGAAGTCTTATTTTTGTAACATTATTTCACGTCCCCTAAGGGGAAAAGCAGGCCAGCCTATAAGATCTATTATGCCTATTTTATCTATTTCATATTGTATACTATGAAGTCTTATTTTTGTAACATTATTTCATGTCCCCTAAGGGGAAAAGCAGGCCAGCCAATAAGATCTATTATGCCTATTTTATCCATTTCATATTGTATAATATGATGCCTTATTTTTGTAACATTATTTCATGTTAACTAAGGGGAAAAGCAGGCCAGCCAATAAGATCTATTATGCCTATTTTATCTATTTCATATTGTATACTATGAAGTCTTATTTTTGTAACATTAATTCACGTCCCCTAAGGGGAAAGGTAGGGGAGCCTATAAGATCTATTATGCCTATTTTATCTATTTCATATTGTATACTATGAAGTCTTATTTTTGTAACATTATTTCACGTCCCCTAAGGGGAAAAGCAGGGGAGCCTATAAGATATATTATGCCTATTTTATCTATTTCATATTGTATACTATGAAGTCTTATTTTTGTAACATTATTTCATGTCCCCTAAGGGGAAAAGCAGGCGAGCCTATAAGATCTATTATGCCTATTTTATCTATTTCATATTGTATACTATGAAGTCTTATTTTTGTAAAATTATTTCATGTCCCCTAAGGGGAAAGGTAGGGGAGCCAATAAGATTTATTATGCCTATTTTATCTATCTCATGTTGTATAATATGAAGTCTTATTTTTGTAACATTATTTCACGTCCCCTAAGGGAAAAAGCAGGCGAGCCTATAAGATCTATTATGCCTATTTTATCTATTTCATATTGTATACTATGAAGTCTTATTTTTGTAACATTATTTCATGTCCCCTAAGGAGAAAGGAGGGGAGCCAATAAGATCTATTATGCCTATTTTATCCATTTCATATTGTATACTATGAAGTCTTATTTTTGTAACATTAATTCATGTCCCCTAAGGGGAAAAGCAGGCCAGCCAATAAGATCTATTATGCCTATTTTATCTATTTCATATTGTATACTATGAAGTCTTATTTTTGTAACATTATTTCACGTCCCCTAAGGGGAAAGGAGGGGAGCCAATAAGATCTATTATGCCTATTTTATCTATTTCATATTGTATACTATGAAGTCTTATTTTTGTAACATTATTTCACGTCCCCTAAGGGGAAAAGCAGGCCAGCCTATAAGATCTATTATGCCTATTTTATCTATTTCATATTGTATACTATGAAGTCTTATTTTTGTAACATTATTTCATGTCCCCTAAGGGGAAAAGCAGGCCAGCCAATAAGATCTATTATGCCTATTTTATCCATTTCATATTGTATAATATGATGCCTTATTTTTGTAACATTATTTCATGTTAACTAAGGGGAAAAGCAGGCCAGCCAATAAGATCTATTATGCCTATTTTATCTATTTCATATTGTATACTATGAAGTCTTATTTTTGTAACATTATTTCATGTCCCCTAAGGGGAAAACCAGGCCAGCCAATAAGATCTATTATGCCTATTTTATCTCTTTCATATTGTATACTATGAAGTCTTATTTTTGTAACATTAATTCATGTCCCCTAAGGGGAAAAGCAGGCCAGCCAATAAGATCTATTATGCCTATTTTATCTATTTCATATTGTATACTATGAAGTCTTATTTTTGTAACATTATTTCACGTCCCCTAAGGGGAAAAGCAGGCCAGCCAATAAGATCTATTATGCCTATTTTATCTATTTCATATTGTATACTATGAAGTCTTATTTTTGTAACATTATTTCACGTCCCCTAAGGGGAGAAGCAGGCGAGCCTATAAGATCTATTATGCCTATTTTATCTATTTCATATTGTATACTATGAAGTCTTATTTTTGTAACATTATTTCATGTCCCCTAAGGGGAAAAGCAGGGGAGCCTATAAGATCTATTATGCCTATTTTATCTATTTCATTTGTATACTATGATGTCTTATTTTTGTAACATTATTTCATGTTAACTAAGGGGAAAAGCAGGCCAGCCAATAAGATCTATTATGCCTATTTTATCTATTTCATATTGTATACTATGAAGTCTTATTTTTGTAACATTATTTCATGACTCCTAAGGGGAAAACCAGGCCAGCCAACAAGATCTATTATGCCTATTTTATCTATTTCATATTGTATACTATGAAGTCTTATTTTTGTAACATTATTTCATGTCCCCTAAGGGGAAAGGTAGGCCAGCCTATAAGATCTATTATGCCTATTTCATCTATTTCATATTGTATACTATGAAGTCTTATTTTTGTAACATTATTTCACGTCCCCTAAGGGGAAAAGCAGGGGAGCCTATAAGATCTATTATGCCTATTTTATCTATTTCATATTGTATACTTTGAAGTCTTATTTTTGTAACATTAATTCATGTCCCCTAAGGGGAAAAGCAGGCCAGCCAATAAGATCTATTATGCCTATTTTATCTATTTCATATTGTATACTATGAAGTCTTATTTTTGTAACATTATTTCACGTCCCCTAAGGGGAGAAGCAGGCGAGCCTATAAGATCTATTATGCCTATTTTATCTATTTCATATTGTATACTATGAAGTCTTATTTTTGTAACATTATTTCATGTCCCCTAAGGGGAAAACCAGGCCAGCCAATAAGATCTATTATGCCTATTTTATCTCTTTCATATTGTATACTATGAAGTCTTATTTTTGTAACATTATTTCATGTCCCCTAAGGGGAAAACCAGGCCAGCCAATAAGATCTATTATGCCTATTTTATCTATTTCATATTGTATACTATGAAGTCTTATTTTTGTAACATTATTTCATGTCCCCTAAGGGGAAAGGAGGGGAGCCAATAAGATCTATTATGCCTATTTTATCTATTTCATATTGTATACTATGAAGTCTTATTTTTGTAACATTAATTCATGTCCCCTAAGGGGAAAACCAGGCCAGCCAATAAGATCTATTATGCCTATTTTATCTATTTTATATTGTATACTATGAAGTCTTATTTTTGTAACATTATTTCACGTCCCCTAAGGGGAAAGGTAGGCCAGCCTATAAGATCTATTATGCCTATTTTATCTATTTCATATTGTATACTATGAAGTCTTATTTTTGTAACATTATTTCACGTCCCCTAAGGGGAAAAGCAGGGGAGCCTATAAGATCTATTATGCCTATTTTATCTATTTCTTATTGTATACTATGAAGTCTTATTTTTGTAACATTATTTCATGTCCCCTAAGGGGAAAAGCAGGCCAGCCAATAAAATCTATTATGCCTATTTTATCTATTTCATATTGTATGCTATGAAGTCTTATTTTTGTAACATTATTTCACGTCCCCTAAGGGGAGAAGCAGGCGAGCCTATAAGATCTATTATGCCTATTTTATCTATTTCATATTGTATACTATGAAGTCTTATTTTTGTAACATTATTTCATGCCCCTAGGGGGAAAAGCAGGCGAGCCTATAAGATCTATTATGCCTATTTTATCTATTTCATATTGTATACTATGAAGTCTTATTTTTGTAACATTATTTCATGTCCCCTAAGGGGAAAGGAGGGGAGCCAATAAGATCTATTATGCCTATTTTATCTATTTCATATTGTATACTATGAAGTCTTATTTTTGTAACATTAATTCATGTCCCCTAAGGGGAAAAGCAGGCCAGCCAATAAGATCTATTATGCCTATTTTATCTATTTCATATTGTATACTATGATGTCTTATTTTTGTAACATTATTTCATGTTAACTAAGGGGAAAAGCAGGCCAGCCAATAAGATCTATTATGCCTATTTTATCTATTTCATATTGTATACTATGAAGTCTTATTTTTGTAACATTATTTCATGTCCCCCAAGGGGAAAACCAGGCCAGCCAATAAGATCTATTATGCCTATTTTATCTATTTCATATTGTATACTATGAAGTCTTATTTTTGTAACATTATTTCATGTCCCCTAAGGGGAAAGGTAGGCCAGCCTATAAGATCTATTATGCCTATTTTATCTATTTCATATTGTATACTATGAAGTCTTATTTTTGTAACATTATTTCACGTCCCCTAAGGGGAAAAGCAGGGGAGCCTATAAGATCTATTATGCCTATTTTATCTATTTCATATTGTATACTATGAAGTCTTATTTTTGTAACATTATTTCATGTCCCCTAAGGGGAAAAGCAGGCCAGCCAATAAGATCTATTATGCCTATTTTATCTATTTCATATTGTATACTATGAAGTCTTATTTTTGTAACATTATTTCACGTCCCCTAAGGGGAGAAGCAGGCGAGCCTATAAGATCTA
The DNA here is from genome assembly GCA_946811695.1 of Gonocerus acuteangulatus. Classification (NCBI taxonomy): domain Eukaryota; kingdom Metazoa; phylum Arthropoda; class Insecta; order Hemiptera; family Coreidae; genus Gonocerus; species Gonocerus acuteangulatus. Next base: position 300,592 of record OX328127.1, read on the forward strand.
TTATGCCTATTTTATCTATTTCATATTGTATACTATGAAGTCTTATTTTTGTAACATTAATTCACGTCCCCTAAGGGGAAAGGTAGGGGAGCCTATAAGATCTATTATGCCTATTTTATCTATTTCATATTGTATACTATGAAGTCTTATTTTTGTAACATTATTTCACGTCCCCTAAGGGGAAAAGCAGGGGAGCCTATAAGATATATTATGCCTATTTTATCTATTTCATATTGTATACTATGAAGTCTTATTTTTGTAACATTATTTCATGTCCCCTAAGGGGAAAAGCAGGCGAGCCTATAAGATCTATTATGCCTATTTTATCTATTTCATATTGTATACTATGAAGACTTATTTTTGTAAAATTATTTCATGTCCCCTAAGGGGAAAGGTAGGGGAGCCAATAAGATCTATTATGCTTATTTTATCTATCTCATGTTGTATACTATGAAGTCTTATTTTTGTAACATTATTTCACGTCCCCTAAGGGGAAAAGCAGGCGAGCCTATAAGATCTATTATGCCTATTTTATCTATTTCATATTGTATACTATGAAGTCTTATTTTTGTAACATTATTTCATGTCCCCTAAGGGGAAAGGAGGGGAGCCAATAAGATCTATTATGCCTATTTTATCTATTTCATATTGTATACTATGAAGTCTTATTTTTGTAACATTAATTCATGTCCCCTAAGGGGAAAAGCAGGCCAGCCAATAAGATCTATTACGCCTATTTTATCTATTTCATATTGTATACTATGATGTCTTATTTTTGTAACATTATTTCATGTTAACTAAGGGGAAAAGCAGGCCAGCCAATAAGATCTATTATGCCTATTTTATCTATTTCATATTGTATACTATGAAGTCTTATTTTTGTAACATTATTTCACGTCCCCTAAGATTATGCCTATTTTATCTATTTCATATTGTATACTATGAAGTCTTATTTTTGTAACATTATTTCACGTCCCCTAAGGGGAAAAGCAGGGGAGCCTATAAGATCTATTATGCCTATTTTATCTATTTCATATTGTATACTATGAAGTCTTATTTTTGTAACATTATTTCATGTCCCCTAAGGGGAAAAGCAGGCCAGCAAATAAGATCTATTATGCCTATTTTATCTATTTCATATTGTATACTATGAAGTCTTATTTTTGTAACATTATTTCACGTCCCCTAAGGGGAAAAGCAGGCCAGCCTATAAGATCTATTATGCCTATTTTATCTATTTCATATTGTATACTATGAAGTCTTATTTTTGTAACATTATTTCATGTCCCCTAAGGGGAAAAGCAGGCCAGCCAATAAGATCTATTATGCCTATTTTATCCATTTCATATTGTATAATATGATGCCTTATTTTTGTAACATTATTTCATGTTAACTAAGGGGAAAAGCAGGCCAGCCAATAAGATCTATTATGCCTATTTTATCTATTTCATATTGTATACTATGAAGTCTTATTTTTGTAACATTATTTCATGTCCCCTAAGGGGAAAACCAGGCCAGCCAATAAGATCTATTATGCCTATTTTATCTCTTTCATATTGTATACTATGAAGTCTTATTTTTGTAACATTAATTCATGTCCCCTAAGGGGAAAAGCAGGCCAGCCAATAAGATCTATTATGCCTATTTTATCTATTTCATATTGTATACTATGAAGTCTTATTTTTGTAACATTATTTCACGTCCCCTAAGGGGAAAAGCAGGCCAGCCAATAAGATCTATTATGCCTATTTTATCTATTTCATATTGTATACTATGAAGTCTTATTTTTGTAACATTATTTCACGTCCCCTAAGGGGAGAAGCAGGCGAGCCTATAAGATCTATTATGCCTATTTTATCTATTTCATATTGTATACTATGAAGTCTTATTTTTGTAACATTATTTCATGTCCCCTAAGGGGAAAAGCAGGGGAGCCTATAAGATCTATTATGCCTATTTTATCTATTTCATTTGTATACTATGATGTCTTATTTTTGTAACATTATTTCATGTTAACTAAGGGGAAAAGCAGGCCAGCCAATAAGATCTATTATGCCTATTTTATCTATTTCATATTGTATACTATGAAGTCTTATTTTTGTAACATTATTTCATGACTCCTAAGGGGAAAACCAGGCCAGCCAACAAGATCTATTATGCCTATTTTATCTATTTCATATTGTATACTATGAAGTCTTATTTTTGTAACATTATTTCATGTCCCCTAAGGGGAAAGGTAGGCCAGCCTATAAGATCTATTATGCCTATTTCATCTATTTCATATTGTATACTATGAAGTCTTATTTTTGTAACATTATTTCACGTCCCCTAAGGGGAAAAGCAGGGGAGCCTATAAGATCTATTATGCCTATTTTATCTATTTCATATTGTATACTTTGAAGTCTTATTTTTGTAACATTAATTCATGTCCCCTAAGGGGAAAAGCAGGCCAGCCAATAAGATCTATTATGCCTATTTTATCTATTTCATATTGTATACTATGAAGTCTTATTTTTGTAACATTATTTCACGTCCCCTAAGGGGAGAAGCAGGCGAGCCTATAAGATCTATTATGCCTATTTTATCTATTTCATATTGTATACTATGAAGTCTTATTTTTGTAACATTATTTCATGTCCCCTAAGGGGAAAACCAGGCCAGCCAATAAGATCTATTATGCCTATTTTATCTCTTTCATATTGTATACTATGAAGTCTTATTTTTGTAACATTATTTCATGTCCCCTAAGGGGAAAACCAGGCCAGCCAATAAGATCTATTATGCCTATTTTATCTATTTCATATTGTATACTATGAAGTCTTATTTTTGTAACATTATTTCATGTCCCCTAAGGGGAAAGGAGGGGAGCCAATAAGATCTATTATGCCTATTTTATCTATTTCATATTGTATACTATGAAGTCTTATTTTTGTAACATTAATTCATGTCCCCTAAGGGGAAAACCAGGCCAGCCAATAAGATCTATTATGCCTATTTTATCTATTTTATATTGTATACTATGAAGTCTTATTTTTGTAACATTATTTCACGTCCCCTAAGGGGAAAGGTAGGCCAGCCTATAAGATCTATTATGCCTATTTTATCTATTTCATATTGTATACTATGAAGTCTTATTTTTGTAACATTATTTCACGTCCCCTAAGGGGAAAAGCAGGGGAGCCTATAAGATCTATTATGCCTATTTTATCTATTTCTTATTGTATACTATGAAGTCTTATTTTTGTAACATTATTTCATGTCCCCTAAGGGGAAAAGCAGGCCAGCCAATAAAATCTATTATGCCTATTTTATCTATTTCATATTGTATGCTATGAAGTCTTATTTTTGTAACATTATTTCACGTCCCCTAAGGGGAGAAGCAGGCGAGCCTATAAGATCTATTATGCCTATTTTATCTATTTCATATTGTATACTATGAAGTCTTATTTTTGTAACATTATTTCATGCCCCTAGGGGGAAAAGCAGGCGAGCCTATAAGATCTATTATGCCTATTTTATCTATTTCATATTGTATACTATGAAGTCTTATTTTTGTAACATTATTTCATGTCCCCTAAGGGGAAAGGAGGGGAGCCAATAAGATCTATTATGCCTATTTTATCTATTTCATATTGTATACTATGAAGTCTTATTTTTGTAACATTAATTCATGTCCCCTAAGGGGAAAAGCAGGCCAGCCAATAAGATCTATTATGCCTATTTTATCTATTTCATATTGTATACTATGATGTCTTATTTTTGTAACATTATTTCATGTTAACTAAGGGGAAAAGCAGGCCAGCCAATAAGATCTATTATGCCTATTTTATCTATTTCATATTGTATACTATGAAGTCTTATTTTTGTAACATTATTTCATGTCCCCCAAGGGGAAAACCAGGCCAGCCAATAAGATCTATTATGCCTATTTTATCTATTTCATATTGTATACTATGAAGTCTTATTTTTGTAACATTATTTCATGTCCCCTAAGGGGAAAGGTAGGCCAGCCTATAAGATCTATTATGCCTATTTTATCTATTTCATATTGTATACTATGAAGTCTTATTTTTGTAACATTATTTCACGTCCCCTAAGGGGAAAAGCAGGGGAGCCTATAAGATCTATTATGCCTATTTTATCTATTTCATATTGTATACTATGAAGTCTTATTTTTGTAACATTATTTCATGTCCCCTAAGGGGAAAAGCAGGCCAGCCAATAAGATCTATTATGCCTATTTTATCTATTTCATATTGTATACTATGAAGTCTTATTTTTGTAACATTATTTCACGTCCCCTAAGGGGAGAAGCAGGCGAGCCTATAAGATCTATTATGCCTATTTTATCTATTTCATATTGTATACTATGAAGTCTTATTTTTGTAACATTAATTCACGTCCCCTAAGGGGAAAGGTAGGGGAGCCTATAAGATCTATTATGCCTATTTTATCTATTTCATATTGTATACTATGAAGTCTTATTTTTGTAACATTATTTCACGTCCCCTAAGGGGAAAAGCAGGGGAGCCTATAAGATATATTATGCCTATTTTATCTATTTCATATTGTATACTATGAAGTCTTATTTTTGTAACATTATTTCATGTCCCCTAAGGGGAAAAGCAGGCGAGCCTATAAGATCTATTATGCCTATTTTATCTATTTCATATTGTATACTATGAAGACTTATTTTTGTAAAATTATTTCATGTCCCCTAAGGGGAAAGGTAGGGGAGCCAATAAGATCTATTATGCTTATTTTATCTATCTCATGTTGTATACTATGAAGTCTTATTTTTGTAACATTATTTCACGTCCCCTAAGGGGAAAAGCAGGCGAGCCTATAAGATCTATTATGCCTATTTTATCTATTTCATATTGTATACTATGAAGTCTTATTTTTGTAACATTATTTCATGTCCCCTAAGGGGAAAGGAGGGGAGCCAATAAGATCTATTATGCCTATTTTATCTATTTCATATTGTATACTATGAAGTCTTATTTTTGTAACATTAATTCATGTCCCCTAAGGGGAAAAGCAGGCCAGCCAATAAGATCTATTACGCCTATTTTATCTATTTCATATTGTATACTATGATGTCTTATTTTTGTAACATTATTTCATGTTAACTAAGGGGAAAAGCAGGCCAGCCAATAAGATCTATTATGCCTATTTTATCTATTTCATATTGTATACTATGAAGTCTTATTTTTGTAACATTATTTCACGTCCCCTAAGATTATGCCTATTTTATCTATTTCATATTGTATACTATGAAGTCTTATTTTTGTAACATTATTTCACGTCCCCTAAGGGGAAAAGCAGGGGAGCCTATAAGATCTATTATGCCTATTTTATCTATTTCATATTGTATACTATGAAGTCTTATTTTTGTAACATTATTTCATGTCCCCTAAGGGGAAAAGCAGGCCAGCAAATAAGATCTATTATGCCTATTTTATCTATTTCATATTGTATACTATGAAGTCTTATTTTTGTAACATTATTTCACGTCCCCTAAGGGGAGAAGCAGGCGAGCCTATAAGATCTATTATGCCTATTTTATCTATTTCATATTGTATACTATGAAGTCGTATTTTTGTAACATTAATTCACGTCCCCTAAGGGGAAAGGTAGGGGAGCCTATAAGATCTATTATGCCTATTTTATCTATTTCATATTGTATACTATGAAGTCTTATTTTTGTAACATTATTGCACGTCCCCTAAGGGGAAAAGCAGGGGAGCCTATAAGATCTATTATGCCTATTTTATCTATTTCATTTGTATACTATGATGTCTTATTTTTGTAACATTATTTCATGTTAACTAAGGGGAAAAGCAGGCCAGCCAATAAGATCTATTATGCCTATTTTATCTATTTCATATTGTATACTATGAAGTCTTATTTTTGTAACATTATTTCATGTCTCCTAAGGGGAAAACCAGGCCAGCCAATAAGATCTATTATGCCTATTTTATCTATTTCATATTGTATACTATGAAGTCTTATTTTTGTAACATTATTTCATGTCCCCTAAGGGGAAAGGTAGGCCAGCCTATAAGATCTATTATGCCTATTTTATCTATTTCATATTGTATACTATGAAGTCTTATTTTTGTAACATTATTTCACGCCCCCTAAGGGGAAAAGCAGGGGAGCCTATAAGATCTATTATGCCTATTTTATCTATTTCATATTGTATACTATGAAGTCTTATTTTTGTAACATTATTTCATGTCCCCTAAGGGGAAAAGCAGGCCAGCCAATAAGATCTATTATGCCTATTTTATCTATTTCATATTGTATACTATGAAGTCTTATTTTTGTAACATTATTTCACGTCCCCTAAGGGGAGAAGCAGGCGAGCCTATAAGATCTATTATGCCTATTTTATCTATTTCATATTGTATACTATGAAGTCTTATTTTTGTAACATTAATTCATGTCCCCTAAGGGGAAAGGAGGGGAGCCAATAAGATCTATTATGCCTATTTTATCTATTTCATATTGTATACTATGAAGTCTTATTTTTGTAACATTAATTCATGTCCCCTAAGGGGAAAAGCAGGCCAGCCAATAAGATCTATTATACCTATTTTATCTATTTCATATTGTATACTATGAAGTCTTATTTTTGTAACATTATTTCACGTCCCCTAAGGGGAGAAGCAGGCGAGCCTATAAGATCTATTATGCCTATTTTATCTATTTCATATTGTATACTATGAAGTCTTATTTTTGTAACATTATTTCATGTCCCCTAAGGGGAAAACCAGGCCAGCCAATAAGATCTATTATGCCTATTTTATCTCTTTCATATTGTATACTATGAAGTCTTATTTTTGTAACATTATTTCATGTCCCCTAAGGGGAAAACCAGGCCAGCCAATAAGATCTATTATGCCTATTTTATCTATTTCATATTGTATACTATGAAGTCTTATTTTTGTAACATTAATTCATGTCCCCTAAGGGGAAAGGAGGGGAGCCAATAAGATCTATTATGCCTATTTTATCTATTTCATATTGTATACTATGAAGTCTTATTTTTGTAACATTAATTCATGTCCCCTAAGGGGCAAAGCAGGCCAGCCAATAAGATCTATTATGCCTATTTTATCTATTTCATATTGTATACTATGAAGTCTTATTTTTGTAACATTATTTCACGTCCCCTAAGGGGAGAAGCAGGCGAGCCTATAAGATCTATTATGCCTATTTTATCTATTTCATATTGTATACTATGAAGTCTTATTTTTGTAACATTATTTCATGTCCCCTAAGGGGAAAACCAGGCCAGCCTATAAGATCTATTATGCCTATTTTATCTATTTCATATTGTATACTATGAAGTCTTATTTTTGTAACATTATTTCATGTCCCCTAAGGGGAAAAGCAGGCCAGCCAATAAGATCTATTATGCCTATTTTATCTATTTCATATTGTATACTATGAAGTCTTATTTTTGTAACATTATTTCACGTCCCCTAAGGGGAGAAGCAGGCGAGCCTATAAGATCTATTATGCCTATTTTATCTATTTCATATTGTATACTATGAAGTCTTATTTTTGTAACATTAATTCATGTCCCCTAAGGGGAAAGGAGGGGAGCCAATAAGATCTATTATGCCTATTTTATCTATTTCATATTGTATACTATGAAGTCTTATTTTTGTAACATTAATTCATGTCCCCTAAGGGGAAAAGCAGGCCAGCCAATAAGATCTATTATGCCTATTTTATCTATTTCATATTGTATACTATGATGTCTTATTTTTGTAACATTATTTCATGTTAACTAAGGGGAAAAGCAGGCCAGCCAATAAGATCTATTATGCCTATTTTATCTATTTCATATTGTATACTATGAAGTCTTATTTTTGTAACATTATTTCATGTCCCCCAAGGGGAAAACCAGGCCAGCCAATAAGATCTATTATGCCTATTTTATCTATTTCATATTGTATACTATGAAGTCTTATTTTTGTAACATTATTTCATGTCCCCTAAGGGGAAAGGTAGGCCAGCCTATAAGATCTATTATGCCTATTTTATCTATTTCATATTGTATACTATGAAGTCTTATTTTTGTAACATTATTTCACGTCCCCTAAGGGGAAAAGCAGGGGAGCCTATAAAATCTATTATGCCTATTTTATCTATTTCATATTGTATACTATGAAGTCTTATTTTTGTAACATTATTTCATGTCCCCTAAGGGGAAAAGCAGGCCAGCCAATAAGATCTATTATGCCTATTTTATCTATTTCATATTGTATACTATGAAGTCTTATTTTTGTAACATTATTTCACGTCCCCTAAGGGGAGAAGCAGGCGAGCCTATAAGATCTATTATGCCTATTTTATCTATTTCATATTGTATACTATGAAGTCTTATTTTTGTAACATTAATTCACGTCCCCTAAGGGGAAAGGTAGGGGAGCCTATAAGATCTATTATGCCTATTTTATCTATTTCATATTGTATACTATGAAGTCTTATTTTTGTAACATTATTTCACGTCCCCTAAGGGGAAAAGCAGGGGAGCCTATAAGATATATTATGCCTATTTTATCTATTTCATATTGTATACTATGAAGTCTTATTTTTGTAACATTATTTCATGTCCCCTAAGGGGAAAAGCAGGCGAGCCTATAAGATCTATTATGCCTATTTTATCTATTTCATATTGTATACTATGAAGTCTTATTTTTGTAAAATTATTTCATGTCCCCTAAGGGGAAAGGTAGGGGAGCCAATAAGATTTATTATGCCTATTTTATCTATCTCATGTTGTATAATATGAAGTCTTATTTTTGTAACATTATTTCACGTCCCCTAAGGGAAAAAGCAGGCGAGCCTATAAGATCTATTATGCCTATTTTATCTATTTCATATTGTATACTATGAAGTCTTATTTTTGTAACATTATTTCATGTCCCCTAAGGAGAAAGGAGGGGAGCCAATAAGATCTATTATGCCTATTTTATCCATTTCATATTGTATACTATGAAGTCTTATTTTTGTAACATTAATTCATGTCCCCTAAGGGGAAAAGCAGGCCAGCCAATAAGATCTATTATGCCTATTTTATCTATTTCATATTGTATACTATGAAGTCTTATTTTTGTAACATTATTTCACGTCCCCTAAGGGGAAAGGAGGGGAGCCAATAAGATCTATTATGCCTATTTTATCTATTTCATATTGTATACTATGAAGTCTTATTTTTGTAACATTATTTCACGTCCCCTAAGGGGAAAAGCAGGCCAGCCTATAAGATCTATTATGCCTATTTTATCTATTTCATATTGTATACTATGAAGTCTTATTTTTGTAACATTATTTCATGTCCCCTAAGGGGAAAAGCAGGCCAGCCAATAAGATCTATTATGCCTATTTTATCTATTTCATATTGTATAATATGATGCCTTATTTTTGTAACATTATTTCATGTTAACTAAGGGGAAAAGCAGGCCAGCCAATAAGATCTATTATGCCTATTTTATCTATTTCATATTGTATACTATGAAGTCTTATTTTTGTAACATTATTTCATGTCCCCTAAGGGGAAAACCAGGCCAGCCAATAAGATCTATTATGCCTTTTTTATCTCTTTCATATTGTATACTATGAAGTCTTATTTTTGTAACATTATTTCATGTCCCCTAAGGGGAAAGGTAGGCCAGCCTATAAGATCTATTATGCCTATTTTATCTATTTCATATTGTATACTATGAAGTCTTATTTTTGTAACATTATTTCACGTCCCCTAAGGGGAAAAGCAGGGGAGCCTATAAGATCTATTATGCCTATTTTATCTATTTCATATTGTATACTCTGAAGTCTTATTTTTGTAACATTATTTCATGTCCCCTAAGGGGAAAAGCAGGCCAGCCAATAAGATCTATTATGCCTATTTTATCTATTTCATATTGTATACTATGAAGTCTTATTTTTGTAACATTATTTCACGTCCCCTAAGGGGAGAAGCAGGCGAGCCTATAAGATCTATTATGCCTATTTTATCTATTTCATATTGTATACTATGAAGTCTTATTTTTGTAACATTAATTCATGTCCCCTAAGGGGAAAGGTAGGGGAGCCTATAAGATCTATTATGCCTATTTTATCTATTTCATATTGTATACTATGAAGTCTTATTTTTGTAACATTATTTCACGTCCCCTAAGGGGAAAAGCAGGGGAGCCTATAAGATCTATTATGCCTATTTTATCTATTTCATTTGTATACTATGATGTCTTATTTTTGTAACATTATTTCATGTTAACTAAGGGGAAAAGCAGGCCAGCCAATAAGATCTATTATGCCTATTTTATCTATTTCATATTGTATACTATGAAGTCTTATTTTTGTAACATTATTTCATGACTCCTAAGGGGAAAACCAGGCCAGCCAACAAGATCTATTATGCCTATTTTATCTATTTCATATTGTATACTATGAAGTCTTATTTTTGTAACATTATTTCATGTCCCCTAAGGGGAAAGGTAGGCCAGCCTATAAGATCTATTATGCCTATTTCATCTATTTCATATTGTATACTATGAAGTCTTATTTTTGTAACATTATTTCACGTCCCCTAAGGGGAAAAGCAGGGGAGCCTATAAGATCTATTATGCCTATTTTATCTATTTCATATTGTATACTTTGAAGTCTTATTTTTGTAACATTAATTCATGTCCCCTAAGGGGAAAAGCAGGCCAGCCAATAAGATCTATTATGCCTATTTTATCTATTTCATATTGTATACTATGAAGTCTTATTTTTGTAACATTATTTCACGTCCCCTAAGGGGAGAAGCAGGCGAGCCTATAAGATCTATTATGCCTATTTTATCTATTTCATATTGTATACTATGAAGTCTTATTTTTGTAACATTATTTCATGTCCCCTAAGGGGAAAACCAGGCCAGCCAATAAGATCTATTATGCCTATTTTATCTCTTTCATATTGTATACTATGAAGTCTTATTTTTGTAACATTATTTCATGTCCCCTAAGGGGAAAACCAGGCCAGCCAATAAGATCTATTATGCCTATTTTATCTATTTCATATTGTATACTATGAAGTCTTATTTTTGTAACATTATTTCATGTCCCCTAAGGGGAAAGGAGGGGAGCCAATAAGATCTATTATGCCTATTTTATCTATTTCATATTGTATACTATGAAGTCTTATTTTTGTAACATTAATTCATGTCCCCTAAGGGGAAAACCAGGCCAGCCAATAAGATCTATTATGCCTATTTTATCTATTTTATATTGTATACTATGAAGTCTTATTTTTGTAACATTATTTCACGTCCCCTAAGGGGAAAGGTAGGCCAGCCTATAAGATCTATTATGCCTATTTTATCTATTTCATATTGTATACTATGAAGTCTTATTTTTGTAACATTATTTCACGTCCCCTAAGGGGAAAAGCAGGGGAGCCTATAAGATCTATTATGCCTATTTTATCTATTTCTTATTGTATACTATGAAGTCTTATTTTTGTAACATTATTTCATGTCCCCTAAGGGGAAAAGCAGGCCAGCCAATAAGATCTATTATGCCTATTTTATCTATTTCATATTGTATACTATGAAGTCTTATTTTTGTAACATTATTTCACGTCCCCTAAGATTATGCCTATTTTATCTATTTCATATTGTATACTATGAAGTCTTATTTTTGTAACATTATTTCACGTCCCCTAAGGGGAAAAGCAGGGGAGCCTATAAGATCTATTATGCCTATTTTATCTATTTCATATTGTATACTATGAAGTCTTATTTTTGTAACATTATTTCATGTCCCCTAAGGGGAAAAGCAGGCCAGCAAATAAGATCTATTATGCCTATTTTATCTATTTCATATTGTATACTATGAAGTCTTATTTTTGTAACATTATTTCACGTCCCCTAAGGGGAGAAGCAGGCGAGCCTATAAGATCTATTATGCCTATTTTATCTATTTCATATCGTATACTATGAAGTCTTATTTTTGTAACATTATTTCATGTCCCCTAAGGGGAAAGGAGGGGAGCCAATAAGATCTATTATGCCTATTTTATCTATTTCATATTGTATACTATGAAGTCTTATTTTTGTAACATTATTTCACGTCCCCTAAGGGGAGAAGCAGGCGAGCCTATAAGATCTATTATGCCTATTTTATCTATTTCATATTGTATACTATGAAGTCTTATTTTTGTAACATTATTTCATGCCCCTAGGGGGAAAAGCAGGCGAGCCTATAAGATCTATTATGCCTATTTTATCTATTTCATATTGTATACTATGAAGTCTTATTTTTGTAACATTATTTCATGTCCCCTAAGGGGAAAGGAGGGGAGCCAATAAGATCTATTATGCCTATTTTATCTATTTCATATTGTATACTATGAAGTCTTATTTTTGTAACATTAATTCATGTCCCCTAAGGGGAAAAGCAGGCCAGCCAATAAGATCTATTATGCCTATTTTATCTATTTCATATTGTATACTATGATGTCTTATTTTTGTAACATTATTTCATGTTAACTAAGGGGAAAAGCAGGCCAGCCAATAAGATCTATTATGCCTATTTTATCTATTTCATATTGTATACTATGAAGTCTTATTTTTGTAACATTATTTCACGTCCCCTAAGGGGAAAAGCAGGGGAGCCTATAAGATCTATTATGCCTATTTTATCTATTTCATATTGTATACTATGAAGTCTTATTTTTGTAACATTATTTCATGTCCCCTAAGGGGAAAAGCAGGCCAGCCAATAAGATCTATTATGCCTATTTTATCTATTTCATATTGTATACTATGAAGTCTTATTTTTGTAACATTATTTCACGTCCCCTAAGGGGAGAAGCAGGCGAGCCTATAAGATCTATTATGCCTATTTTATCTATTTCATATTGTATACTATGAAGTCTTATTTTTGTAACATTAATTCACGTCCCCTAAGGGGAAAGGTAGGGGAGCCTATAAGATCTATTATGCCTATTTTATCTATTTCATATTGTATACTATGAAGTCTTATTTTTGTAACATTATTTCACGTCCCCTAAGGGGAAAAGCAGGGGAGCCTATAAGATATATTATGCCTATTTTATCTATTTCATATTGTATACTATGAAGTCTTATTTTTGTAACATTATTTCATGTCCCCTAAGGGGAAAAGCAGGCGAGCCTATAAGATCTATTATGCCTATTTTATCTATTTCATATTGTATACTATGAAGTCTTATTTTTGTAAAATTATTTCATGTCCCCTAAAGGGAAAGGTAGGGGAGCCAATAAGATCTATTATGCTTATTTTATCTATCTCATGTTGTATACTATGAAGTCTTATTTTTGTAACATTATTTCACGTCCCCTAAGGGGAAAAGCAGGCGAGCCTATAAGATCTATTATGCCTATTTTATCTATTTCATATCGTATACTATGAAGTCTTATTTTTGTAACATTATTTCATGTCCCCTAAGGGGAAAGGAGGGGAGCCAATAAGATCTATTATGCCTATTTTATCTATTTCATATTGTATACTATGAAGTCTTATTTTTGTAACATTAATTCATGTCCCCTAAGGGGAAAAGCAGGCCAGCCAATAAGATCTATTACGCCTATTTTATCTATTTCATATTGTATACTATGATGTCTTATTTTTGTAACATTATTTCATGTTAACTAAGGGGAAAAGCAGGCCAGCCAATAAGATCTATTATGCCTATTTTATCTATTTCATATTGTATACTATGAAGTCTTATTTTTGTAACATTATTTCACGTCCCCTAAGATTATGCCTATTTTATCTATTTCATATTGTATACTATGAAGTCTTATTTTTGTAACATTATTTCACGTCCCCTAAGGGGAAAAGCAGGGGAGCCTATAAGATCTATTATGCCTATTTTATCTATTTCATATTGTATACTATGAAGTCTTATTTTTGTAACATTATTTCATGTCCCCTAAGGGGAAAAGCAGGCCAGCAAATAAGATCTATTATGCCTATTTTATCTATTTCATATTGTATACTATGAAGTCTTATTTTTGTAACATTATTTCACGTCCCCTAAGGGGAGAAGCAGGCGAGCCTATAAGATCTATTATGCCTATTTTATCTATTTCATATTGTATACTATGAAGTCGTATTTTTGTAACATTAATTCACGTCCCCTAAGGGGAAAGGTAGGGGAGCCTATAAGATCTATTATGCCTATTTTATCTATTTCATATTGTATACTATGAAGTCTTATTTTTGTAACATTATTGCACGTCCCCTAAGGGGAAAAGCAGGGGAGCCTATAAGATCTATTATGCCTATTTTATCTATTTCATTTGTATACTATGATGTCTTATTTTTGTAACATTATTTCATGTTAACTAAGGGGAAAAGCAGGCCAGCCAATAAGATCTATTATGCCTATTTTATCTATTTCATATTGTATACTATGAAGTCTTATTTTTGTAACATTATTTCATGTCTCCTAAGGGGAAAACCAGGCCAGCCAATAAGATCTATTATGCCTATTTTATCTATTTCATATTGTATACTATGAAGTCTTATTTTTGTAACATTATTTCATGTCCCCTAAGGGGAAAGGTAGGCCAGCCTATAAGATCTATTATGCCTATTTTATCTATTTCATATTGTATACTATGAAGTCTTATTTTTGTAACATTATTTCACGTCCCCTAAGGGGAAAAGCAGGGGAGCCTATAAGATCTATTATGCCTATTTTATCTATTTCATATTGTATACTATGAAGTCTTATTTTTGTAACATTATTTCATGTCCCCTAAGGGGAAAAGCAGGCCAGCCAATAAGATCTATTATGCCTATTTTATCTATTTCATATTGTATACTATGAAGTCTTATTTTTGTAACATTATTTCACGTCCCCTAAGGGGAGAAGCAGGCGAGCCTATAAGATCTATTATGCCTATTTTATCTATTTCATATTGTATACTATGAAGTCTTATTTTTGTAACATTAATTCATGTCCCCTAAGGGGAAAGGAGGGGAGCCAATAAGATCTATTATGCCTATTTTATCTATTTCATATTGTATACTATGAAGTCTTATTTTTGTAACATTAATTCATGTCCCCTAAGGGGAAAAGCAGGCCAGCCAATAAGATCTATTATACCTATTTTATCTATTTCATATTGTATACTATGAAGTCTTATTTTTGTAACATTATTTCACGTCCCCTAAGGGGAGAAGCAGGCGAGCCTATAAGATCTATTATGCCTATTTTATCTATTTCATATTGTATACTATGAAGTCTTATTTTTGTAACATTATTTCATGTCCCCTAAGGGGAAAACCAGGCCAGCCAATAAGATCTATTATGCCTATTTTATCTCTTTCATATTGTATACTATGAAGTCTTATTTTTGTAACATTATTTCATGTCCCCTAAGGGGAAAACCAGGCCAGCCAATAAGATCTATTATGCCTATTTTATCTATTTCATATTGTATACTATGAAGTCTTATTTTTGTAACATTAATTCATGTCCCCTAAGGGGAAAGGAGGGGAGCCAATAAGATCTATTATGCCTATTTTATCTATTTCATATTGTATACTATGAAGTCTTATTTTTGTAACATTAATTCATGTCCCCTAAGGGGCAAAGCAGGCCAGCCAATAAGATCTATTATGCCTATTTTATCTATTTCATATTGTATACTATGAAGTCTTATTTTTGTAACATTATTTCACGTCCCCTAAGGGGAGAAGCAGGCGAGCCTATAAGATCTATTATGCCTATTTTATCTATTTCATATTGTATACTATGAAGTCTTATTTTTGTAACATTATTTCATGTCCCCTAAGGGGAAAACCAGGCCAGCCTATAAGATCTATTATGCCTATTTTATCTATTTCATATTGTATACTATGAAGTCTTATTTTTGTAACATTATTTCATGTCCCCTAAGGGGAAAAGCAGGCCAGCCAATAAGATCTATTATGCCTATTTTATCTATTTCATATTGTATACTATGAAGTCTTATTTTTGTAACATTATTTCACGTCCCCTAAGGGGAGAAGCAGGCGAGCCTATAAGATCTATTATGCCTATTTTATCTATTTCATATTGTATACTATGAAGTCTTATTTTTGTAACATTAATTCATGTCCCCTAAGGGGAAAGGAGGGGAGCCAATAAGATCTATTATGCCTATTTTATCTATTTCATATTGTATACTATGAAGTCTTATTTTTGTAACATTAATTCATGTCCCCTAAGGGGAAAAGCAGGCCAGCCAATAAGATCTATTATGCCTATTTTATCTATTTCATATTGTATACTATGAAGTCTTATTTTTGTAACATTATTTCACGTCCCCTAAGGGAAGAAGCAGGCGAGCCTATAAGATCTATTATGCCTATTTTATCTATTTCATATTGTATACTATGAAGTCTTATTTTTGTAACATTATTTCACGTCCCCTAAGGGGAAAAGCAGGCCAGCCTATAAGATCTATTATGCCTATTTTATCTATTTCATATTGTATACTATGAAGTCTTATTTTTGTAACATTATTTCATGTCCCCTAAGGGGAAAAGCAGGCCAGCCAATAAGATCTATTATGCCTATTTTATCTATTTCATATTGTATACTATGAAGTCTTATTTTTGTAACATTAATTCATGTCCCCTAAGGGGAAAGGAGGGGAGCCAATAAGATCTATTATGCCTATTTTATCTATTTCATATTGTATACTATGAAGTCTTATTTTTGTAACATTAATTCATGTCCCCTAAGGGGAAAAGCAGGCCAGCCAATAAGATCTATTATACCTATTTTATCTATTTCATATTGTATACTATGAAGTCTTATTTTTGTAACATTATTTCACGTCCCCTAAGGGGAGAAGCAGGCGAGCCTATAAGATCTATTATGCCTATTTTATCTATTTCATATTGTATACTATGAAGTCTTATTTTTGTAACATTATTTCATGTCCCCTAAGGGGAAAACCAGGCCAGCCAATAAGATCTATTATGCCTATTTTATCTCTTTCATATTGTATACTATGAAGTCTTATTTTTGTAACATTATTTCATGTCCCCTAAGGGGAAAACCAGGCCAGCCAATAAGATCTATTATGCCTATTTTATCTATTTCATATTGTATACTATGAAGTCTTA
Organism: Gonocerus acuteangulatus; assembly: GCA_946811695.1. Lineage (NCBI taxonomy): Eukaryota > Metazoa > Arthropoda > Insecta > Hemiptera > Coreidae > Gonocerus > Gonocerus acuteangulatus. The sequence goes on from OX328127.1 coordinate 317,766, forward strand.
TTTTTGTAACATTAATTCATGTCCCCTAAGGGGAAAGGAGGGGAGCCAATAAGATCTATTATGCCTATTTTATCTATTTCATATTGTATACTATGAAGTCTTATTTTTGTAACATTAATTCATGTCCCCTAAGGGGCAAAGCAGGCCAGCCAATAAGATCTATTATGCCTATTTTATCTATTTCATATTGTATACTATGAAGTCTTATTTTTGTAACATTATTTCACGTCCCCTAAGGGGAGAAGCAGGCGAGCCTATAAGATCTATTATGCCTATTTTATCTATTTCATATTGTATACTATGAAGTCTTATTTTTGTAACATTATTTCATGTCCCCTAAGGGGAAAACCAGGCCAGCCTATAAGATCTATTATGCCTATTTTATCTATTTCATATTGTATACTATGAAGTCTTATTTTTGTAACATTATTTCATGTCCCCTAAGGGGAAAAGCAGGCCAGCCAATAAGATCTATTATGCCTATTTTATCTATTTCATATTGTATACTATGAAGTCTTATTTTTGTAACATTATTTCACGTCCCCTAAGGGGAGAAGCAGGCGAGCCTATAAGATCTATTATGCCTATTTTATCTATTTCATATTGTATACTATGAAGTCTTATTTTTGTAACATTAATTCATGTCCCCTAAGGGGAAAGGAGGGGAGCCAATAAGATCTATTATGCCTATTTTATCTATTTCATATTGTATACTATGAAGTCTTATTTTTGTAACATTAATTCATGTCCCCTAAGGGGAAAAGCAGGCCAGCCAATAAGATCTATTATGCCTATTTTATCTATTTCATATTGTATACTATGAAGTCTTATTTTTGTAACATTATTTCACGTCCCCTAAGGGGAGAAGCAGGCGAGCCTATAAGATCTATTATGCCTATTTTATCTATTTCATATTGTATACTATGAAGTCTTATTTTTGTAACATTATTTCACGTCCCCTAAGGGGAAAAGCAGGCCAGCCTATAAGATCTATTATGCCTATTTTATCTATTTCATATTGTATACTATGAAGTCTTATTTTTGTAACATTATTTCATGTCCCCTAAGGGGAAAAGCAGGCCAGCCAATAAGATCTATTATGCCTATTTTATCTATTTCATATTGTATACTATGATGTCTTATTTTTGTAACATTATTTCATGTTAACTAAGGGGAAAAGCAGGCCAGCCAATAAGATCTATTATGCCTATTTTATCTATTTCATATTGTATAGTATGAAGTTTTATTTTTGTAACATTATTTCATGTCCCCTAAGGGGAAAACCAGGCCAGCCAATAAGATCTATTATGCCTATTTTATCTCTTTCATATTGTATACTATGAAGTCTTATTTTTGTAACATTATTTCATGTCCCCTAAGGGGAAAGGTAGGCCAGCCTATAAGATCTATTATGCCTATTTTATCTATTTCATATTGTATACTATGAAGTCTTATTTTTGTAACATTATTTCACGTCCCCTAAGGGGAAAAGCAGGGGAGCCTATAAGATCTATTATGCCTATTTTATCTATTTCATATTGTATACTATGAAGTCTTATTTTTGTAACATTATTTCATGTCCCCTAAGGGGAAAAGCAGGCCAGCCAATAAGATCTATTATGCCTATTTTATCTATTTCATATTGTATACTATTAAGTCTTATTTTTGTAACATTATTTCATGTCCCCTAAGGGGAAAAGCAGGCCAGCCAATAAGATCTATTATGCCTATTTTATCTATTTCATATTGTATACTATGAAGTCTTATTTTTGTAACATTAATTCATGTCCCCTAAGGGGAAAGGAGGGGAGCCAATAAGATCTATTATGCCTATTTTATCTATTTCATATTGTATACTATAAAGTCTTATTTTTGTAACATTAATTCATGTCCCCTAAGGGGAAAAGCAGGCCAGCCAATAAGATCTATTATGCCTATTTTATCTATTTCATATTGTATACTATGAAGTCTTATTTTTGTAACATTATTTCACGTCCCCTAAGGGGAGAAGCAGGCGAGCCTATAAGATCTATTATGCCTATTTTATCTACTTCATATTGTATACTATGAAGTCTTATTTTTGTAACATTATTTCACGTCCCCTAAGGGGAAAAGCAGGCCAGCCTATAAGATCTATTATGCCTATTTTATCTATTTCATATTGTATACTATGAAGTCTTATTTTTGTAACATTATTTCATGTCCCCTATGGGGAAAAGCAGGCCAGCCAATAAGATCTATTATGCCTATTTTATCTATTTCATATTGTATACTATGATGTCTTATTTTTGTAACATTATTTCATGTTAACTAAGGGGAAAAGCAGGCCAGCCAATAAGATCTATTATGCCTATTTTATCTATTTCATATTGTATAGTATGAAGTTTTATTTTTGTAACATTATTTCATGTCCCCTAAGGGGAAAACCAGGCCAGCCAATAAGATCTATTATGCCTATTTTATCTCTTTCATATTGTATACTATGAAGTCTTATTTTTGTAACATTATTTCATGTCCCCTAAGGGGAAAGGTAGGCCAGCCTATAAGATCTATTATGCCTATTTTATCTATTTCATATTGTATACTATGAAGTCTTATTTTTGTAACATTATTTCACGTCCCCTAAGGGGAAAAGCAGGGGAGCCTATAAGATCTATTATGCCTATTTTATCTATTTCATATTGTATACTATGAAGTCTTATTTTTGTAACATTATTTCATGTCCCCTAAGGGGAAAAGCAGGCCAGCCAATAAGATCTATTATGCCTATTTTATCTATCTCATGTTGTATACTATGAAGTCTTATTTTTGTAACATTATTTCACGTCCCCTAAGGGGAAAAGCAGGCCAGCCAATAAGATCTATTATGCCTATTTTATCTATCTCATATTGTATACTATGAAGTCTTATTTTTGTAACATTATTTCACGTCCCCTAAGGGGAAAAGCAGGCGAGCCTATAAGATCTATTAAGCCTATTTTATCTATTTCATATTGTATACTATGAAGTCTTATTTTTGTAACATTATTTCATGTCCCCTAAGGGGAAAGGTAGGGGAGCCTATAAGATCTATTATGCCTATTTTATCTATTTCATATTGTATACTATGAAGTCTTATTTTTGTAACATTATTTCATGTCCCCTAAGGGGAAAAGCAGGCGAGCCTATAAGATCTATTATGCCTATTTTATCTATTTCATATTGTATACTATGAATCTAGATTTTCATATTGTAAATCAACGAATCTAGAAATGCAAAAAGCTGAACCAAATTCATGCAGGTATTTACTAGTTCGATGAAAGCACAACCTTCAATTCCATAAATCCTTTTATCATTAATAAATGGGTAACTAATCCTTCTAAAGACATCCAAGTTAAGAAGCTGAGAAAAGAAGGCACTCTGCTGTTAGACTGTCAAAATGAGCGTCTGTGGCCTGTTTTACTACGTCAAAAGACATTTAACAACATACGTATTAGCATCGAGCCCCCTAAAACACTAAACAAGTCAAAAGGGGTCTTCTATTGCAGAGAGATAAAGGATGTTCCAAATGAAGACCTATTAGTTGAGTTACGTAGTCAAAAGGTAGCAGAAATAAGACGCATCCTTCCTCGCAACAATCCCAGTAACACTTCCCTGTTTGTTGCAACCTTCGACTTGCCTGAACTGCCTGAGCGCCTCTTTGTAGGATATCTCAGTGTAAGATTGAGGCCTTAAATTCCACAGCCTCTCAGATGCAGGCAGTGCCATGGCTTGAAGCATGTCGCCTCTTCCTGCAAGAAACCCCCTACATGTGGAAAGTGCGCGCTAGAGAAACATGATGGACCCTGCACACAGGTGAAATGCTGTCTTTGTGGCTCGGAGCATCATTCTTGGGAAAAATCCTGTCCTGTCTACATCAAGGAATCAGAAGCAATAAAGGTCATGACACTTCAAAAGATACCTTACGTCGAAGCAAGAAGACATGTGACAACCACGAAGGAAACATTTGCCAAAAAGACTGCAGAACGGAAGCAGGAAACCGATTGCTTGCAGATAGTAAAATTATTTATGAAAAACATGACAGAAAAATTTGAAAACTTGGAAAAGATGGTTAAGAGTTTGGCCACTACCAAAGAAAACATGAAACCACAGAACAATATTCCAAATCTCATAACTGAAGGTAAAATTCCAAAACCCCAACCTGAAGAGAGCAAACTCCAAGTGATCTGTCAAAGCTCCCAAAGAGATGCAAATACTTCGCTTGAAGACAATTCGCCACCTGGACAAAAAGAACGCCTCCCACGATATTCCAAAGTCGAAAAGGAAGTAATCGTGAAAGACAACGAGAGCTCTGCAACAAAGAACAAAGCCTTTCCAAAACAAAATTCTTAAAATAACATGGTTAACGAAGACCTAGAAAAATCATTGTCACCTGTAACCAAATGCACAAACCAAAATTTCATATTGTTTCTGTTAGTTAATCCTTGCGTTTTTAATTATCTTATAATTTCTTTATCTCTATGTTTTTACTCTCTATTTGTTATCACACATTTTACATATAAATTCAAACCAGTATGGCCTCTATAATCCAATGGAACATAAATGGCCTTCAAAGACGCTTAGGAGACTTAAAACTCTTGTTGCAAAGTAAAAACCCACATATAATAGCACTACAGGAAACACACTTGAAACATGGTAGAGATGTTAACGTTCATGGCTTTAACCTATACAGGAAAGATTATGTTTTGGGAGATAAGGCATCCGGCGGAGTTGCAATATTTGTTACTGACAGTATATACTCTGAGCCCATTCGATTATATACCAGCATACAAGCAGTAGCGGTCTCAGTACACCTACCTTTCCGAGTTACTGTCTGTTCTGTATATCTTCCACCAGGCGAACCCATTGACGTACACATGATGGAGGATCTGATCACCCAACTCCCAAGTCCTGTCATGATACTGGCTGATGTCAATGGACAAAGTTATACTTGGGGATCAACTACCACAAATACAAGAGGACAACTAATTGAAAACATACTCGGACAATTTGACTTGATCCCTTTAAACTCGCACTTACCAACACACCTTTGCCCCCGTACAGGAACACTATCCACCATCGACGTGACTGCTTGCTCAGCTTCCATCTTCTCTCGATTCACGTGGGATGTGTGCGAAGATAGTCATGGGAGTGACCATTTGCCAATTGTCATCACCACTAACTCCGATATACCAACCTTTCGTTCTAATCCAAGGTTTAATACAAATAAAGCAGACTGGAAGGTATATCAGGACTACATCGATGACAAACTAAAGCTAACAAACATATCCACTATCGATGCTTTCCATACTCTGATAATCGAGGCAGCTGAGCAAAGCATTCCAAAAACACCAAGCCACTACAGAAGACCTCCGGTACCCTGGTGGAACGATGAGTGCAGAACAGCTGTAAGCGATCGAAAGAAAGCTCTCCGGCTTTTTAGTAGGAATCCATCGCAAGCGTTTCTTGAGGATTATAAAAAGAAGAAAGCCAAGGCACAGTGGGTAATAAAAAATAGTAAGAGGAAATGTTGGATTGACTTTTTGACAAACATTAACGAAAATACCACATCACAAAACATCTGGCAAAAAATTAACCAAATCCAACACAAAAAGTACAATGCACCTATAACTGGACTTAAACACCAAGACGACATAATTACAGACCCTCAGATTATAAGTTATATTCTAGGAAGCCACTTCAGCAGAATATCTAGCACTACAAACTTCAGTGAAGACTTCCTAGACCACAAAACTTATACTGAGAACATACAAATACCTATACTTACTGACTTAGAACATCCACTGAATGACGAATTCACACTGAACGAACTAAAATGTGTTCTTTCAGACGTACGTCACACTTCGCCGGGACCAGACAACATTTCCTACGAGCTAATTAAAAACATACCCACTAGAGGTCTGGCTACTCTTCTCATGCTGTATAACAAGATCTTCAAGACAGGTACCTATCCTACACTCTGGAACGAATCTGTTGTTATCCCAGTTATTAAGTCAGGGAAGGACAAGTATTGCCCGTCGAGTTATAGACCGATATCGCTGCTCTGCTGTACTTCAAAGGTTATGGAAAGACTCGTCAATAAAAGGTTGGTTTGGTATTTAGAAAAAAATCACCTTCTTTCAAAGTTCCAGTGTGGGTTCAGACCAAATCACAGTACGCAACACCACATTGCTAATCTAGAGAGTGACATACTCAATAGTTTCCTGTTGAAGGAGACTCTAATCGCAGTGTCACTCGACTTGGAGAAAGCATACGATCGGCTTTGGCGACGGCTAATCTTGTCTCAAATGAATGACTGGGGGATACAAGGAAATATATTTAGATATATCTCCCTATTTCTATCAAACAGACGCTTCAGAGTGAGGATAGGTAATACGCTCTCCGTGAATTCTTACTTGAAAACGGTGTGCCTCAAGGAGGCGTCCTGAGCACCACTCTTTTTAACATAGCAATTAATTCCGTCGGATCCTTTATCCCACCAAGCGTATCGTACTGTCAATATGCCGACGACATTCTTCTATATATTTCTTCTAAAAACTTCGAAACTGCAGAAGAAATAATCCAAGATACCATACACGCCCTCGAATATTGGTCTTCAAGGAGTGGCTTCCAATTTTCAGAGGAAAAATCACAGTGCACAGTTTTTTCTAAAAGACACAACCTCCCAACAACAAATTTAAAATTAAATAACACCAACATTAGACACAGTGACACATTAAAATTTCTTGGAATAATATTCGACAAAAAACTTACATGGGGACCCCATATAAAAAGTATTCTCTATAAATGCAACGAATCGTTGAATTTATTGAGAATTCTTAGCAATACTAAATGGGGAGCTGACAGATGTACCATGCTAAAACTTTATAGAGCTTTCACCAAGCCTCTACTGGATTACGGTTCAATAGCATATTCATCTGCCAGTTCGACAACACTCAAAGCATTAGACACAATACACAACACAGGTATAAGACTTGCAACAGGAGCTTTCAGATCGAGTCCAATATGTAGCCTTCATTCAGAATCTGGAGAACCTTCATTGGATTATCGACGCCAGATGATTTGTCTTAAATTTATTGTAAGATCAAAAACTTTGAACACCCCATGTGTTAAGAGGTTCTTAAACAACCCTTATATAAACAAATACGTACTCAAGCAACCGAAACAAAAACCTCTCCTAATCCGCTTCCTCGAAAATACAGATAATATTACATTTATAAATTCTGTTACATACCCTTATCAACATCTCACACATCCACCTTGGAGAGTAAACAACCTAAAAATCGACTTGACAATGACTAAATTTAAAAAATCTGACGTCTCATCTCAAAATTATTACAGAAGTACATTTAACAAATTGACAGGAAACAACAAAAATACACCAATAATATACACAGATGGGTCCAAAACAGAGAGCGGAGTAGGCGCAGCAGCTGTTTTAGGAGAAAAGGTATATCAGATCAGCCTTCCATTAGACACAAGTATATATTCAGCAGAGCTGCAAGGTATACTTTTGGGCCTATCTAACGTACAGACTACAATACCACACATAATACTATGTACAGATTCATTAAGTTGTTTACTCTCCCTATACAATATCTACAACACCAACCCGATCATCATCAAAATTGTACAAGAACTACTGAGACTAAAGGACCAACACACAATGGTAACAATGATATGGGTTCCTGGTCATGAGAACATCGGACAGTCTACATTAGCGGATGAACATGCAAAACTTGCTACTACAAGCCAACCGAACGACCAGTACTTACTTACAGTTCAAGACCTACAAATAACAATAACAAGAGCAGTCCTGAATAGGTGGCACGCCACTTGGTATAGCACTCCAGATAACCACCTAAGGAAAATAAAGAGCAATATACGACCTTATACGTCAAACAAACTGAGAACAAGACGTGACGAAGTAGTACTAACAAGACTGAGAATCGGACATACACGCCTCACTCACTCACACCTATTTACGAAACAAGACAAGCCTAGATGCGATACGTGCAACGTTCCTTTAACAGTGAAACTCCTACTAACAGACTGCATGAAAAGAGACAACCTACAGGCACCTCATGACCTTAGCGAGCTGTTAGCAGAAAAGAGCCCATATATTGATACCATACTCACATACTTAATGACCACGAATACATAAAATAAAATATAGAAATATTACTAATGACCCACGATCTTAATTCCCTACAAAATTTCTGATCTTACAATAATTGTCAACCTATTCATTCCTTTATATCTTTTATTTATTGTCATTATTATTTTAATTTATGTTCCTTATTCCTTTATTTGTATATTTTTATTTATTTATTCTTGCTTTTCTTTTTATTATTTATTTTATTTTATTTTATTTTTTCGGCTGGTCGCCATATTATTAGACCAATTATTATTATAATCAAAGCCCTATGTTATCACCTATCATCGGATTCTATTTAATTTGAGATCATGACCAATTAATTCAAAACCAATTACTTCATTGTATTTATTATTATCATTTATCCCCCTTTTTTTCATTTTTATTGTTTTTATTCTTTGTTATTCAATAGAGCAGATCACCTTTGTTGCGAAGCTCTCGAAATGAATGAATAAATGAATGAATATTGTATACTATGAAGTCTTATTTTTGTAACATTATTTCATGTCCCCTAAGGGGAAAAGCAGGCCAGCCAATAAGATCTATTATGCCTATTTTATCTATTTCATATTGTATACTATGAAGTCTTATTTTTGTAACTTTATTTCACGTCCCCTAAGGGGAGAAGCAGGCGAGCCTATAAGATCTATTATGCCTATTTTATCTATTTCATATTGTATACTATGAAGTCTTATTTTTGTAACATTATTTCATGTCCCCTAAGGGGAAAAGCAGGCCAGCCAATAAGATCTATTATGCCTATTTTATCTATTTCATATTGTATACTATGAAGTCTTATTTTTGTAACTTTATTTCATATCCCCTAAGGGGAAAAGCAGGGGAGCCAATAAGATCTATTATGCCTATTTTATCTATTTCATATTGTATACTATGAAGTCTTATTTTTGTAACTTTATTTCATATCCCCTAAGGGGAAAAGCAGGGGAGCCTATAAGATCTATTATGCCTATTTTATCTATTTCATATTGTATACTATGAAGTCTTATTTTTGTAACTTTATTTCATATCCCCTAAGGGGAAAAGCAGGGGAGCCTATAAGATCTATTATGCCTATTTTATCTATTTCATTGTGTTAATGTGTTCTATGTTGTTTCAGTATTTTATAAAATTTTAATACAAGAATTGGACTTTTCCCGGACTACTTCCACTGTCCTAGCTGTAGTTGTAAGTGTTATGCTTGCGGCAGGCTGCGCTATTTCATCACAGGTAAACATATAAATACATTCTAAGATTCTATCAGATCCATTTCCTTATTTATGACAGAATATAACTGTATCTTATGAATTGTTTCCTCAATTATATAAACATCAACATAATTCTATTTAAAACTACTTTATAATATTGTGGGTTGCCTTGAGCGAACGGGTTGAGTATTGTTCATGTGTATACATACATACATATATATAGATATATGCATAGGTGCAGATACCAGAGTCTGGTGGTGGCCTGATAGCCACTTTCGTGACACGGGCAGGCATGTCCCGTGGCTGATAGGCACTTTCGTGACAACGGGCAGGCATCTCCCGTGGCCTGATAGGCACTTTCATGACAACGGGCAGGCATGTCCCCTGGCTGATAGCCACTTTCATGACAACGGGCAGGCATGTCCCGTCACCTGATAGGCACTTTCGTGACAACGGGCAGGCATCTCCTGTGGCCTGATAGGCACTTTCGTGACAACGGGCAGGCATGCTCCGTGCCCTGATAGGCACTCTCGTGACAATGGGCAGGCATGTCCCGTGGCCTAGTAGCCACTTTCGTGACAACGGGCAGGCATGTACCCTGGCCTGATAGCCACTTTTGTGACATGGGACAAGCATGTCCCGTGGCTTGATAGGCACGTTCGTGACAACGGGCATGCCTGCCCCCTGGCCTGATAGCCACTCTCGTGACAACGAGCAGGCATGCCCCTTGGCCTGATAGCCACTTTCGTGACAACGGGCAGACATGTCTCCTGGCCTGATAGGCACTTTCGCGACATCGGGCAGGCATGTCCCGTGGCCTGATGGCCTCTTTTGTGAAAACGGGCTTGTAAGCCTTGTACCCTGATTGCCTGATAACGCACCTTGGCGTGCTCCTGGGAGAAAGGCTCCTGGGTGTGTTTCTGAGGTTAAGATATCTTGGTGTGCAACTGAGGTTAAGGTACCTTGGTGTCCTTCTGAAGTTAAGGCACCTGGGTGTGTTTCTGAGGGTAAGACACATGGGTGTGTTTCTGAGGGTAAGATATCATGGTATGCTTCTGAGGCTTAGGTAACTTATTGTGCTTCTGAGGGTAAGACACATGGGTGTTCATCCGAGGGTAAGGTATCTTGGTGTGTTTCTGAGTGTAATGACACCTGGGTGTGTTTCTGAGCGTAAGACACATGGCTGTGTTTCTGAGGGTAAGACACATGTGTGTGTTACTGAGGGTAAGGCATCTTAGTGTGCAGCTGGGGGTGTACTTCTGAGCACCTTGGTGTACTTCTGAGATAAGTACCACCAGTTTGTTTCATTTGAAAGTCATCCTTAACTAACGCTAGAATTTGGTTGAAGCATTCCAGAGACATCATGTAATGATTTTCAAACGATCAGGGTACAAGTTTAGGCATTACGTTGGACCATCACCTGTTTTCCATTTATCTAGGACCTTTTGATAGAATATACCCAAATGGACGTTTTTGCAGTTCGTTTATTCATAAGATTAATAATGGTCAACAAATCATGATCATCATCTGGACCACGTAGCTGCCACACAGGTGTGAATACAACGCACCACGCGGTCCAGTTCCACACCCGGTCCACGCAAGTCCCAGTAGCCACCGGTGTAGGAATTGGGCCTGAAAAAATTAGAGCTCTGCCAAAACTCAATAACACATAGAGTGTATTTTAAATGTTGCTACTTTTAAATCTTAAAATAAGTTAATAGGAAAATCTAAAGTGTTTGGGTTTAATGTTTGAACTAATTTTGAGAATAATGTTAAATAATTAGAATATTCTTCTGTTTTTTCTTTATAATTTTACAATGATTTTTTGTTATAATTATAAGCAGACTTTTAATTAATTTTTACTGACTAGAATACAGTATTACATCGCTTCTTGTTGTACTGAAATTTTCAGATCATTTTTAATAAGTTAATCTCCCAAGTTTACAACGGCTAAATAAATATGTAGACTATTTTAGAAAAACTTACCTTTCTCTGATTTTAGATGCGCTGCACATGCCTGTTAACATTTCCTGCATTTTGCGGAAAAAGCGGACGTGGTGCTCTAAAGGCTCTTGTTATTGCTTACATCATAGCAGGACCAGTTCAGAATATAATCCTCAACTCTAAAGAAGTGATTCGAGTATTTGCATGTAGTACCATGCTCACATTCAATCTCACGAAAACTAGATTCGTTTTGATGTTCAAACCTTTCAAGGATGCGCTCCTTTCGATAAAGGTAGGACTGTCTGTATTCGCAGTGAAAGTCAAGGAATAGGCGTGAGTCACAGTTCTTCTAAATGAAGTCATTGCTTTCAGGTCGATACAAGTGCAGTCAAAGAAACGCTGAAATCCGTCAAAGATGTGGCTGCTCCAATATCAAGTGAAATCACGGGGAAGAAGGAACTGAATTTTACTAAAGAAATCAATGATTATATAGATGAAGTTCAGGTAAAATCACATCCATATTTAGGGCTTTCTGTGTAACTTGGATGTTGGAGGATAGAAATGGTGGAGAGATAGCAGCCAGATGTAGGGGTTTCTGTGTAACTTGGATGTTGGAGGAAAGAAATGGTGGAGAGATAGCAGCCAGATGTAGGGGTTTCTGTGTAACTTAGGGCTGATGTTGGAGGATAGAAATGGTGGAGAGATACCAGCCAGATGTAGGGGTTTCTGTGTAACTTGGATGTTGGAGGATAGAAATGGTGGAGAGATACCAGCCAGATGTAGGGGTTTCTGTGTAACTTGGATGTTGGAGGATAGAAATGGTGGAGAGATAGCAGCCAGATGTAGGGGTTTCTGTGTAACTTGGATGTTGGAGGAAAGAAATGGTGGAGAGATAGCAGCCAGATGTAGGGGTTTCTGTGTAACTTAGGGCTGATGTTGGAGGATAGAAATGGTGGAGAGATACCAGCCAGATGTAGGGGTTTCTGTGTAACTTGGATGTTGGAGGATAGAAATGGTGGAGAGATACCAGCCAGATGTAGGGGTTTCTGTGTAACTTGGATGTTGGAGGATAGAAATGGTGGAGAGATACCAGCCAGATGTAGGGGTTTCTGTGTATCATGGATGTTGGAGGATAGAAATGGTGGAGAGATAGCAGCCAGATGTAGGGGTTTCTGTGTAACTTAGGGCTGATGTTGGAGGATAGAAATGGTGGAGAGATACCAGCCAGATGTAGGGGTTTCTGTGTAACTTGGATGTTGGAGGATAGAAATGGTGGAGAGATACCAGCCAGATGTAGGGGTTTCTGTGTAACTTGGATGTTGGAGGATAGAAATGGTGGAGAGATACCAGCCAGATGTAGGGGTTTCTGTGTATCATGGATGTTGGAGGATAGAAATGGTGGAGAGAATCCAACCTATTTCAGTAAAAACTTTGTAGAAGTTAAAATTAAAATAAAAGCTAAATTTCCCTTCCAATGTTGGAGAAAGAATTTCATCTTAAGAAAGTTAATTCTTCTTAACATCTCTGTCATGAAAGCTTCAGTTTTAGTATCCAATTTTAATGTCTTGAGAATACATTTTTTTTTTATGTTTTTATTTTTAAGATCATATCTGAATTTGAAATGCTCATTTTTTCATATTATTTTTTTTTCAGAATCAAACAAAACGAACTGAAGTGACTGACAAGAAATATGACACTAAGAAACTGAAAGACTTAAACAAAAAAATTGAGCTAGATTATTTGAAGAAATTAGAATATCGTTGTGAAGGTTTGATTCTGCTGTAAATAATTTTAATTTATTTAAATTTTTACGTTTATATAAGACTTTCTGCTGGCAGGTTGTACCATGGTACTCCCGGAGACTTTCTGCTGGCAGGTTGTACCATGGTACTCCCAGAGACTTTCTGCTGGCAGGTTGTACCATAGTACTCCCCGAGACTTTGTGCTGGCAGGTTGTACCATGGTACTCCCGGAGACTTTCTGCTGGCAGGTTGTACCATGGTACTCCCAGAGACTTTCTGCTGGGAGGTTTTACCATGGTACTCCCAGAGACTTTCTGCTGGCAGGTTGTACCATGGTACTCCCAGAGACTTTCTGCTGGCAGGTTGTACCATGGTACTCCCAGAGACTTTCTGCTGGCAGGTTGTACCATGGTACTCCCGGAGACTTTCTGCTGGCAGGTTGTACCATAGTACTCCCCGAGACTTTGTGCTGGCAGGTTGTACCATGGTACTCCCGGAGACTTTCTGCTGGCAGGTTGTACCATGGTACTCCCAGAGACTTTCTGCTGGCAGGTTGTACCATGGTACTCCCAGAGACTTTGCGCTGGCAGGTTGTACCATGGTACTCCCAGAGACTTTCTGCTGGCAGGTTGTACCACGGTACTCCCGGAGACTTTCTGCTGGCAGGTTGTACCATGGTACTCCCAGAGACTTTCTGCTGGGAGGTTGTACCATGGTACTCCTAGAGACTTTCTGCTGGCAGGTTGTACCATGGTACTCCCAGAGACTTTCTGCTGGCAGGTTGTACCATGGTACTCCCGGAGACTTTCTGCTGGCAGGTTGTACCATGGTACTCCCCGAGACTTTCTGCTGGCAGGTGTTACCATGGTACTCCCAGAGACTTTCTGCTGGCAGGTGTTACCATGGTACTCCCGGAGACTTTCTGCTGGCAGGTTGTACCATGGTACTCCCCGAGACTTTCTGCTGGGAGGTTGTACCATGGTACTCCCAGAGACTTTCTGCTGGCAGGTTGTACCATGGTACTCCCAGAGACTTTCTGCTGGCAGGTTGTACCATGGTACTCCCAGAGACTTTCTGCTGGCAGGTTGTATCATGGTACTCCCAGAGACTTTCTGCTGGCAGGTTGTACCATAGTACTCCCCGAGACTTTCTGCTGGCAGGTTGTATCATGGTACTCCCAGAGACTTTCTGCTGGCAGGTTGTACCATGGTACTCCCTGAGACTTTTTGCTGGCAGGTTGTATCTTGGTATCTCCCAGAAACTTTCTGCTGGCAGGTTGTACCATGGTACTCCCAGAGACTTTCTGCTGGCAGGTTGTATCATGGTACTCCCAGAGACTTTCTGCTGGCAGGTTGTACCATGGTACTCCCAGAGACTTTCTGCTGGCAGGTTGTATCATGGTACTCCCAGAGACTTTCTGCTGGCAGGTTGTACCATGGTACTCCCAGAGACTTTCTGCTGGCAGGTTGTACCATGGTACTCCCAGAGACTTTGCGCTGGCAGGTTGTACCATGGTACTCCCAGAGACTTTCTGCTGGCAGGTTGTACCACGGTACTCCCGGAGACTTTCTGCTGGCAGGTTGTACCACGGTACTCCCGGAGACATTCTGCTGGCAGGTTGTACCATGGTACTCCCAGAGACTTTCTGCTGGGAGGTTGTACCATGGTACTCCCAGAGACTTTCTGCTGGCAGGTTGTACCATGGTACTCCCAGAGACTTTCTGCTGGCAGGTTGTACCATGGTACTCCCAGAGACTTTCTGCTGGCAGGTTGTACCATGGTACTCCCGGAGACGTTCTGCTGGCAGGTTGTACCATGGTACTCCCCGAGACTTTCTGCTGGCAGGTGTTACCATGGTACTCCCAGAGACTTTCTGCTGCCAGGTGTTACCATGGTACTCCCGGAGACTTTCTGCTGGCAGGTTGTACCATGGTACTCCCCGAGACTTTCTGCTGGGAGGTTGTACCATGGTACTCCCAGAGACTTTCTGCTGGCAGGTTGTACCATGGTACTCCCAGAGACTTTCTGCTGGCAGGTTGTATCTTTGTATTTCCCTGAGACTTTGTGCTCGCAGGATGTATGTTGGTATCTCGCTAACACTTTGTGCTGGCAGGTTGTACCATGGTACTCCCAGAGACTTTCTGCTGGCAGGATGTATCTTTGTATTTCCCTGAGACTTTGTGCTGGCAGGATGTATCTTGGTATCTCCCGGAGACTTTCTGCTGGCAGGTTGTATCTTGGTATCTCCCTGAGACTTTCTGCTGGCAGGTTGTATCTTGGTATCTCCCGGAGACTTTCTGCTGGCAGGTTGTATCTTGGTATCTCCCTGAGACTTTCTGCTGGCAGGTTGTATCTTGGTATCTCCCTGAGACTTTGTGCTGGGAGGTTGTACCATGGTACTCCCAGAGACTTTCTGTTGGCAGGTTGTACCATGGTATCTCCCTGAGACTTTCTGCTGGCAGGTTGTACCATGGTACTCCCAGAACCTTTGTGCTGGCAGGATGTATCTTTGTATTTCCCTGAGACTTTGTGCTGGGAGGTTGTATCTTGGTATCTCCCGAAGACTTTCTGCTGACAGGTTGTATCTTGGTATCTCCCTGAGACTTTCTGCTGGCAGGTTGTATCTAGGTATCTCCCGGAGACTTTCTGCTGGCAGGTTGTATCTTGGTATCTCCCAGAGACTCTCTGCTGGCAGGTTGTACCATGGTACTCCCAGAGACTTTGTGCTCGCAGGATGTATCTTGGTATCTCCCTAAGACTTTGTGCTGGCAGGTTGTATCTTTGTATTTCCCTGAGACTTTGTGCTCGCAGGATGTATGTTGGTATCTCGCTAACACTTTGTGCTGGCAGGATGTATCTTTGTATTTCCCTGAGACTTTGTGCTCGCAGGATGTATTTTGGTATCTTGCTAATACTTTGTGCTGGCAGGATGTATGTTGGTATCTCGCTAAGACTTTGCGCTGGCAGGATGTATCTTGGTATCTCCCTAAGACTTTGTGCTGGCAGGATGTATCTTTGTATTTCCCTGAGACTTTGTGCTCGCAGGATGTATGTTGGTATCTCGCTAATACTTTGTGCTGGCAGGATGTATGTTGGTATCTCGCTAAGACTTTGCGCTGGCAGGATGTATCTTGGTATCTCCCTAAGACTTTGTGCTGGCAGGATGTATCTTTGTATTTCCCTGAGACTTTGTGCTCGCAGGATGTATGTTGGTATCTCGCTAACACTTTGTGCTGGCAGGATGTATCTTTGTATCTCCCTAATACTTTGTGCTGGCAGGATGTATTTTGGTATCTTGCTAATACTTTGTGCTGGCAGGATGTATGTTGGTATCTCGCTAAGACTTTGCGCGGCAGGATGTATCTTGGTATCTCCCTAAGACTTTGTGCTGGCAGGATGTATCTTTGTATTTCCCTGAGACTTTGTGCTCGCAGGATGTATGTTGGTATCTCGCTAACACTTTGTGCTGGCAGGATGTATCTTTGTATCTCCCAAATACTTTGTGCTGGCAGGATGTATCTTTGTATTTCCCTGAGACTTTGTGCTGGGTTGTATCTTTGTATCTCCCTAATACTTTGTGCTGGCAGGTTGTATCTTGGTATCTCGCTAAGACTTTGCGCTGGCAGGTTGTATCTTGGTTTCCCCCTGAGACTTTGCGCTGGCAGGTTGTATCATGGTATCTCCCAGAGACTTTCTGCTGGCAGGTTGTATCTTGGTATCTCCCTAAGACTTCCAGCTGGCAGGTTGTACCTTGGTATCTCCCAGAGACTTTCTGCTGGCAGGTTGTATCTTGGTATCTCCCTGAGACTTCCAGCTGGCAGGTTGTATCTTGGAATCTCCCTAAGACTTTGGGCTGGCAGGTTGTATCTTGTATTTGTGCGTTTAGGCTATGTTATGAAGTGTTTTATTTAAATTTTTACCAACAATTTATTTTAGACAACAAATTCTATGAAGGGTTATCTATTTAGGATTACCCATTTCTAGCCAGAATAGGGTTGATG
This sequence comes from Gonocerus acuteangulatus, assembly GCA_946811695.1. Lineage (NCBI taxonomy): Eukaryota > Metazoa > Arthropoda > Insecta > Hemiptera > Coreidae > Gonocerus > Gonocerus acuteangulatus. The sequence continues at coordinate 334,852 of OX328127.1, forward strand.
CCTTTCCTTCTTTAAAAATAAAACCATCACCCCTGCTGGGAATCAATTATTTTAGCATTTGGAAAGGAAAATAGGCGTGGATTATGTTGATTTGATGTAAATATAAACCAATTGCACAGAGACTACCTTATTATTCTATTTGCTATTTCTATGAGGAGGAATATACCTACACGGTTATCACCACATCTTGTACGCGCCTACAATGAAAATATCAACAGCTGTTGATTAATCAACTCTAATAGAAATGTAATGAAAACATTCAGAGAAATTTCCTGTATTTTAGGAGTGATCTCAGCTGCCGGTGCGAAATGCCGAAAGATCTTTGCCAAAGCTTACCAAGATTGTGAAGATACTGTTTCCTGGATGGTGTCTTGGGCTCTCTGTTGGCCTATGAAGTTGACGTTCGTATGTAATGTTGTTCAAGGTATTATTCGAGTATTCTCTTCAACATTTTAATAACATATTGGTTTTAAATCAGAATGAATACGTGAATGCAGTTTCTTTTTGTCAAATTGTAGATTTCCAATAGTTTTACGTAAATACCGAATAAAAAAATTTTCGTTTCAGAACCACTAGAAACCGAAAATAACGGTGGTTCAAGTATATATATATAGGAGAAAGGGATATACATATGAAGCCTTCTATAGATGTCGGTAGAAAGACTGGTTCTATGACGGTATTTATGAGTTTCCTAGAAGCAGAGAAGGTCCAGGTCCGAGGGCACCACTTGTACGACCGAACTTCCTCACTTTAACAGGAGAAAGGGATATACATATGAAGCCTTCTATAGATGTAGGTAGAGAGACTGGTTCTATGACGGTATTTATGAGTTTCTTTGCAGCAGAGAAGGTCCAGGTCCGAGGGCACCACTTGCACAACCGAACTTCCTCACTTTAACAGGAGATAGGGATATAAATATGAAGCCTTCTATAGATGTTGGTAGAGAGACTGGTTCTATGACGGTATTTATGAGTTTCTTAGCAGCAGAGAAGGTCCAGGTCCGAGATAGCGCCATAAGTAGATAGGTTATGGAGGCCTCTGCAGTGGGATTTCCTTCATCTTGAGATAGGAATATACATATGAAGCCTTCTATAGATGTCGGTAGAGAGACTGGTTCTATGACGGTATTTATGAGTTTCTTAGCAGAAGAGAAGGTCCAGGTCCGAGAGCACCACTTGCACGACCGAACTTCCTCACTTTAACAGGAGAAAGGGATATACATATGAAGCGTTCTATAGATGTCGGTAGAAAGACTGGTTCTATGACGGTATTTATGAGTTTCCTAGCAGCAGAGAAGGTCCAGGTCCGAGGGGGCACCACTTGCACGACAGAACTTCCTCACTTTAACAGGAGAAAGGGATATACATATGAAGCCTTCTATAGATGTAGGTAGAGAGACTGGTTCTATGACGGTATTTATGAGTTTCTTAGCAGCAGAGAAGGTCCAGGTCCGAGGGCACCACTTGCACAACCGAACTTCCTCACTTTAACAGGAGATAGGGATATACATATGAAGCCTTCTATAGATGTTGGTAGAGAGACTGGTTCTATGACGGTATTTATGAGTTTCTTAGCAGCAGAGAAGGTCCAGGTCCGAGGGCACCACTTGCACAACCGAACTTCCTCACTTTAACAGGAGATAGGGATATACATATGAAGCCTTCTATAGATGTTGGTAGAGAGACTGGTTCTATGACGGTATTTATGAGTTTCTTAGCAGCAGAGAAGGTCCAGGTCCGAGATAGCGCCATAAGTAGATAGGTTATGGAGGCCTCTGCAGTGGGATTTCCTTCATCTTGAGATAGGGATATACATATGAAGCCTTCTATAGATGTCGGTAGAGAGACTGGTTCTATGACGGTATTTATGAGTTTCTTAGCAGCAGAGAAGGTCCAGGTCCGAGATAGCGCCATAAGTAGATAGGTTATGGAGGCCTCTGCAGTGGGATTTCCTTCATCTTGAGAAAGGGATATACATATGAAGCCTTCTATAGATGTCGGTAGAGAGAGTGGTTCTATGACGGCATGATGGGTTTCCTAGCAGGAGAGGTCCGAGGTATCGCCTTATATTCCTCTTATGATAGCATGTGCTTTGCCTTATATTCCTCTTATGATAGCATGTGCTTTGCCTTATATTCCTCTTATGATAGCATGTGCTTTGCCTTATATTTTTCTTATGATAGCATGTGCTATGCCTTATATTCCTCTTATGATAGCATGTGCTTTGCCTTATATTCCTCTTATGATAGCATGTGCTTTGCCTTATATTCCTCTTATGATAGCATGTGCTTTGCCTTATATTCCTCTAATGATAGCATGTAGTTTGTCTTATATTCCTCTTATGATAGCATGTGGTTTGCCTTATATTCCTCTTATGATAGCATGTGGTTTGCCTTATATTCCTCTTATGATAGCATGTGGTTTGCCTTATATTCCTCTTATGATAGCATGTGCTTTGCCTTATATTCCTCTTATGATAGCAGGTGCTTTGCCTTATATTCCTCTTATGATAGCATGTGCTTTGTCTTATATTCCCCTTATGATAGCATGTGCTTTGCCTTATATTCCTCTTATGATAGCATGTGCTTTGCCTTATATTCCTCCTATGATAGCATGTGCTTTGCCTTATATTCCTCTTATGATAGCATGTGGTTTGCTTATATTCCTCTTATGATAGCATGTGGTTTGGCTTATATCCCTCTTATGATAGCATGTGCTTTGCCTTATATTCCTCTTATGATAGCATGTGCTTTGCCTTATATTCCTCTTATGATAGCATGTGGTTTGCCTTATATTCCTCTTATGATAGTATGTGCTTTGCCTTATATTCCTCTTATGATAGCATGTGCTTTGCCTTATATTCCTCTTATGATAGCATGTGGTTTGCCTTATATTCCTCTTATGATAGCATGTGCTTTGCCTTATATTCCTCTTATGATAGCATGTGCTTTGCCTTATATTCCTCTTATGATAGCATGTGCTTTGCCTTATATTCCTCTTATGATAGCATGTGCTTTGCCTTATATTCCTCTTATGATAGCATGTGCTTTGCCTTATATTCCTCTTATGAAAGCATGTGCTTTGCCTTATATTCCTCTTATGATAGCATGTGCTTTGCCTTATATTCCTCCTATGATAGCATGAGCTTTGTCTTATATTTCTCTTATGATAGCATGAGCTTTGCCTTATATTCCTCTTATGATAGCATGTGCTTTGTCTTATATTCCCCTTATGATAGCATGTGCTTTGCCTTATATTCCTCTTATGATAGCATGTGCTTTGCCTTATATTCCTCCTATGATAGCATGTGCTTTGCCTTATATTCCTCTTATGATAGCATGTGCTTTGCCTTATATTCCTCCTATGATAGCATGTGGTTTGCCTTATATTCCTCTTATGATAGCATGTGCTTTGCCTTATATTCCTCCTATGATAGCATGTGCTTTGCCTTATATTCCTCTTATGATAGCATGTGCTTTGCCTTATATTCCTCCTATGATAGCATGTGGTTTGCCTTATATTCCTCTTATGATAGCATGTGCTTTGCCTTATATTCCTCCTATGATAGCATGTGGTTTGCCTTATATTCCTCTTATGATAGCATGTGCTTTGCCTTATATTCCTCCTATGATAGCATGTGGTTTGCCTTATATTCCTCTTATGATAGCATGTGCTTTGCCTTATATTCCTCCTATGATAGCATGTGCTTTGCCTTATATTCCTCCTATGATAGCATGTGGTTTGCCTTATTTTACTTTTCTTTATTTTGATTTTCATATGAATGTTTTGCTTGCATTACTTTATCTTTATATTTTAGCGTGGTTACTTCCTACGCCCATAGAGAGATCCCGCTTATGAGGTTGACCTCACGACGCAATCCAGAAGTGCCGACTGGAAACTTTCTCGTTTCAGACCCCATATATCACGAAAATATAGGTGGTTCAAATTTGTATATATATATATATATATATATATATATATATATATATATATATATATATATATGCTTGTCCGTTCGCTCTCTAGCAAGCTCAAACATTTTCCGATTTTGATGAAATGTGGTACAGAAATCTGTCGTCTAATTTGAAAGGTCAAGTTCGTTAACCAGCAGAATCCGCCCACCGGAAGATAGTGTTGGGGGCGAAATTCGCGCAAAAAAAATAGTAACGCTTACGTTTTAGCGCTGTTCCTCCCTCCACCATAGGGAGGAACCCTATGTACCAAATGTCATCAAAATCGGACCATTTTTGAGCTTGCCAGAGAGCGAACAGGCAAGCATAAATATATAAATCAATACACATATATTTATATAATATATAAATACACATTATATTACAACAAACAATATATATATTCTATATATTGCTTGTTCCTCTATTGAGTGGACTGTAGTTTCTTCTTGTACACTGGTTCATGACGATTAGGCCTCAAGAATCATGTGGAGCTCCATTTGGACGTCACAGAGACACAGTTCTCTGTAAATATTAATACTTCCTGCTAGCACGGCAGACACTATGCTCGCCGGATCACACACAAATTACACTGCTTCTTTCTTGGAGTTTTACAAAACACACTTCACCCTCATGGAGTCACTGAATGCACACTTCTCCCTCATGGAGTCACTGAATGCACACTACTCATGGAGTCACTAAATGCACACTACTCATGGAGTCACTGAATGCACACTTCACCCTAATGGAGTCAATGAATGCACACTTCACCCTAATGGAGTCACTGAATGCACACTTCTTCCTCATGGAGTCACTCAATGCACAATACTCATGGAGTCACTGAATGCACACTACTCATGGAGTCACTGAATGCACACTTCTCCCTCATGGAGTCACTGAATGCACAATTCTCCCTCATGGAGTCACTCAATGCACACTACTCATGGAGTCACTAAATGCACACTACTCATGGAGTCACTGAATGCACACTTCACCCTAATGGAGTCAATGAATGCACACTTCACCCTAATGGAGTCACTGAATGCACACTTCTTCCTCATGGAGTCACTCAATGCACAATACTCATGGAGTCACTGAATGCACACTTCTCCCTCATGGAGTCACTGAATGCACACTTCTTCCTCATGGAGTCACTCAATGCACACTACTCATGGAGTCACTGAATGCACACTTCTCCCTCATGGAGTCACTGAATACACACAACTTCCTAATGGAGTCACTCAATGCACACTACTCATGGAGTCACTGAATGCACACCTCTCCTCATGGAGTCACTCAATGCACACTTCTTCCTCATGGAGTCACTCAATGCACACTACTCATGGAGTCACTGAATGCACACTTCTCCTCATGGAGTCACTGAATGCATACTTTTCCCTCATGCAGTCACTGAATGCACACTACTCATGGAGTCACTGAATGCATACTTCTTCCTCATGGAGTCACTGAATACACACAACTTCCTAATGGAGTCACTCAATGCACACTACTCATGGAGTCACTGAATGCACACCTCTCCTCATGGAGTCACTCAATGCACACTTCTTCCTCATGGAGTCACTCAATGCACACTACTCATGGAGTCACTGAATGCACACTTCTCCTCATGGAGTCACTGAATGCATACTTTTCCCTCATGCAGTCACTGAATGCACACTACTCATGGAGTCACTGAATGCATACTTCTTCCTCATGGAGTCACTGAATGCACACTACTCATGGAGTCACTGAATGCACACTTCTCCTCATGGAGTCACTGAATGCACACTTTTCCCTCATGGAGTCACTGAATGCACACTACTCATGGAGTCACTGAATGCACACTTCTCCCTCATGGAGTCACTGAATACACACAACTTCCTCATGGAGTCACTCAATGCACACATTTCTCTCATGGAGTCCCTGAGAGCACACTACTCATGGAGTCACTGAATGCATATTTCACCCTCACGGAGCCACTCAATGCACACTACTCATGGAGTCACTGAATGCACACTTTTCCATCATGGAGTCACTGAATGCACACTTCTCCCTCAGGGAGTCACTGAATGCACACTTCTCCCTCATGGAGTCATTGAATGCACACTACTCATGGAGTCACTGAATGCACACTACTCATGGAGTCACTTAATGCACACTTCTCCCTCATGGAGTCACTCAATGGACACTACTCATGGAGTCACTGAATGCACACTTCTCCTCATGGAGTCACTGAATGCACACTTCTACCTCATGGAGTCACTGAATGCACACTACTCATGGAGTCACTGAATGCACACTTCTCCTCATGGAGTCACTGAATGCATACTTTTCCCTCATGGAGTCACTGAATGTACACTCCTCATGGAGCCACTGAATGCACACTTCTCCCTCATGGAGTCACTCAATGCACACTACACATGGAGTCACTCAATGCAAACTTCTCCTCATGGAGTCACTGAATGCACACTTTTCCCTCATGAAGTCACTGAATGCACACTACTCATGGAGTCACTGAATGCACACTTCTCCCTCATGGAGTCACTGAATGCACACTTCTCCTCATGGAGTCACTCAATGCACACTTCTTCCTCATGGAGTCACTCAATGCACACTACACAAGGAGTCACTTAATGCACACTTCTCCTCATGGAGTCACTCAATGCACACTTCTTCCTCATGGAGTCACTGAATGCACACTACTCATGGAGTCACTGAATGCACACTTCTCCTCATGGAATCACTGAATGCACACTTTTCCCTCATGGAGTCACTGAATGCACACTACTCATGGAGTCACTGAATCCACACTTCTCCCTCATGGAGTCACTGAATGCACACTTCTCCTCATGGAGTCACTGAATGCACACTTCTTCCTCATGGAGTCACTCAATGCACACTACACATGGAGTCACTTAATGCACACTTCTCCTCATGGAGTCACTGAATGCACACTTCTCCTCATGGAGTCACTGAATGCATACTTTTCCCTCATAGAGTCACTGAATGCACACTACTCATGAAGTCACTTAATGCACACTTCTCTCTCATGGAGTCACTGAATACACACAACTTCCTCATGGAGTCACTCAATGCACACTACTCATGGAGTCACTGAATGCACACTTTTCCCTCATGGAGTCCCTGAAAGCACACTACTCATGGAGTCACTGAATGCATATTTCACCCTCACGGAGCCACTCGATGCACACTACTCATGGAGTCACTGAATGCACAGTTTTCGATCATGGAGTCACTGAATGCACGCTTCTCCCTCAGGGAGTCACTCAATGCACACAACATATGGAGTCACTTAATGCACACTTCTCCTCATGGAGTCACTGAATGCACACTTCTCCTCATGGAGTCACTGAATGCACACTTTTCCCTCATGGAGTCACTGAATGCACACTACTCATGGAGTCACTGAATGCACACTTCACCCTCATGGAGTCACTGAATGCACACTACTCATGGAGTCACTTAATGCGCATTTCTCCCTCATGGAGTCACTCAATGCACTCTACTCATGGAGTCACTGAATGCACACTTCTCCTCATGGAGTCACTGAATGCACACTTCTCCTCATGGAGTCACTGAATGCACACTTTTCCCTCTTGGAGTCACTGAATGCACACTAATCATGGAGTCACTGAATGCACACTTCTCCCTCATGGAGTCACTGAATACACACAAGTTCCTAATGGAGTCACTCAATGCACACTACTCATGGAGTCATTGAATGCATATTTCACCCTCACGGAGCCATTCAATGCACACTACTCATGGAGTCACTGAATGCACACTTTTCCATGATGGAGTCACTGAATGCACACTTCTCCCTCAGGGAGTCACTAAATGCACACTTCTCCTCATGGAGTCACTGAATGCACACTTTTCCCTCATGGAGTCACTGAATGCACACTACTCATGGAGTAGTACAACACACTGCCAACCGGATCACATCCGGTCGGACTCTAGCTCCTCCATGGAGATCCCACCATGGAGGTATGATTTACATTCTACCAAACAATATATATATATATATATATATATTTGTCTTTTCCCTCTTTCCGGGCCTTAATAACTGTCCGATTTTGATGAAATTTGGTACTAAGATCTTTCGTCTAATTTGAAAGGTCAAGTTCGTTAACCAGCAGAATCCGCCCACTGGAACATGGTTTTTGGAGCAAAATTCGCGCGAAGAGAATCTTTCCGCTTATTTCATATGCTTGCAATTGCTCGTTTTATAGGCTTCTTGGCCTAGGAAAACGAATGACTTTTAAGGCGATAGCTTTAACCGTTTTCGAGAAAATTGGAAATAGAGTTGCTGAATAACGTTTTTGGTTTGGGTACTTACAATCATGGGATTCGGTTAAAACATTTTCTGCATGTTTGAATTTCATCAAAACTACTATGTTAAACTTTTGGTTACGTTTGGAGTTAAGGAAGGATTAGAATAAAATATTTTATGAACAGACATGAAAAGTTTTGGTAATTTTGTATACTTTCCTTAATATCTCGAAAACGGTTGAGAATCTTGGTAAGCGGAAGGGGCCATTCTGGGGTTGGTCGAACCATTCAGGTAAGATCATAAAATCTTTTCAAGAAAGGTCGAAACAAAATAATATCTGTTTTTATTTTAATCTTTTCAAATTAGACTAGGAATAAGAACGGACCCGCGCTTTGATGATGCAGTTCCTGCGAGTCGAATTTTCTTCAGAACGTTTCATATAGCAGATGAGTATAAAACTCTTTCTAATAACCTTCTAGCTATGATTCGGCTTAGAGAAGATGTCTTTCTAATACCCTTCTAGCTATGATTCGGCTTAGAGAAGATGTCTTTCTAATAACCTTCTAGCTATGATTCGGCTTAGAGAAGATGTCTTTCTAATAACCTTCTAGCTATGATTCGGCTTAGAGAAGATGTCTTTCTAATAACCTTCTAGCTATGATTCGGCTTAGGGAAGATGTCTTTCTAATACCCTTCTAGCTATGATTCGGCTTAGAGAAGATGTCTTTCTAATAACCTTCTAGCTATGATTCAGCTGAAAGAAGATGTCTTTCTAATAACCTTCTAGCTATGATTCGGCTTAGGGAAGATGTCTTTCTAATACCCTTCTAGCTATGATTCGGCTTAGAGAAGATGTCTTTCTAATAACCTTCTAGCTATGATTCGGCTTAGAGAAGATGTCTTTCTATTAACCTTCTAGCTATGATTCGGCTTAGGGAAGATGTCTTTCTAATAACCTTCTAGCTACGATTCGGCTTTGAGAAGATGTCTTTCTAATAACCTTCTAACTATGATTCGGCTTAGGGAAGATGTCTTTCTAATAACCTTCTAGCTACGATTCGGCTTTGAGAAGATGTCTTTCTAATAACCTTCTAGCTATGAGTCGGATTAGGGAAGATGTCTTTCTAATAACCTTCTAGCTACGATTCGGCTTTGAGAAGATGTCTTTCTAATAACCTTCTAGCTATGATTCGGCTTAGAGAAGATGTCTTTCTAATAACCTTCTAGCTACGATTCGGCTTAGAGAAGATGTCTTTCTAATAACCTTCTAGCTATGATTCGGCTTAGAGAAGATGTCTTTCTTGTTCCTTCAAAAGAATACGAATGATTCTTCTTTCTAAATATCTACAACCCCTTTCAGTTCTTGGAGGTTTAGACGCCTGTGATGCTTCCACTGAAATAACTTCAGGTTTTGGAAAAGGATATAACTATCTGATTACATCAAGAAATATGATAGCAACTGAATTGAAACCTCCCAGAATCCAGTACAACATTCCAAGGCCGAACATACCTGTTAGTCATTTCATTTTATTTATATCTAGAGATTAATTTAGGTTCATTCTAATTAGATTCTTTAAATGAATACATCAAGTAATATCATATAATACAATATGATATCATATTCTTATTGGTTATTAGATTCTTTAAATGAATACATCAAATAATATCATATGATACAATACCATGTCATATTCTTACTGGTTATTAGATTCTTTAAATGAATACATCAAGTAATATCATATGATACAATATCATATCATATTCTTACTGGTTATTAGATTCTTTAAATGAATACATCAAATAATATCATATGATACAATACCATGTCATATTCTTATTGGTTATTAGATTCTTTAAATGAATACATCAAGTAATATCATACGAGGGGTGATCAAAAAGTTGCAGGACTGTTTAGATTGCGCGGCAATGGAGTGTCATAGAGCAGTGCGGTTGGCAGCATTGTTTATCGTGACTCTTCCTGAACTCAGCTGTTTATTCAGATTGTTGATAACCTTCTTCATTGTAAAGTTACTGCTGTGTTCGTAAAAAAAGTTTTTTGTGTTCGGCGATTTCTTGAAATGAATGAAAAGGAAGAGCAACGCGTTTGCGTAAAGTTTTGTGTGAAGTTGGGTAAAACGTTTACTGAAACTTTTCAAATGTTGCAAGTGGCTTTCGGTGATGAATGTCTGAGTCGGTCAAGGTGTCATGAGTGGTACAAAAGGTTCAAGGAAGGCCGGACATCGTGTGAAGATGATTCTCGTTCAGGGCGCCCATCAACTTCGACTGATGACGATCATGTTGCAAGATTGAACAGTCTCGTGCGTTCTAATCGTCGACTAAACATTCGTGAGATGGCTGAAGAATTGAACATTTCATTTGGTAAGGATGAAGAGACCAGGATAAGGAGGAAGAGACCAGAGTTGTGGCGGAGCGGTGAGTGGTTCCTGCATCATGACAATGCGCCTGTTCATTCCGCACTGCTCATTCGCGACTACTGCACCAAAAATGGAATGACGATCATTCCCCAGCCTCCATATTCACCTGACCTTGCCCCTGCAGACTTTTTCTTGTTTCCAAAACTCAAGAGACCCATGAAGGGAAAGAGATTTGAGTCCGTAGATGACATTCAAGAAAAATCGCTGGAGCAGCTAAACACCATTTCACAAGATGATTTCTCAAAGTCCTTCACGCAGTGGAAACATCGTTGGGAAAAATGTATAGCTTCCCAAGGAGAGTACTTTGAAGGGGACGACGTCCAATAGCCTGTAGATTTTTTAAATAAATTAATAAAAAATCAGTCCTGGAACTTTTTGATCACCCCACGTATGATACAATATCATATCATATTCTTACTGGTTATTAGATTCTTTAAATGAATACATCAAGTAATATCATATAATACAATATCATATCATATTCTTACTGGTTAATAGATTCTTTAAATGAATACATCAAGTAATATCATATGATACAATATCATATCATATTCTTATTGGTTATTAGATTCTTTAAATGAATACATCAAGTAATATCATATGATACAATACCATGTCATATTCTTACTGGTTATTAGATTCTTTAAATGAATACATCAAGTAATATCATATGATACAATATCATATCATATTCTTACTGGTTATTAGATTCTTTAAATGAATACATCAAGTAATATCATATAATACAATATCATATCATATTCTTATTGGTTATTAGATTCTTTAAATGAATACATCAAGTAATATCATATGATACAATATCATATCATATTCTTAAGTTCTTATTTTTTTTTTTTTAAATCGTTTATTGGTTTCAAGTTACAAACTCATAACCATTATGAGAATTAAGTTCTTATTGGTTATTAGATTCTTTAAATGAATACATCAAGTAATATCATATGATACAATATCATATCATATTCTTAAGTTCTTATTTTTGGCCAGTGAGGGCATCGAGAGCTACGAGAACAGGCTTGTCCTACGCACGAGCAACCAATGCCCAACAGCCAACCCAGCAAGTAGCACCTGCAGCTCGAAGACACTCTATATCCGGGGCCACAAATACCTCACGTCCTCTTACTTTTAATATTCCTCCTCCTCCATCCTCAAATGACCTTACATCCCTTCTAAACTCCTTTATAACGGAGTTTAGATCACTTATCACCCCCCTCATTACCCTCCTAAACACCGTCGTGACGAACCTACTTCCTCTCCTCACCTCAAAATGACATCCCCGCCAAAAGAATCCTTCCTCATCCTTCTTTGGAATGCTAACGGTGTTCGAAATCACACTTACGAACTGACAGCATTACTACAGGAAAAAGACTGACGCAGCACTTATAACAGAAACCAGACTTACCACCAGAGGACTCTTAAATATCCCCGGATATTTTACGTACCGGACTGATCACCCCGACGGAAAATCCCATGGTGGAACTGCTGTTTTGATACGCCGAACTCTAAGTCATCACCTCATTCCCCAGGAACCCACCCCGTCTCTTCAATCCACTGCTATTTCCTTGAACACATTGTCCTTCCCTTTCACCCTAACAGCTGTGTATTGCCCTCCTAACAAGCCTCTTCCTGAACTTACCCTCCATCAATACTTCGACTCCATTGGTCCACACTTCCTTGCTGGTGGCGACTACAACGCGAAGCACCAACAATGGGGCTCAAGAATAACCAACTCCCGAGGTCGTTCTCTCCATGCTGTAATCTCCAGTAAACATTGCTCCACCATATCTCCTAATTCACCCACTTACTGGCCCACTGATCCCAACCGCCTTCCCGATCTCCTAGATTTTTTCATATATAAAAACCTTGGAGGGGCATACTATTCTGTCTCAAGTCTAACTGAACTCTCCTCTGATCACACACCTTTGGCTCTCACAATATACCTCCGACCCATTCCAAAATCTCTACCACCCGCATTAATTAATGGCCCTATGGACTGGGAACTCTTCCGCTCAATCCTTCAAGAATCCATCGACCTTAATATCCCCCTAAAATCACCCGAAGATCTCGATGAAGCCGTGAATTCCTTCACCACCTCCATTCAACAAGCCGCCTGGAAAGCATCCATCCCGAAGAAACACATCCAAACCAGATCCAATAATTCCTTACCATCACATATCCATGACCTCATAATATCCAAACGCCATGCTAGATCCTTATTGCAGAGAACCAGACACCCCGATGACCGCAATTCCTACAATAGATTATGCAGGCTAGTAAAACAACATCTGAAATCCCATCACTCTGAATCCTATAAATCCTATCTTTCCTCTCTCTCGACACAGGATAACTCCCTGTGGACAGCAACCAAAGGAATCCTGAAATACCACCCTACATCCCCTCCTCTCCGCCGAGATGACGGATCATGGGCTTCATCCGACTCAGAAAAGGCAGAAATGTTTGGATCATTCCTCAAAAACACCTTCACCCCAAATCCAGAAGCACATGACATCCCATCACGTTCCTACATCACGGACTTCATCGATTCCCCTCTCCCCTTGCCATCACCCCCCAAACCTGTCAACCCATCTGAGGTAAAATACCTTATCTCCAAACTTCCTCGCCGTAAATCTCCAGGGAATGACCTAATCACCTCTCAGATCCTTCGACAACTTCCATCGAAAGCAATCCTCTTCCTAACATACTTATACAATTGCATATTCCGCACAACCCAATTTTCCCACTCTATGGAAATTCTCAATAATTATCCTTTTCCCTAAGCCCGGAAAACCAGCACATCAAACATCTTCCTATCGCCCTATAAGCCTCCTCCCCATTTTCTCCAAAATGTTTGAAAAAATCCTCCTAAAGCACCTCGTGCCTATTCTCAATAACCAGACCATACTTCCTTCCCATCAGTTTGGTTTTCGTCCTCTCCATTCCACTGTACAGCAAGGTCTTCGCGTTGTAGATCATATATCCTCCTCCTTAGAGCAAAAAGAGTACTGCCCGAGTGTCTTCCTCGATGTGGCGCAAGCTTTTGACCGGGTCTGGCACATTGGCTTACTTTATAAACTCAAGAAACTCCTTCCTTGTACACTTTTTCTGATCCTCCGTTCCTATCTGAAAGACAGGTTTTTCAGAGTCCGGCAAGGGCAAGAATACTCAGACTACCACCCAGTGGAAGCGGGAGTTCCGCAGGGTAGTGTCTTAGGACCTGTCCTCTACACCATATACACAGCTGATATTCCTCTCCATCCTAATACTCTCCTAGCCACATACGCCGACGATACAGCAGTTCTTTCTTCCCATCCCAATCCGAACGTTGCTTCAAATAATCTCCAGAACCACTTAAATGAAATAGAAAAATGGTCCAAAATTTGGAGGATCAAGGTGAATGAAAGCAAAAGCCAGTTCATAACGTTCGCCCTCCGTCGCCAATCCTGTCCCCCAGTATCCTTTAATAACCAACCCCTTGTTCCCGTCAACACAGTCCGTTACCTTGGCTTTTATTTAGACTGTAGACTCACTTGGAAAGACCACATCAGACTGAAAAGACAAAAACTCAACAGACGCTTTAGACAGCTTTACAGATTACTGAATAAAAACTCACCTCTCTCACTCGAAAACAAACTCACAACCTACAACACAATTATAAAACCCATTAGGACATACGGAATAGAGCTATGGGGAACTGCAAAACCATCGAACATCAGACGCTTCCAAACCTTCCAATCTAAAGTCCTCCGAACTATTGTCAATGCTCCTTTTTACATAACCAATAAGAATCTTCATAAAGACCTCAACATTCCTCTAATACAAGACCTTATCCCCATCCGTTTTGCAAATTTTCACCACAAATTATCCCTAAACCCTAATCCTGCTGTCCAGTCACTGTCCACTCCCAACCATCCCTATTCCCCACCACGACGGTTGAACAGGATGTGGCCCCGCGATCTGCTTTAAGCAATACAAGGGAGTGATAACGGTGGTTATCTTCTCCCCACAAGCCCCTAGAGTGTCTGCAGTTCTCTCGTCCCTTTTCCAGCTCCAGTACTTCGTACCGCTGCTGGTTGAGGAATGGGGTACGGCTGTCCCTAGTCATCTCGCTTACCCGAGGAGACAAGGGGGCAGCTGGTGCGGACCCTCGTGATTTTATTTTATTATTCTTATGTTTATGTGAGCACATTACAAAATGTATTATTATATTACAGAATGTAATTTCATTAAATTAATAAATAAAAGTCATTTCATTTGGCTAAAAAAAAAAAAAGTAAAAAAAAAAAAGTTCTTATTTTATTTTTATTTTTTTAAATCGTTTATTGGTTTCAAGTTACAAACTCATAACCATTATGAGAATTAAGTTCTTATTGGTTATTAGATTCTTTAAATGAATACATCAAGTAATATCATATAATACAATATCATATCATATTCTTACTGGTTATTAGATTCTTTAAATGAATACATCAAGTAATATCATATGATACAATATCATATCATATTCTTATTGGTTATTAGATTCTTTAAATGAATACATCAAGTAATATCATATAATACAATATCATATATATTATCATATATATATATCTTACAATATGACTGAATTACTCGGCGATGGAAGCAAATATATAGATAACATACTGAACTACCTCAACAAGACCAACCTCCTAAACAAATTATAATTATAAATTAAACATGAACAAATTATAACAGGACATACACACAAATATGTGTATGTATTTTATTTGTCTTAAAATGTTAAAACTATACAGCCGTACTATACTAAAATCTTACATTTGACAATATAAAACTAACAGGAGTGTGAAACCTCCTTCAACCAACTTAATTGATTATGTGTATAAACTTCATGCATTATTATAATATTGATTTTTCATATATTCAAGTATATTGTAATATTGTATTCTCTTATAAATAGATGTGTATATAAATTTCAATTTGTATATTTGGCCAAAAATGTGTAAAATAAGATTGTATTTAATTAGACGTATTTAATTAGTTGTATTTAATTAGATGTAATTTTCGTATGTATATTATATATGTAATTTTTGTTCTGAGCGAGTCGCCTTAGTTACGGTCGCTCATAAATAAATAAATAAATAAATAAATAAATAAACAATATCATATCATATTCTTATTGGTTATTAGATTCTTTAAATGAATACATCAAACAATATCATATAATACAATATCATATCATATTCTTACTGGTTATGAGATTCTTTAAATGAATACATCAAGTAATATCATATAATACAATATCATATCATATTCTTATTGGTTATTAGATTCTTTAAATGAATACATCAAGTAATATCATATAATACAATATCATATCATATTCTTATTGGTTATTAGATTCTTTAAATGAATACATCAAGTAATATCATATGATACAATATCATATCATATTCCTATTGGTTATTAGATTCTTTAAATGAATACATCAACTAATATCATATGATACAATATCATATCATATTCTTACTGGTTATTAGATTCTTTAAATGAATACATCAAATAATATCATATAATACAATATCATATCATATTCTTATTGGTTATTAGATTCTTTAAATGAATACATCAAACAATATCATATAATACAATATCATATCATATTCTTACTGGTTATGAGATTCTTTAAATGAATACATCAAGTAATATCATATAATACAATATCATATCATATTCTTACTGGTTATTAGATTCTTTAAATGAATACATCAAGTAATATCATATGATACAATATCATATCATATTCTTATTGGTTATAAGATTCTTTAAATGAATACATCAATTAATATCATATAATACAATATCATATCATATTCTTATTGGTTATTAGATTCTTTAAATGAATACATCAAATAATATCATATCAAACAATATCATATCATATTCTTACTGGTTATTAGATTCTTTAAATGAATACATCAAGTAATATCATATGATACAATATCATATCATATTCTTACTGGTTATTAGATTCTTTAAATGAATACATCAAGTAATATCATATGATACAATATCATATCATATTCTTACTGGTTATTAGATTCTTTAAATGAATACATCAAGTAATATCATATGATACAATATCATATCATATTCTTATTGGTTATTAGATTCTTTAAATGAATACATCAAGTAATATCATATGATACAATATCATATCATATTCTTATTGGTTATTAGATTCTTTAAATGAATACATCAATTAATATCATATAATACAATATCATATCATATTCTTATTGGTTATTAGATTCTTTAAATGAATACATCAAATAATATCATATCATACAATATCATATCATATTCTTACTGGTTATTAGATTCTTTAAATGAATACATCATGTAATATCATATGATACAATATCATATCATATTCTTACTGGTTATTAGATTCTTTAAATGAATACATCAAGTAATATCATATGATACAATATCATATCATATTCTTACTGGTTATTAGATTCTTTAAATGAATAAATCAAGTAATATCATATGATACAATATCATGTCATATTCTTACTGGTTATTAGATTCTTTAAATGAATACATCAAGTAATATCATATAATACAATATCATATCATATTCTTACTGGTTAATAGATTCTTTAAATGAATACATCAAGTAATATCATATGATACAATATCATATCATATTCTTATTGGTTATTAGATTCTTTAAATGAATACATCAAGTAATATCATATGATACAATATCATATCATATTCTTACTGGTTATTTGATTCTTTAAATGAATACATCAAATAATATCATATAATACAATATCATATCATATTCTTATTGGTTATTAGATTCTTTAAATGAATACATCAAATAATATCATATAATACAATATCATATCATATTCTTACTGGTTATTAGATTCTTTAAATGAATACATCAAGTAATATCATATGATACAATATCATATCATATTCTTACTGGTTATTAGATTCTTTAAATGAATACATCAAATAATATCATATAATACAATATCATATCATATTCTTATTGGTTATTAGATTCTTTAAATGAATACATCAAATAATATCATATAATACAATATCATATCATATTCTTACTGGTTATTAGATTCTTTAAATGAATACATCAAATAATATCATATAATACAATATCATATCATATTCTTACTGGTTATTAGATTCTTTAAATGAATACATCAAATAATATGATATGATACAATATCATGTCATATTATTAAGTTCTTACTGGTTATTAGATTCTTTAAATGAATACATCAAGTAATATCATATGATACAATATCATATAATATTATTAAGTTCCGCGCTCAAGGCCTCCCAACTTCATCCTCGATTAACGTCAGAAATACACTCAGATGAGGTTGAAAGAGGCCTACCCAAGCTCCCTCCCGGTCCGACCAGTGGCTGGAGTCGGAGAGAGATCGGTGAGCCACAGACATTGAAGGAAGAGAAAGCCATAGCTGACATCCATCTGCTTCAACTCCTAGATGTCTGCTTATCTTCCAGAGTTACTACACACATCCATCTGCTTCAACTCCTAGATGTCTGCTTATCTTCCAGAGTTATTACACACATCCATCTGCTTCAACTCCTAGATGTCTGCTTATGTTCCAGAGTTACTACACACATCCATCTGCTTCAACTCCTAGATGTCTGCTTATCATCCAGGGTTACTACACACATCCATCTGCTTCAACTCCTAGATGTCTGCTTATCTTTCAGAGTTACTACACACATCCATCTGCTTCAACTCCTAGATTTCTGCTTATCATCCAGAGTTACTACACACATCCATCTGCTTCAACTCCTAAATGTCTGCTTATCTTCCAAAGTTACTACACACATCCATCTGCTTCAACTCCTAGATGTCTGCTTATCTTTCAGAGTTACTACACACATCCATCTGCTTCAACTCCTAGATGTCTGCTTATCTTTCAGAGTTACTACACACATCCATCTGCTTCAACTCCTAGATGTCTGCTTATCTTCCACAGTTACTACACACATCCATCTGCTTCAACTCCTAGATGTCTGCTTATCTTCCAGAGTTACTACACACATCCATCTGCTTCAACTCCTAGATGTCTGCTTATCTTTCAGAGTTACTACACACATCCATCTGCTTCAACTCCTAGATGTCTGCTTATCATCCAGAGTTACTACACACATCCATCTGCTTCAACTCCTAGATGTCTGCTTATCTTCCAGAGTTACTACACACATCCATCTGCTTCAACTCCTAGATGTCTGCTTATCTTTCAGAGTTACTACACACATCCATCTGCTTCAACTCCTACATGTCTGCTTATCTTCCAGAGTTACTACACACATCCATCTGCTTCAACTCCTAGATGTCTGCTTATCTTTCAGAGTTACTACACACATCCATCTGCTTCAACTCCTAGATGTCTGCTTATCTTTCAGAGTTACTACACACATCCATCTGCTTCAACTCCTAGATGTCTGCTTATCATCCAGAGTTACTACACACATCCATCTGCTTCAACTCCTAGATGTCTGCTTATCATCCAGAGTTACTACACACATCCATCTGCTTCAACTCCTAGATGTCTGCTTATCTTCCAAAGTTACTACACACATCCATCTGCTTCAACTCCTAGATGTCTGCTTATCTTTCAGAGTTACTACACACATCCATCTGCTTCAACTCCTAGATGTCTGCTTATCTTTCAGAGTTACTACACACATCCATCTGCTTCAACTCCTAGATGTCTGCTTATCTTCCACAGTTACTACACACATCCATCTGCTTCAACTCCTAGATATCTGTTTATCTTCCAGAGTTACTACACACATCCATCTGCTTCAACTCCTAGATGTCTGCTTATCTTCCAGAGTTACTACACACATCCATCTGCTTCAACTCCTAGATGTCTGCTTATCTTTCAGAGTTACTACACACATCCATCTGCTTCAACTCCTAGATGTCTGCTTATCTTTCAGAGTTACTACACACATCCATCTGCTTCAACTCCTAGATGTCTGCTTATCATCCAGAGTTACTACACACATCCATCTGCTTCAACTCCTAGATGTCTGCTTATCATCCAGAGTTACTACACACATCCATCTGCTTCAACTCCTAGATGTCTGCTTATCTTCCAAAGTTACTACACACATCCATCTGCTTCAACTCCTAGATTTCTGCTTATCATCTAGAGTTACTACACACATCCATCTGCTTCAACTCCTAGATGTCTGCTTATCTTCCAGAGTTACTACACACATCCATCTGCTTCAACTCCTAGATGTCTGCTTATCTTCCAGAGTTATTACACACATCCATCTGCTTCAACTCCTAGATGTCTGCTTATGTTCCAGAGTTACTACACACATCCATCTGCTTCAACTCCTAGATGTCTGCTTATCATCCAGGGTTACTACACACATCCATCTGCTTCAACTCCTAGATGTCTGCTTATCTTTCAGAGTTACTACACACATCCATCTGCTTCAACTCCTAGATTTCTGCTTATCATCCAGAGTTACTACACACATCCATCTGCTTCAACTCCTAAATGTCTGCTTATCTTCCAAAGTTACTACACACATCCATCTGCTTCAACTCCTAGATGTCTGCTTATCTTTCAGAGTTACTACACACATCCATCTGCTTCAACTCCTAGATGTCTGCTTATCTTTCAGAGTTACTACACACATCCATCTGCTTCAACTCCTAGATGTCTGCTTATCTTCCACAGTTACTACACACATCCATCTGCTTCAACTCCTAGATATCTGCTTATCTTCCAGAGTTACTACACACATCCATCTGCTTCAACTCCTAAATGTCTGCTTATCTTCCAAAGTTACAACACACATCCATCTGCTTCAACTCCTAGATGTCTGCTTATCTTTTAGAGTTACTACACACATCCATCTGCTTCAACTCCTATATGTCTGCTTATCTTTCAGAGTTACTACACACATCCATCTGCTTCAACTCCTAGATGTCTGCTTATCTTCCACAGTTACTACACACATCCATCTGCTTCAACTCCTAGATGTCTGCTTATCTTCCAGAGTTACTACACACATCCATCTGCTTCAACTCCTAGATGTCTGCTTATCTTCCAGAGTTACTACACACATCCATCTGCTTCAACTCCTAGATGTCTGCTTATCTTTCAGAGTTACTACACACATCCATCTGCTTCAACTCCTAGATGTCTGCTTATCATCCAGAGTTACTACACACATCCATCTGCTTCAACTCCTAGATGTCTGCTTATCTTCCAGAGTTACTACACACATCCATCTGCTTCAACTCCTAGATGTCTGCTTATCTTTCAGAGTTACTACACACATCCATCTGCTTCAACTCCTAGATGTCTGCTTATCTTCCAGAGTTACTACACACATCCATCTGCTTCAACTCCTACATGTCTGCTTATCTTTCAGAGTTACTACACACATCCATCTGCTTCAACTCCTAGATGTCTGCTTATCCTCCAGAGTTACTACACACATCCATCTGCTTCAAGTCCTAGATGTCTGCTTATCCTGCAGAGTTACTACACACATCCATCTGCTTCAACTCCTACATGTCTGCTTGTTTTCCAGAGTTACTACACACATCCATCTGCTTCAACTCCTAGATGTCTGCTTATCATCCAGAGTTACTACACACATCCATCTGCTTCAACTCCTAGATGTCTGCTTATCTTTCAGAGTTACTACACACATCCATCTGCTTCAACTCCTAGATTTCTGCTTATCATCCAGAGTTACTACACACATCCATCTGCTTCAACTCCTAGATGTCTGCTTATCTTTCAGAGTTACTACACACATCCATCTGCTTCAACTCCTAGATTTCTGCTTATCATCCAGAGTTACTACACACATCCATCTGCTTCAACTCCTAAATGTCTGCTTATCTTCCAAAGTTACTACACACATCCATCTGCTTCAACTCCTAGATGTCTGCTTATCTTTCAGAGTTACTACACACATCCATCTGCTTCAACTCCTAGATGTCTGCTTATCTTTCAGAGTTACTACACACATCCATCTGCTTCAACTCCTAGATGTCTGCTTATCTTCCACAGTTACTACACACATCCATCTGCTTCAACTCCTAGATGTCTGCTTATCTTCCAGAGTTACTACACACATCCATCTGCTTCAACTCCTAAATGTCTTCTTATCTTCCAAAGTTACAACACACATCCATCTGCTTCAACTCCTAGATGTCTGCTTATCTTTTAGAGTTACTACACACATCCATCTGCTTCAACTCCTATATGTCTGCTTATCTTTCAGAGTTACTACACACATCCATCTGCTTCAACTCCTAGATGTCTGCTTATCTTCCACAGTTACTACACACATCCATCTGCTTCAACTCCTAGATGTCTGCTTATCTTCCAGAGTTACTACACACATCCATCTGCTTCAACTCCTAGATGTCTGCTTATCTTTCAGAGTTACTACACACATCCATCTGCTTCAACTCCTAGATGTCTGCTTATCTTTCAGAGTTACTACACACATCCATCTGCTTCAACTCCTAGATGTCTGCTTATCATCCAGAGTTACTACACACATCCATCTGCTTCAACTCCTAGATGTCTGCTTATCATCCAGAGTTACTACACACATCCATCTGCTTCAACTCCTAGATGTCTGCTTATCTTCCAAAGTTACTACACACATCCATCTGCTTCAACTCCTAGATGTCTGCTTATCATCCAGAGTTACTACACACATCCATCTGCTTCAACTCCTAGATGTCTGCTTATCTTTCAGAGTTGCTACACACATCCATCTGCTTCAACTCCTAGATTTCTGCTTATCATCCAGAGTTACTACACACATCCATCTGCTTCAACTCCTAAATGTCTGCTTATCTTCCAAAGTTACTACACACATCCATCTGCTTCAACTCCTAGATGTCTGCTTATCTTTCAGAGTTACTACACACATCCATCTGCTTCAACTCCTAGATGTCTGCTTATCTTTCAGAGTTACTACACACATCCATCTGCTTCAACTCCTAGATTTCTGCTTATCATCTAGAGTTACTACACACATCCATCTGCTTCAACTCCTAGATGTCTGCTTATCTTCCAGAGTTACTACACACATCCATCTGCTTCAACTCCTATATGTCTGCTTATCTTTCAGAGTTACTACACACATCCATCTGCTTCAACTCCTAGATTTCTGCTTATCATCTAGAGTTACTACACACATCCATCTGCTTCAACTCCTAGATGTCTGCTTATCTTCCACAGTTACTACACACATCCATCTGCTTCAACTCCTAGATGTCTGCTTATCTTCCAGAGTTACTACACACATCCATCTGCTTCAACTCCTAAATGTCTGCTTATCTTCCAAAGTTACAACACACATCCATCTGCTTCAACTCCTAGATGTCTGCTTATCTTTTAGAGTTACTACACACATCCATCTGCTTCAACTCCTATATGTCTGCTTATCTTTCAGAGTTACTACACACATCCATCTGCTTCAACTCCTAGATGTCTGCTTATCTTCCACAGTTACTACACACATCCATCTGCTTCAACTCCTAGATGTCTGCTTATCTTCCAGAGTTACTACACACATCCATCTGCTTCAACTCCTAGATGTCTGCTTATCTTTCAGAGTTACTACACACATCCATCTGCTTCAACTCCTAGATGTCTGCTTATCATCCAGAGTTACTACACACATCCATCTGCTTCAACTCCTAGATGTCTGCTTATCTTCCAAAGTTACTACACACATCCATCTGCTTCAACTCCTAGATGTCTGCTTATCATCCAGAGTTACTACACACATCCATCTGCTTCAACTCCTATATTTCTGCTTATCATCCAGAGTTACTACACACATCCATCTGCTTCAACTCCTAAATGTCTGCTTATCTTCCAAAGTTACTACACACATCCATCTGCTTCAACTCCTAGATGTCTGCTTATCTTTCAGAGTTACTACACACATCCATCTGCTTCAACTCCTAGATGTCTGCTTATCTTTCAGAGTTACTACACACATCCATCTGCTTCAACTCCTAGATTTCTGCTTATCATCTAGAGTTACTACACACATCCATCTGCTTCAACTCCTAGATGTCTGCTTATCTTCCAGAGTTACTACACACATCCATCTGCTTCAACTCCTATATGTCTGCTTATCTTTCAGAGTTACTACACACATCCATCTGCTTCAACTCCTAGATTTCTGCTTATCATCTAGAGTTACTACACACATCCATCTGCTTCAACTCCTAGATGTCTGCTTATCTTCCAGAGTTACTACACACATCCATCTGCTTCAACTCCTAGATGTCTGCTTATCTTTCAGAGTTACTATACACATCCATCTGCTTCAACTCCTAGATGTCTGCTTATCTTCCAGAGTTACTACACACATCCATCTGCTTCAACTCCTACATGTCTGCTTATTTTCCAGAGTTACTACACACATCCATCTGCTTCAACTCCTAGATGTCTGCTTATCCTCCAGAGTTACTACACACATCCATCTGCTTCAAGTCCTAGATGTCTGCTTATCCTGCAGAGTTACTACACACATCCATCTGCTTCAACTCCTACATGTCTGCTTATTTTCCAGAGTTACTACACACATCCATCTGCTTCAACTCCTAGATGTCTGCTTATCCTCCAGAGTTACTACACACATCCATCTGCTTCAACTCCTAGATGTCTGCTTATCTTCTACAGTTACTACACACATCCATCTGCTTCAACTCCTAGATGTCTGCTTATCTTCCAGAGTTACTACACCTGCTCGCCTAGTTAGGGTCATCACCAAGGTACGGAACCGTGGTTGGGGTGCTGTCCTCTAAGTTTTAAGCGATGATAAGGTAGTGATGTGAAGGAGGTGATGGTGTGCCGGTGGATAGGAATAGCACCGGAGAGTGAAGCTCATGTCATGACAGTTGCTCTCAATCTTCTGTTAAGTTTTTGTCCTTTACGTTTTAAGCGATGAGAAGGTAGTGATGTGAAGAAGGTGATGGTTATTGAAGTGTGCCGGTGGTCAGGAATAGCACCGGAGAGTGAAGCTGATGCAGTTTCACTTGTCCACATTAATTATCCGTTTATTGCACTGCTTCATTCAAGTGGTACTGCACAGGTCCCAGAAATATCACTTTCACTCTCTCTCTCTCTCTCTCTCTCTCTCTCTCTCTCACTCTCTCTCTCACTCTCTCTCTCTCACACACACACACACACACACACACTGTAAAGGGAAGTAAGGGATCAAATAACCTTTCTTGATGACTGTATCATAAAAAAATACAGATAATGTAATTTATGAAACATTATTTTAGATTGACATGAAGGGAGCTGGAGATAGTGCTAAAGCTGTATTACAGAAGTTTCATGAGAAGAAATCATTTCTTGACTCAGTGATGGTGATCGTTAAGCGGCTCCTTGCTTTGATATTTGTTCGAATAATTATAAAGTCAGTATTCTTCATTTCGTATATTATCAATTACATAAATATTAAATTGCTGATTTATTAAAAAGTGACTCCAATAAAATGGGCTTATTATAGAGATATAGTTAAAATACTGAGTATTATTGTATTTGACTGAGTATCATTGTATTTGACTGAGTATCATTGTATTTGACTGAGTATCATTGTATTTGACTGAGTATTTTCGTATTTGACTGAGTATTATTGTATGTGACTGAGTATCATTGTATTTGACTGAGTATCATTGTATTTGACTGAGTATCATTGTATTTGACTGAGTATTATTGTATTTGACTGAGTATTATTGTATGTGACTGAGTATCATTGTATTTGACTGAGTATCATTGTATTTGACTGAGTATCATTGTATTTGACTGAGTATTATTGTATTTGACTGAGTATTATTGTATTTGACTGAGTATCATTGTATTTGACTGAGGATCATTGTATTTGACTGAGTATTATTGTATGTGACTGAGTATCATTGTATTTGACTGAGTATCATTGTATTTGACTGAGTATCATTGTATTTGACTGAGTATCATTGTATTTGACTGAGTATTATTGTATTTGACTGAGTATTATTGTATTTGACTGAGTATCATTGTATTTGACTGAGTATCATTGTATTTGACTGAGTATTATTGTATTTGACTGAGTATTATTGTATTTGACTGAGTATTATTGTATGTGACTGAGTATCATTGTATTTGACTGAGTATCATTGTATTTGACTGAGTATTATTGTATTTGACTGAGTATTATTGTATTTGGTCTAGATCTGGCAAGGAGTGTTGATTAGAACTTGGTGGAGTGTAAATAGCATCCATTGTTAGAGGCTGTTCATAAAGACAAGGTCTAGATCTGGCAAGGAGTGTTGATTAGAACTTGGTGGAGTGTAAATAGCATCCATTGTTAGAGGCTGTTCATAAAGAAAAGGTCTAGATCTGGCAAGGAGTGTTGATTAGAACTTGGTGGAGTGTAAACAGCATCCATTGTTAGAGACTGTTCATAAAGACAAGGTCTAGATCTGGCAAGGAGTGTTGATTAGAACTTGGTGGAGTGTAAATAGCATCCATTGTTAGAGGCTGTTCATAAAGACAAGGTCTAGATCTGGCAAGGAGTGTTGATTAGAACTTGGTGGAGTGTAAATAGCATCCATTGTTAGAGGCTGTTCATAAAGACAAGGTCTAGATCTGGCAAGGAGTGTTGATTAGAACTTGGTGGAGTGTAAATAGCATCCATTGTTAGAGGCTGTTCATAAAGACAAGGTCTAGATCTGGCAAGGAGTGTTGATTAGAACTTGGTGGAGTGTAAATAGCATCCATTGTTAGAGGCTGTTCATAAAGACAAGGTCTAGATCTGGCAAGGAGTGTTGATTAGAACTTGGTGGTGTGTAAACAGCATCCATTGTTAGAGGCTGTTCATAAAGACAAGATCTAGATCTGGCAAGGAGTGTTGATTAGAACTTGGTGGAGTGTAAACAGCATCCATTGTTAGAGGCTGTTCATAAAGACAAGGTCTAGATCTGGCAAGGAGTGTTGATTAGAACTTGGTGGAGTAGTAAACAGCATCCATTGTTGGAGGCTGTTCATAAAGACAAGGTCTAGATCTGGCAAGGAGTGTTGATTAGAACTTGGTGGTGTGTAAACAGCATCCATTGTTAGAGGCTGTTCATAAAGACAAGGTCTAGATCTGGCAAGGAGTGTTGATTAGAACTTGGTGGAGTGTAAATAGCATCCATTGTTAGAGGCTCTTCATAAAGACAAGGTCTAGATCTGGCAAGGAGTGTTGATTAGAACTTGGTGGAGTGTAAACAGCATCCATTGTTAGAGGCTGTTCATAAAGACAAGGTCTAGATCTGGCAAGGAGTGTTGATTAGAACTTGGTGGAGTGTAAACAGCATCCATTGTTAGAGGCTGTTCATAAAGACAAGGTCTAGATCTGGCAAGGAGTGTTGATTAGAACTTGGTGGAGTGTAAATAGCATCCATTGTTAGAGGCTGTTCATAAAGACAAGGTCTAGATCTGGCAAGGAGTGTTGATTAGAACTTGGTGGAGTGTAAACTGCATCCATTGTTAGAGGCTGTTCATAAAGACAAGGTCTAGATCTGGCAAGGAGTGTTGATTAGAACTTGGTGGAGTGTAAACGGCATCCATTGTTAGAGGCTGTTCATAAAGACAAGGTCTAGATCTGGCAAGGAGTGTTGATTAGAACTTGGTGGTGTGTAAACAGCATCCATTGTTAGAGGCTGTTCGTAAAGACAAGGTCTACATCTGGCAAGGAGTGTTGATTAGAACTTGGTGGAGTGTAAATAGCATCCATTGTTAGAGGCTGTTCATAAAGACAAGGTCTAGATCTGGCAAGGAGTGTTGATTAGAACTTGGTGGAGTGTAAACAGCATCCATTGTTAGAGGCTGTTCATAAAGACCAGGTCTAGATCTGGCAAGGAGTGTTGATTAGAACTTGGTGGAGTGTAAATAGCATCCATTGTTAGAGGCTGTTCATAAAGACAAGGTCTAGATCTGGCAAGGAGTGTTGATTAGAACTTGGTGGTGTGTAAACAGCATCCATTCTTAGAGGCTGTACATAAAGACAAGGTCTAGATCTGGCAAGGAGTGTTGATTAGAACTTGGTGGAGTGTAAATAGCATCCATTGTTAGAGGCTGTTCATAAAGACAAGGTCTAGATCTGGCAAGGAGTGTTGATTAGAACTTGGTGGAGTGTAAATAGCATCCATTGTTAGAGGCTGTTCATAAAGACAAGGTCTAGATCTGGCAAGGAGTGTTGATTAGAACTTGGTGGAGTGTAAATAGCATCCATTGTAAGAGGCTGTTCATAAAGACAAGGTCTAGATCTGGCAAGGAGTGTTGATTAGAACTTGGTGGAGTGTAAATAGCATCCATTGTTAGAGGCTGTTCATAAAGACAAGGTCTAGATCTGGCAAGGAGTGTTGATTAGAACTTGGTGGAGTGTAAATAGCATCCATTGTTAGAGGCTGTTCATAAAGACAAGGTCTAGATCTGGCAAGGAGTGTTGATTAAAACTTGGTGGAGTGTACATAGCATCCATTGTTGGAGGCTGTTCATAAAGACAAGGTCTAGATCTGGCAAGGAGTGTTGATTAGAACTTGGTGGAGTGTAAATAGCATCCATTGTTAGAGGCTGTTCATAAAGACAAGGTCTAGATCTGGCAAGGAGTGTTGATTAGAACTTGGTGGAGTGTAAATAGCATACATTGTTAGAGGCTGTTCATAAAGACAAGGTCTAGATCTGGCAAGGAGTGTTGATTAGAACTTGGTGGAGTGTAAATAGCATCCATTGTTAGAGGCTGTTCATAAAGACAAGGTCTAGATCTGGCATGGAGTGTTGATTAGAACTTAGTGGAGTGTAAACAGCATCCATTGTTAGAGGCTGTTCATAAAGACAAGGTCTAGATCTGGCAAGGAGTGTTGATTAGAACTTGGTGGAGTGTAAACAGCATCCATTGTTAGAGACTGTTCATATAGACAAGGTCTAGATCTGGCAAGGAGTGTTGATTAGAACTTGGTGGAGTGTAAACAGCATCCATTGTTGGAGGCTGTTCATAAAGACAAAGTCTAGATCTGGCAAGGAGTGTTGATTAGAACTTGGTGGAGTGTAAACAGCATCCATTGTTAGAGGCTGCTCATAAAGACAAGGTCTAGATCTGGCAAGGAGTGTTGATTAGAACTTGGTGGAGTGTAAACAGCATCCATTGTTAGAGACTGTTCATAAAGACAAGGTCTAGATCTGGCAAGGAGTGTTGATTAGAACTTGGTGGAGTGTAAACAGCATCCATTGTTAGAGACTGTTCATAAAGACAAGGTCTAGATATGGCAAGGAGTGTTGATTAGAACTTGGTGGAGTGTAAACAGCATCCATTGTTAGAGGCTGTTCATAAAGACAAGGTCTAGATCTGGCAAGGAGATTTGATTAGAACTTGGTGGAGTGTAAACAGCATCCATTGTTAGAGGCCTATCATAAAGACAAGGTCTAGATCTGGCAAGAAATGTTGATTAGAACTCGGTGGAGTGTAAACAGCATCCATTGTTAGAGGCTGTTCATAAAGACAAGGTCTAGATCTGGCAAGAAGTGTTGATTAGAACTTGGTGGAGTGTAAACAGCATCCATTGTTAGAGGCTGTTCATAAAGACAAGTTCTAGATCTGGCAAGGAGTGTTGATTAGAACTTGGTGGAGTGTAAACAGCATCCATTGTTAGAGGCTGTTCATAAAGACAAGGTCTAGATCTGGCAAGGAGTGTTGATTAGAACTTGGTGGAGTGTAAACAGCATCCATTGTTAGAGGCTATTCGTAAAGACAAGGTCTAGATCTGGCAAGGAGTGTTGATTAGAACTTGGTGGTGTGTAAACAGCATCCATTGTTAGAGGCTGTTCATAAAGACAAGGTCTAGATCTGGCAAGGAGTGTTGATTAGAACTTGGTGGAGTGTAAATAGCATCCATTGTTAGAGGCTCTTCATAAAGACAAGGTCTAGATCTGGCAAGGAGTGTTGATTAGAACTTGGTGGAGTGTAAACAGCATCCATTGTTAGAGGCTGTTCATAAAGACAAGGTCTAGATCTGGCAAGGAGTGTTGATTAGAACTTGGTGGAGTGTAAACAGCATTCATTGTTAGAGGCTGTTCATAAAGACAAGGTCTAGATCTGGCAAGGAGTATTGATTAGAACTTGGTGGAGTGTAAATAGCATCCATTGTTAGAGGCTGATCATAAAGACAAGGTCTAGATCTGGCAAGGAGTGTTGATTAGAACTTGGTGGAGTGTAAACGGCATCCATTGTTAGAGGCTGTTCATAAAGACAAGGTCTAGATCTGGCAAGGAGTGTTGATTAGAACTTGGTGGAGTGTAAACGGCATCCATTGTTAGAGGCTGTTCATAAAGACAAGGTCTAGATCTGGCAAGGAGTGTTGATTAGAACTTGGTGGTGTGTAAACAGCATCCATTGTTAGAGGCTGTTCGTAAAGACAAGGTCTAGATCTGGCAAGGAGTGTTGATTAGAACTTGGTGGAGTGTAAATAGCATCCATTGTTAGAGGCTGTTCATAAAGACAAGGTCTAGATCTGGCAAGGAGTGTTGATTAGAACTTGGTGGAGTGTAAACAGCATCCATTGTTAGAGGCTGTTCATAAAGACAAGGTCTAGATCTGGCAAGGAGTGTTGATTAGAACTTGGTGGAGTGTAAATAGCATCCATTGTTAGAGGCTGTTCATAAAGACAAGGTCTAGATCTGGCAAGGAGTGTTGATTAGAACTTGGTGGTGTGTAAACAGCATCCATTGTTAGAGGCTGTTCATAAAGACAAGGTCTAGATCTGGCAAGGAGTGTTGATTAGAACTTGGTGGAGTGTAAACTGCATCCATTGTTAGAGGCTGTTCATAAAGACAAGGTCTAGATCTGGCAAGGAGTGTTGATTAGAACTTGGTGGAGTGTAAATAGCATCCATTGTTAGAGGCTGTTCATAAAGACAAGGTCTAGATCTGGCAAGGAGTGTTGATTAGAACTTGGTGGAGTGTAAACAGCATCCATTGTTAGAGGCTGTTCATAAAGACAAGGTCTAGATCTGGCAAGGAGTGTTGATTAGAACTTGGTGGAGTGTAAATAGCATCCATTGTTAGAGGCTGTTCATAAAGACAAGGTCTAGATCTGGCAAGGAGTGTTGATTAGAACTTGGTGGTGTGTAAACAGCATCCATTGTTAGAGGCTGTACATAAAGACAAGGTCTAGATCTGGCAAGGAGTGTTGATTAGAACTTGGTGGAGTGTAAATAGCATCCATTGTTAGAGGCTGTACATAAAGACAAGGTCTAGATCTGGCAAGGAGTGTTGATTAGAACTTGGTGGAGTGTAAATAGCATCCATTGTAAGAGGCTGTTCATAAAGACAGGGTCTAGATCTGGCAAGGAGATTTGATTAGAACTTGGTGGAGTGTAAACAGCATCCATTGTTAGAGGCTGTTCATAAAGACAAGGTCTAGATCTGGCAAGGAGTGTTGATTAGAACTTGGTGGAGTGTAAACAGCATCCATTGTGAGAGGCTATTCATAAAGACAAGGTCTAGATCTGGCAAGGAGTGTTGATTAGAACTTGGTGGAGTGTAAATAGCATCCATTGTTAGAGGCTGTTCATAAAGACAAGGTCTAGATCTGGCAAGGAGTGTTGATTAGAACTTGGTGGAGTGTAAATAGCATCCATTGTTAGAGGCTGTTCATAAAGACAAGGTCTAGATCTGGCAAGGAGTGTTGATTAGAACTTGGTGGAGTGTAAATAGCATCCATTGTTAGAGGCTGTTCATAAAGACAAGGTCTAGATCTGGCAAGGAGTGTTGATTAGAACTTGGTGGAGTGTAAACAGCATCCATTGTTAGAGGCTGTTCATAAAGACAAGGTCTAGATCTGGCAAGGAGTGTTGATTAGAACTTGGTGGAGTGTAAACAGCATCCATTGTTAGAGACTGTTCATATAGAAGAGGTCTAGATCTGGCAAGGAGTGTTGATTAGAACTTGGTGGAGTGTAAACAGCATCCATTGTTGGAGGCTGTTCATAAAGACAAAGTCTAGATCTGGCAAGGAGTGTTGATTAGAACTTGGTGGAGTGTAAACAGCATCCATTGTTAGAGGCTGCTCATAAAGACAAGGTCTAGATCTGGCAAGGAGTGTTGATTAGAACTTGGTGGAGTGTAAACAGCATCCATTGTTAGAGACTGTTCATAAAGACAAGGTCTAGATCTGGCAAGGAGTGTTGATTAGAACTTGGTGGAGTGTAAACAGCATCCATTGTTAGAGACTGTTCATAAAGACAAGGTCTAGATATGGCAAGGAGTGTTGATTAGAACTTGGTGGAGTGTAAACAGCATCCATTGTTAGAGGCTGTTCATAAAGACAGGGTCTAGATCTGGCAAGGAGATTTGATTAGAACTTGGTGGAGTGTAAACAGCATCCATTGTTAGAGGCCCATCATAAAGACAAGGTCTAGATCTGGCAAGGAATGTTGATTAGAACTCGGTGGAGTGTAAACAGCATCCATTGTTAGAGGCTGTTCATAAAGACAAGGTCTAGATCTGGCAAGAAGTGTTGATTAGAACTTGGTGGAGTGTAAACAGCATCCATTGTTAGAGCCTGTTCATAAAGACAAGGTCTAGATCTGGCAAGGAGTGTTGATTAGAACTTGGTGGAGTGTAAATAGCATCCATTGTTAGAGGCTGTTCATAAAGACAAGGTCTAGATCTGGCAAGGAGTGTTGATTAGAACTTGGTGGAGTGTAAACAGCATCCATTGTTAGAGGCTGTTCATAAAGACAAGGTCTAGATCTGGCAAGGAGTGTTGATTGGAACTGGGTGGAGTGTAAACAGCATCCATTGTTAGAGGCTGTTCTTAAAGACAAGGTCTAGATCTGACAAGGAGTGTTGATTAGAACTTGGTGGAGTGTAAACAGCATCCATTGTTAGAGGCTGTTCGTAAAGACAAGGTCTAGATCTGGCAAGGAGTGTTGATTAGAACTTGGTGGAGTGTAAACAGCATCCATTGTTAGAGGCTGTTCATAAAGACAAGGTCTAGATCTGACAAGGAGTGCTGATTAGAACTTGGTGGAGTGTAAACAGCATCCATTGTTAGAGGCTGTTCATAAAGACAAGGTCTAGATCTGGCAAGGAGTGTTGATTAGAACTTGGTGGAGTGTAAACAGCATCCATTGTTAGAGACTGTTCATAAAGACAAGGTCTAGATCTGGCAAGGAGTGTTGATTAGAACTTGGTGGAGTGTAAACAGCATCCATTGTTAGAGACTGTTCATAAAGACAAGGTCTAGATATGGCAAGGAGTGTTGATTAGAACTTGGTGGAGTGTAAACAGCATTCATTGTGAGAGGCTATTCATAAAGAGAGCTGTCTTCAAATTATTCTTTAGTGTATTTTCCGTTTCTTCTCGCTCCTATTTACTGGGATAACTCTCATTTCAAACTAACCTTGATGAAGCCTGATAGTCGCTTCCTCGGTAATTTCCGTAAATAAATACAAAAGCTCTTCAGTTTCGTCTATTGATCTTGATGAATAATTAAAGACACGGGATAGGAACTCTACGGCCCACATAGTCATATCAGAACAGAGGCACTCCTACTGGGAGTTTCTCGAACCTTCGTTTGGCGGGAGAATTCAATTCAAACATAGTACAAAGAACCCCCCCCCCCTTCATATCCGCGCTACCTAATTTAGATAGAATTTTTGTAAAAATGAACCAATTCAGTCCTTCGTTCATTTTTACAAAACTTCTTTCTTATTAGATACAGATGACGTATAAAGAGATTCGTTAAAATACAACAGAAATTACGACAAGTGTGAGCAAATTAGTAATATAAGTCCGGATTACCCCCCCCCCCCTCTTCTAGTTAACAAATTTAGTTTATTTTTACAGTAAATTTTGCTCTTTAGATTATCACAACGAATACCAAATAATTACTTTGGCTCCGGAGGAACCCCCCCCCCTCTCCCTCCGGAATGACCGATTTTGCTGGTTAACGAACTCGTTCAATCGTTTGCTGTGGGAATACATACCAAGTTTCCAAGAGCAAAAAATCTCTGACGTATATCGTGTTAACAGACACACGCACATATATTTATATATATATATATATATATATATATATATATATATATATATATAATTTTTAACTGGGGTTATTTTCGGTAGGATCGAGATTTGAAGACATTTTTGAAAAATTCCATCATGAGTGCATCCTCAATTCTTTCGGAGGAAAGTGCTAAAAGGCCACAGATCTAGGTTCCAATGAGATTCAGCTATCAGCTGATGAAGGAGGATCATGAGGATGTCAGCTGTAATGCCAGTGGTTTATAGAAAACTGCAGTGTTAATGACATCCCTAGGGGTAAAAGGGATGAAATGACTCAGTTTAAAAGAGAATATATTAGTTTTAAAAAAAAATTTCATGTTTTTTCTTTATAAATATATATTTTGTTTCTCCC
Organism: Gonocerus acuteangulatus; assembly: GCA_946811695.1. Lineage (NCBI taxonomy): Eukaryota > Metazoa > Arthropoda > Insecta > Hemiptera > Coreidae > Gonocerus > Gonocerus acuteangulatus. The sequence continues at coordinate 369,064 of OX328127.1, forward strand.
CTTAGCGCACAAACATATCAAGAGAAATACATTAAAGATATTCAGTTTGATAATATTTACATTACGAAGTACTTCAGAAAGATTGATGCAAGACGCAGATCCCGAGAAAAACCAACTCTTTTACCATTGAAGAAAATAGAAAAAGCAAACTTTATCGATCCGTTCAGCTTTAAACTTTTCAAGAAAGAAAAGAAAGAAGTTGTAAGATATATATTTATAATAACAATTACTAGTTATATTACAATACTGAATAATTATTAATAGTTTATGGTTATTATAATGAATAATATACACTATTCAGATGGATACATTGATGTAACGCTCACCCTGCGACGATCTGAGTGCCCTCCCGTAAAAACCCACAATACCCTAATCCAACGAGGCTCGATATTTAGGATTCCACCTCGACAAGTGACTTATCTGAAAAACACATATAAAACACAACAACTCAACAAACGCTTTGGACTTCTCCGACGACTTATTGTACCTAAATCGAAACTTTACACAAAAAACAAACTTACAATATACAAGACCATAATAAGACCGATATGGACATACAGGATAGAACTATGGGGATCAGCTAAGCCATCAACAAAAAAAATTATCCAACGTTTCCAATCCAAAGTCCTCCGTAAAATCCTCAACGCTCCTTTCTACGTTTCAAACCTAACCATCCATCGAGACACTGATATAGCCTTTGTCTATGATTTAGCCAAATCCCGATTCCTAAACTCCCAGCCCACCCCAATCCTCTTGGCAGATCCCTCTCTTCCAATTTTATTCCAGATAATTCTCCTTGCCGCCAATGGCAACGAGAAAATTTATTTACTACATTTTAACGTCCATTTATTATTAACTACGAATTTTAGGACGAGTTATCTATAGGTTACCACCCTTTTCCAGCCAGGATAGGGCTGATGCATTTTCTTTTTTCTAAAGAAAAGCCACCATCCTTGGTGGTAATCGAACCCACGATCCTTCTGACGAGACAATTTATTACTGGTTAATTAGCCTGTCTAATGAAATCATGTAAATAGTAGGTATAAATGTTGTATATAGTTTAACAAAGATGCCAAGATTTAATTAAAACAATAAAATACCAGAACTATCATTGGGAGTGGCAGTAATGTCTCTCTTCTCCCCTCATCTAATTCACTGTCTTGTTTGTATAGTTTCAACAAATTTACTTATTCTACAGATTGTAAATTATCAATAAAGAAAAATCAATCAATATAAAAAAGAAATATTCGACTCAAACGCGCTCATGAACTCATGAAACAAAAGATAAAACTAAATATTTACCAAATACCACTGACTCACTGACCTATAAGCTCATGAACTCATAAAACATAAGATAGAACTAAATATTTACCAAATACCACTGACTCACTGACCTATAAGCTCATGAACTCATAAAACATAAGATAAAACTAAATATTTACCAAATACCACTGACTCACTGACCTATAAGCTCATGAACTCATAAAACATAAGATTAAACTAAATATTTACCAAATACCACTGACTCACTGACCTATAAGCTCATGAACTCATAAAACATAAGATAAAACTAAATATTTACCAAATACCACTGACTCACTGACCTATAAGCTCATGAACTCATAAACCATAAGATAAAACTAAATATTTACCAAATACCACTGACTCACTGACCTATAAGCTCATGAACTCATGAAACATAAGATAAAACTAAATATTTACCAAATACCACTGACTCACTGACCTATAAGCTCATGAACTCATGAAACATAAGATAAAACTAAATATTTACCAAATACCACTGACTCACTGACCTATAAGCTCATGAACTCATAAACCATAAGATAAAACTAAATATTTACCAAATACCACTGACTCACTGACCTATATGCTCATGAACTCATGAAACATAAGATAAAACTAAATATTTACCAAATACCACTGACTCACTGACCTATAAGCTCATGAACTCATGAAACATAAGATAAAACTAAATATTTACCAAATACCACTGACTCACTGACCTATAAGCTCATGAACTCATAAAACATAAGATAAAACTAAATATTTACCAAATACCACTGACTCACTGACCTATATGCTCATGAACTCATAAAACATAAGATAAAACTAAATATTTACCAAATACCACTGACTCACTCACCTATATGCTCATGAACTCATAAAACATAAGATAAAACTAAATATTTACCAAATACCACTGACTCACTGACCTATATGCTCATGAACTCATAAAACATAAGATAAAACTAAATATTTACCAAATACCACTGACTCACTGACCTATAAGCTCATGAACTCATAAAACATAAGATAAAACTAAATATTTACCAAATACCACTGACTCACTGACCTATATGCTCATGAACTCATAAAACATAAGATAAAACTAAATATTTACCAAATACCACTGACTCACTCACCTATATGCTCATGAACTCATAAAACATAAGATAAAACTAAATATTTACCAAATACCACTGACTCACTGACCTATATGCTCATGAACTCATAAAACATAAGATAAAACTAAATATTTACCAAATACCACTGACTCACTGACCTATAAGCTCATGAACTCATAAAACATAAGATAAAACTAAATATTTACCAAATACCACTGACTCACTGACCTATATGCTCATGAACTCATAAAACATAAGATAAAACTAAATATTTACCAAATACCACTGACTCACTGACCTATATGCTCATGAACTCATAAAACATAAGATAAAACTAAATATTTACCAAATACCACTGACTCACTGACCTATATGCTCATGAACTCATAAAACATAAGATAAAACTAAATATTTACCAAATACCACTGACTCACTGACCTATATGCTCATGAACTCATAAACCATAAGATAAAACTAAATATTTACCAAATAACACTGACTCACTGACCTATAAGCTCATGAACTCATAAAACTTAAGATAAAACTAAATATTTACCAAATAACACTGACTCACTGACCTATAAGCTCATGAACTCATAAAACAAAAGATAAAAATAAATATTTACCAAATACCACTGACTCACTGACCTATAAGCTCATGAACTCATGAAACATAAGATAAAACTAAATATTTACCAAATACCACTGACTCACTGACCTATAAGCTCATGAACTCATGAAACATAAGATAAAACTAAATATTTACCAAATACCACTGACTCACTGACCTATAAGCTCATAAACTCATAAAACATAAGATAAAACTAAATATTTACCAAATACCACTGACTCACTGACCTATAAGCTCATGAACTCATGAAACATAAGATAAAACTAAATATTTACCAAATACCACTGACTCACTGACCTATAAGCTCATGAACTCATGAAACATAAGATAAAACTAAATATTTACCAAATACCACTGACTCACTGACCTATATGCTCATGAACTCATAAAACATAAGATAAAACTAAATATTTACCAAATACCACTGACTCACTGACCTATATGCTCATGAACTCATAAAACATAAGATAAAACTAAATATTTACCAAATACCACTGACTCACTCACCTATATGCTCATGAACTCATAAAACATAAGATAAAACTAAATATTTACCAAATACCACTGACTCACTGACCTATATGCTCATGAACTCATAAAACATAAGATAAAACTAAATATTTACCAAATACCACTGACTCACTGACCTATAAGCTCATGAACTCATAAAACATAAGATAAAACTAAATATTTACCAAATACCACTGACTCACTGACCTATATGCTCATGAACTCATAAAACATAAGATAAAACTAAATATTTACCAAATACCACTGACTCACTGACCTATAAGCTCATGAACTCATAAAACATAAGATAAAACTAAATATTTACCAAATACCACTGACTCACTGACCTATATGCTCATGAACTCATAAAACATAAGATAAAACTAAATATTTACCAAATACCACTGACTCACTGACCTATAAGCTCATGAACTCATAAAACATAAGATAAAACTAAATATTTACCAAATACCACTGACTCACTGACCTATATGCTCATGAACTCATAAAACATAAGATAAAACTAAATATTTACCAAATACCACTGACTCACTGACCTATAAGCTCATGAACTCATAAAACATAAGATAAAACTAAATATTTACCAAATACCACTGACTCACTGACCTATATGCTCATGAACTCATAAAACATAAGATAAAACTAAATATTTACCAAATACCACTGACTCACTCACCTATATGCTCATGAACTCATAAAACATAAGATAAAACTAAATATTTACCAAATACCACTGACTCACTGACCTATATGCTCATGAACTCATAAAACATAAGATAAAACTAAATATTTACCAAATACCACTGACTCACTGACCTATAAGCTCATGAACTCATAAAACATAAGATAAAACTAAATATTTACCAAATACCACTGACTCACTGACCTATATGCTCATGAACTCATAAAACATAAGATAAAACTAAATATTTACCAAATACCACTGACTCACTGACCTATATGCTCATGAACTCATAAAACATAAGATAAAACTAAATATTTACCAAATACCAATGACTCACTGACCTATAAGCTCATGAACTCATAAAACATAAGATAAAACTAAATATTTACCAAATACCACTGACTCACTGACCTATAAGCTCATGAACTCATAAAACATAAGATAAAACTAAATATTTACCAAATACCACTGACTCACTGACCTATAAGCTCATGAACTCATAAAACATAAGATAAAACTAAATATTTACCAAATACCACTGACTCACTGACCTATAAGCTCATGAACTCATAAAACATAAGATAAAACTAAATATTTACCAAATACCACTGACTCACTGACCTATAAGCTCATGAACTCATGAAACATAAGATAAAACTAAATATTTACCAAATACCACTGACTCACTGACCTATAAGCTCATGAACTCATAGACCATAAGATAAAACTAAATATTTACCAAATACCACTGACTCACTGACCTATATGCTCATGAACTCATGAAACATAAGATAAAACTAAATATTTACCAAATACCACTGACTCACTGACCTATAAGCTCATGAACTCATGAAACATAAGATAAAACTAAATATTTACCAAATACCACTGACTCACTGACCTATAAGCTCATGAACTCATAAAACATAAGATAAAACTAAATATTTACCAAATACCACTGACTCACTGACCTATATGCTCATGAACTCATAAAACATAAGATAAAACTAAATATTTACCAAATACCACTGACTCACTCACCTATATGCTCATGAACTCATAAAACATAAGATAAAACTAAATATTTACCAAATACCACTGACTCACTGACCTATATGCTCATGAACTCATAAAACATAAGATAAAACTAAATATTTACCAAATACCACTGACTCACTGACCTATAAGCTCATGAACTCATAAAACATAAGATAAAACTAAATATTTACCAAATACCACTGACTCACTGACCTATATGCTCATGAACTCATAAAACATAAGATAAAACTAAATATTTACCAAATACCACTGACTCACTCACCTATATGCTCATGAACTCATAAAACATAAGATAAAACTAAATATTTACCAAATACCACTGACTCACTGACCTATATGCTCATGAACTCATAAAACATAAGATAAAACTAAATATTTACCAAATACCACTGACTCACTGACCTATAAGCTCATGAACTCATAAAACATAAGATAAAACTAAATATTTACCAAATACCACTGACTCACTGACCTATATGCTCATGAACTCATAAAACATAAGATAAAACTAAATATTTACCAAATACCACTGACTCACTGACCTATATGCTCATGAACTCATAAAACATAAGATAAAACTAAATATTTACCAAATACCACTGACTCACTGACCTATATGCTCATGAACTCATAAAACATAAGATAAAACTAAATATTTACCAAATACCACTGACTCACTGACCTATATGCTCATGAACTCATAAACCATAAGATAAAACTAAATATTTACCAAATAACACTGACTCACTGACCTATAAGCTCATGAACTCATAAAACTTAAGATAAAACTAAATATTTACCAAATAACACTGACTCACTGACCTATAAGCTCATGAACTCATAAAACAAAAGATAAAAATAAATATTTACCAAATACCACTGACTCACTGACCTATAAGCTCATGAACTCATGAAACATAAGATAAAACTAAATATTTACCAAATACCACTGACTCACTGACCTATAAGCTCATGAACTCATGAAACATAAGATAAAACTAAATATTTACCAAATACCACTGACTCACTGACCTATAAGCTCATAAACTCATAAAACATAAGATAAAACTAAATACATACCAAATACCACTGACTCACTGACCTATAAGCTCATGAACTCATAAACCATAAGATAAAACTAAATATTTACCAAATACCACTGACTCACTGACCTATATGCTCATGAACTCATGAAACATAAGATAAAACTAAATATTTACCAAATACCACTGACTCACTGACCTATATGCTCATGAACTCATAAAACATAAGATAAAACTAAATATTTACCAAATACCAATGACTCACTGACCTATAAGCTCATGAACTCATAAAACATAAGATAAAACTAAATATTTACCAAATACCACTGACTCACTGACCTATAAGCTCATGAACTCATAAAACATAAGATAAAACTAAATATTTACCAAATACCACTGACTCACTGACCTATAAGCTCATGAACTCATAAAACATAAGATAAAACTAAATATTTACCAAATACCACTGACTCACTGACCTATAAGCTCATGAACTCATAAAACATAAGATAAAACTAAATATTTACCAAATACCACTGACTCACTGACCTATAAGCTCATGAACTCATGAAACATAAGATAAAACTAAATATTTACCAAATACCACTGACTCACTGACCTATAAGCTCATGAACTCATAAACCATAAGATAAAACTAAATATTTACCAAATACCACTGACTCACTGACCTATATGCTCATGAACTCATGAAACATAAGATAAAACTAAATATTTACCAAATACCACTGACTCACTGACCTATAAGCTCATGAACTCATGAAACATAAGATAAAACTAAATATTTACCAAATACCACTGACTCACTGACCTATAAGCTCATGAACTCATAAAACATAAGATAAAACTAAATATTTACCAAATACCACTGACTCACTGACCTATATGCTCATGAACTCATAAAACATAAGATAAAACTAAATATTTACCAAATACCACTGACTCACTCACCTATATGCTCATGAACTCATAAAACATAAGATAAAACTAAATATTTACCAAATACCACTGACTCACTGACCTATATGCTCATGAACTCATAAAACATAAGATAAAACTAAATATTTACCAAATACCACTGACTCACTGACCTATAAGCTCATGAACTCATAAAACATAAGATAAAACTAAATATTTACCAAATACCACTGACTCACTGACCTATATGCTCATGAACTCATAAAACATAAGATAAAACTAAATATTTACCAAATACCACTGACTCACTCACCTATATGCTCATGAACTCATAAAACATAAGATAAAACTAAATATTTACCAAATACCACTGACTCACTGACCTATATGCTCATGAACTCATAAAACATAAGATAAAACTAAATATTTACCAAATACCACTGACTCACTGACCTATAAGCTCATGAACTCATAAAACATAAGATAAAACTAAATATTTACCAAATACCACTGACTCACTGACCTATATGCTCATGAACTCATAAAACATAAGATAAAACTAAATATTTACCAAATACCACTGACTCACTGACCTATATGCTCATGAACTCATAAAACATAAGATAAAACTAAATATTTACCAAATACCACTGACTCACTGACCTATATGCTCATGAACTCATAAAACATAAGATAAAACTAAATATTTACCAAATACCACTGACTCACTGACCTATATGCTCATGAACTCATAAACCATAAGATAAAACTAAATATTTACCAAATAACACTGACTCACTGACCTATAAGCTCATGAACTCATAAAACTTAAGATAAAACTAAATATTTACCAAATAACACTGACTCACTGACCTATAAGCTCATGAACTCATAAAACAAAAGATAAAAATAAATATTTACCAAATACCACTGACTCACTGACCTATAAGCTCATGAACTCATGAAACATAAGATAAAACTAAATATTTACCAAATACCACTGACTCACTGACCTATAAGCTCATGAACTCATGAAACATAAGATAAAACTAAATATTTACCAAATACCACTGACTCACTGACCTATAAGCTCATAAACTCATAAAACATAAGATAAAACTAAATATATACCAAATACCACTGACTCACTGACCTATAAGCTCATGAACTCATAAAACATAAGATAAAACTAAATATTTACCAAATACCACTGACTCACTGACCTATAAGCTCATGAACTCATAAAACATAAGATAAAACTAAATATTTACCAAATACCACTGACTCACTGACCTATATGCTCATGAACTCATAAAACATAAGATAAAACTAAATATTTACCAAATACCACTGACTCACTGACCTATAAGCTCATGAACTCATAAAACATAAGATAAAACTAAATATTTACCAAATACCACTGACTCACTGACCTATAAGCTCATGAACTCATGAAACATAAGATAAAACTAAATATTTACCAAATACCACTGACTCACTGACCTATAAGCTCATGAACTCATAAACCATAAGATAAAACTAAATATTTACCAAATACCACTGACTCACTGACCTATATGCTCATGAACTCATGAAACATAAGATAAAACTAAATATTTACCAAATACCACTGACTCACTGACCTATAAGCTCATGAACTCATGAAACATAAGATAAAACTAAATATTTACCAAATACCACTGACTCACTGACCTATAAGCTCATGAACTCATAAAACATAAGATAAAACTAAATATTTACCAAATACCACTGACTCACTGACCTATATGCTCATGAACTCATAAAACATAAGATAAAACTAAATATTTACCAAATACCACTGACTCACTCACCTATATGCTCATGAACTCATATAACATAAGATAAAACTAAATATTTACCAAATACCACTGACTCACTGACCTATATGCTCATGAACTCATAAAACATAAGATAAAACTAAATATTTACCAAATACCACTGACTCACTGACCTATAAGCTCATGAATTCATAAAACATAAGATAAAACTAAATATTTACCAAATACCACTGACTCACTGACCTATATGCTCATGAACTCATAAAACATAAGATAAAACTAAATATTTACCAAATACCACTGACTCACTCACCTATATGCTCATGAACTCATAAAACATAAGATAAAACTAAATATTTACCAAATACCACTGACTCACTGACCTATATGCTCATGAACTCATAAAACATAAGATAAAACTAAATATTTACCAAATACCACTGACTCACTGACCTATAAGCTCATGAACTCATAAAACATAAGATAAAACTAAATATTTACCAAATACCACTGACTCACTGACCTATATGCTCATGAACTCATAAAACATAAGATAAAACTAAATATTTACCAAATACCACTGACTCACTGACCTATATGCTCATGAACTCATAAAACATAAGATAAAACTAAATATTTACCAAATAACACTGACTCACTGACCTATAAGCTCATGAACTCATAAAACTTAAGATAAAACTAAATATTTACCAAATAACACTGACTCACTGACCTATAAGCTCATGAACTCATAAAACAAAAGATAAAAATAAATATTTACCAAATACCACTGACTCACTGACCTATAAGCTCATGAACTCATGAAACATAAGATAAAACTAAATATTTACCAAATACCACTGACTCACTGACCTATAAGCTCATGAACTCATGAAACATAAGATAAAACTAAATATTTACCAAATACCACTGACTCACTGACCTATAAGCTCATAAACTCATAAAACATAAGATAAAACTAAATATATACCAAATACCACTGACTCACTGACCTATAAGCTCATGAACTCATAAAACATAAGATAAAACTAAATATTTACCAAATACCACTGACTCACTGACCTATAAGCTCATGAACTCATAAAACATAAGATAAAACTAAATATTTACCAAATACCACTGACTCACTGACCTATATGCTCATGAACTCATAAAACATAAGATAAAACTAAATATTTACCAAATACCACTGACTCACTGACCTATAAGCTCATGAACTCATAAAACATAAGATAAAACTAAATATTTACCAAATACCACTGACTCACTGACCTATAAGCTCATGAACTCATGAAACATAAGATAAAACTAAATATTTACCAAATACCACTGACTCACTGACCTATAAGCTCATGAACTCATAAACCATAAGATAAAACTAAATATTTACCAAATACCACTGACTCACTGACCTATATGCTCATGAACTCATGAAACATAAGATAAAACTAAATATTTACCAAATACCACTGACTCACTGACCTATAAGCTCATGAACTCATGAAACATAAGATAAAACTAAATATTTACCAAATACCACTGACTCACTGACCTATAAGCTCATGAACTCATAAAACATAAGATAAAACTAAATATTTACCAAATACCACTGACTCACTGACCTATATGCTCATGAACTCATAAAACATAAGATAAAACTAAATATTTACCAAATACCACTGACTCACTCACCTATATGCTCATGAACTCATATAACATAAGATAAAACTAAATATTTACCAAATACCACTGACTCACTGACCTATATGCTCATGAACTCATAAAACATAAGATAAAACTAAATATTTACCAAATACCACTGACTCACTGACCTATAAGCTCATGAATTCATAAAACATAAGATAAAACTAAATATTTACCAAATACCACTGACTCACTGACCTATATGCTCATGAACTCATAAAACATAAGATAAAACTAAATATTTACCAAATACCACTGACTCACTCACCTATATGCTCATGAACTCATAAAACATAAGATAAAACTAAATATTTACCAAATACCACTGACTCACTGACCTATATGCTCATGAACTCATAAAACATAAGATAAAACTAAATATTTACCAAATACCACTGACTCACTGACCTATAAGCTCATGAACTCATAAAACATAAGATAAAACTAAATATTTACCAAATACCACTGACTCACTGACCTATATGCTCATGAACTCATAAAACATAAGATAAAACTAAATATTTACCAAATACCACTGACTCACTGACCTATATGCTCATGAACTCATAAAACATAAGATAAAACTAAATATTTACCAAATACCAATGACTCACTGACCTATAAGCTCATGAACTCATAAAACATAAGATAAAACTAAATATTTACCAAATACCACTGACTCACTGACCTATAAGCTCATGAACTCATAAAACATAAGATAAAACTAAATATTTACCAAATACCACTGACTCACTGACCTATAAGCTCATGAACTCATAAAACATAAGATAAAACTAAATATTTACCAAATACCACTGACTCACTGACCTATAAGCTCATGAACTCATAAAACATAAGATAAAACTAAATATTTACCAAATACCACTGACTCACTGACCTATAAGCTCATGAACTCATGAAACATAAGATAAAACTAAATATTTACCAAATACCACTGACTCACTGACCTATAAGCTCATGAACTCATAAACCATAAGATAAAACTAAATATTTACCAAATACCACTGACTCACTGACCTATATGCTCATGAACTCATGAAACATAAGATAAAACTAAATATTTACCAAATACCACTGACTCACTGACCTATAAGCTCATGAACTCATGAAACATAAGATAAAACTAAATATTTACCAAATACCACTGACTCACTCACCTATATGCTCATGAACTCATAAAACATAAGATAAAACTAAATATTTACCAAATACCACTGACTCACTGACCTATATGCTCATGAACTCATAAAACATAAGATAAAACTAAATATTTACCAAATACCACTGACTCACTGACCTATAAGCTCATGAACTCATAAAACATAAGATAAAACTAAATATTTACCAAATACCACTGACTCACTGACCTATATGCTCATGAACTCATAAAACATAAGATAAAACTAAATATTTACCAAATACCACTGACTCACTCACCTATATGCTCATGAACTCATAAAACATAAGATAAAACTAAATATTTACCAAATACCACTGACTCACTGACCTATATGCTCATGAACTCATAAAACATAAGATAAAACTAAATATTTACCAAATACCACTGACTCACTGACCTATAAGCTCATGAACTCATAAAACATAAGATAAAACTAAATATTTACCAAATACCACTGACTCACTGACCTATATGCTCATGAACTCATAAAACATAAGATAAAACTAAATATTTACCAAATACCACTGACTCACTGACCTATATGCTCATGAACTCATAAAACATAAGATAAAACTAAATATTTACCAAATACCACTGACTCACTGACCTATAAGCTCATGAACTCATAAAACAAAAGATAAAAATAAATATTTACCAAATACCACTGACTCACTGACCTATAAGCTCATGAACTCATGAAACATAAGATAAAACTAAATATTTACCAAATACCACTGACTCACTGACTTATAAGCTCATAAACTCATAAAACATAAGATAAAACTAAATATATACCAAATACCACTGACTCACTGACCTATAAGCTCATGAACTCATAAAACATAAGATAAAACTAAATATTTACCAAATACCACTGACTCACTGACCTATAAGCTCATGAACTCATAAAACATAAGATAAAACTAAATATTTACCAAATACCACTGACTCACTGACCTATATGCTCATGAACTCATAAAACATAAGATAAAACTAAATATTTACCAAATACCACTGACTCACTGACCTATAAGCTCATGAACTCATAAAACATAAGATAAAACTAAATATTTACCAAATACCACTGACTCACTGACCTATAAGCTCATGAACTCATGAAACATAAGATAAAACTAAATATTTACCAAATACCACTGACTCACTGACCTATAAGCTCATGAACTCATAAAACATAAGATAAAACTAAATATTTCCCAAATACCACTGACTCACTGACCTATAAGCTCATGAACTCATAATACATAAGATAAAACTAAATATTTACCAAATACCACTGACTCACTGACCTATAAGCTCATGAACTCATAAAACATAAGATAAAACTAAATATTTACCAAATACCACTGACTCACTGACCTATAAGCTCATGAACTCATAAAACATAAGATAAAACTAAATATTTACCAAATACCACTGACTCACTGACCTATAAGCTCATGAACTCATAAAACATAAGATAAAACTAAATATTTACCAAATACCACTGACTCACTGACCTATAAGCTCATGAACTCATAAAACATAAGATAAAACTAAATATTTACCAAATACCACTGACTCACTGACCTATAAGCTCATGAACTCATAAAACATAAGATAAAACTAAATATTTACCAAATACCACTGACTCACTGACCTATAAGCTCATGAACTGATAAAACATAAGATAAAACTAAATATTTACCAAATACCACTGACTCACTGACCTATAAGCTCATGAACTCATAAAACATAAGATAAAACTAAATATTTACCAAATACCACTGACTCACTGACCTATAAGCTCATGAACTCATAAAACATAAGATAAAACTAAATATTTACCAAATACCACTGACTCACTCACCTATAAGCTCATGAACTCATGAAACATAAGATAAAACTAAATATTTACCAAATACCACTGACTCACTGACCTATAAGCTCATGAACTCATAAAACATAAGATAAAACTAAATATTTACCAAATACCACTGACTCACTGACCTATAAGCTCATGAACACATAAAACATAAGATAAAACTAAATATTTACCAAATACCACTGACTCACTGACCTATAAGCTCATGAACTCATAAAACATAAGATAAAACTAAATATTTACCAAATACCACTGACTCACTGACCTATAAGCTCATGAACTCATAAAACATAAGATAAAACTAAATATTTACCAAATACCACTGACTCACTGACCTATAAGCTCATGAACTCATAAATCATAAGATAAAACTAAATATTTACCAAATACCACTGACTCACTGACCTATATGCTCATGAACTCATAAAACATAAGATAAAACTAAATATTTACCAAATACCACTGACTCACTGACCTATAAGCTCATGAACTCATAAAACATAAGATAAAACTAAATATTTACCAAATACCACTGACTCACTGACCTATAAGCTCATGAACTCATGAAACATAAGATAAAACTAAATATTTACCAAATACCACTGACTCACAGACCTATAAGCTCATGAACTCATGAAACATAAGATAAAACTAAATATTTACCAAATACCACTGACTCACTGACCTATAAGCTCATGAACTCATGAAACATAAGATAAAACTAAATATTTACCAAATACCACTGACTCACTGACCTATAAGCTCATGAACTCATAAAACATAAGATAAAACTAAATATTTACCAAATACCACTGACTCACTGACCTATAAGCTCATGAACTCATAAAACATAAGATAAAACTAAATATTTACCAAATACCACTGACTCACTGACCTATAAGCTCATGAACTCATGAAACATAAGATAAAACTAAATATTTACCAAATACCACTGGCTCACTGACCTATAAGCTCATGAACTCATAAAAGATAAGATAAAACTAAATATTTACCAAATACCACTGACTCACTGACCTATATGCTCATGAACTCATAAAACATAAGATAAAACTAAATATTTACCAAATACCACTGACTCACTGACCTATAAGCTCATGAACTCATGAAACATAAGATAAAACTAAATATTTACCAAATACCACTGACTCACTGACCTATAAGCTCATGAGCTTTTGCATGGACACTGCCTATAGAATGTAAAAACTGCCTATAGAATGTAAACACTGCCTAAAGGATGTAAACACTGCCTATAGGATGTAAACACTGCCTATAGAATGTAAACACTGCCTAAAGGATGTAAACACTGCCTATAGGATGTAAACACTGCCTATAGAATGTAAACACTGCCTATAGAATGTAAACACTGCCTGTAGAATGTAAACTCTGCCTATAGAATGTAAACACTGCCTATCGAATGTAAACACTGCCTATAGAATGTAAACACTGCCTAAAGGATGTAAACACTGCCTATAGGATGTAAACACTGCCTATAGAATGTAAACACTGCCTATAGAATGTAAACACTGCCTAAAGGATGTAAACACTGCCTATAGGATGTAAACACTGCCTATAGAATGTAAACACTGCCTATAGAATGTAAACACTGCCTGTAGAATGTAAACACTGCCTATAGAATGTAAACACTGCCTATAGAATGTAAACACTGCCTATAGAATGTAAACACTGCCTAAAGGATGTAAACACTGCCTATAGGATGTAAACACTGGATAAGATAGGTTTTCTATATATTAACATTTTGTAGGTATTTTTAGAGGGGTTTTCATTTTTAGTTGGTTGGACTATAGCAGGTCAGCTTTTACCGTATTGTATTTATTCCTAATATTATTTCTATATAAGCTTCACTTAAACTTAGATTGCAGTCCTTGAATTACCAGAAATAAACTGTGAATTTGTCCGTCATATAGTTTAGGCAATATCTGGTGATGATCCATCCTAGGTAATAATATCCTGAATCCTTCCACAGCCTCCTCACCCATCAGCATCCCTAGTCAGAACACTTCTTGGTAATGCTCGAAAATATAATGGGTGTTTCCAAATGACACCTTGGAAACATAAATTTTTTAATTTTAACGTACATTTATTATTAGCAATGAATTTTAACCAGTACTAGTTAAACTGCTGTTACTTGTAACCTATAAATAACGGATTATCTCTGTGTTATCTGTTTCTTGACACTGGTGCGGAGCATTCCATTGTCAGGGAACATTATTCATTGATTACTTATCAATTGATGAATAACATATAGTATGACGGGAACCGTGTTATAATAAACTGCACAAAATTATATAGTAGCGGTAATTTTGGTGATAAATTATTTAACGAAATAAAATAACTACTTATCTGCCGTGACGAAGCACGGGTATTCAGCAAGTATTAACATAAAGAATATTGATAAACTTTAAACTTCTCAATTTATTGTGAAAGATATTCCTTGTTGTTCCTAAAAATAATGAGACAATGGCTTTATCGCTACGAGGCGATAAACAATAAATCAATAATTATTATCAATTAATATTTTAACATGATTAAATCAATATTAATGACATTTTCATGATTAGAAAGAGAATCTTTGGCTGTAATTACATTGATAGGATTCTTGGGTAATGTGAATCTAAAAATAACTATGTGATAGCTCTGTTATAGCTAGGATATAGCACTGTTATAGCTATGTGATGGCTGTGGGATAGCTATATGATAGCTCTGGGATAGCTCTGTTATAGCTAGGATATAGCTCTGTTATAGCTATGTGATGGCTGTGGGATAGCTATATGATAGCTATGTGATAGCTCTGTTATAGCTAGGATATAGCTCTGTTATAGCTATGTGATGGCTGTGGGATAGCTATATGATAGCTCTGGGATATCTATGTGATAGTTATGAGATAGCTGTGTGATAGCACTAGGATAGCTGTGTGTTAGCTATGAGATAGCTATATGATAGCTATGTGATAGCTATCATATAGCTAGGATATAGCTCTGTTATAGCTATGTGATGGCTGTGGGATAGCTATATGATAGCTCTGGGATAGCTCTGTTATAGCTAGGATATAGCTCTGTTATAGCTATGTGATGGCTGTGGGATAGCTATTTGATAGCTCTGGGATAGCTATGTGATAGCTATATGATAGCTCTGGGAGAGCTGTGTGTTAGCTATGAGATAGCTGTGTGATAGCTATGGGATAGCTATATGATAGCTCTGTGATAGCTATGTCATAGCTCTGGTATAGCTATGTGATGGCTGTGTGATAGCTTGAAATAGCTATGTGATAGCTATCCCGTAGCTATGTGATGGCTGTGTGACAGCTATGTAGTAGCTATGGGATAGCTATGTGATAGCTACGTGATAGCTATGGGATAGCTATGTGATAGCTATGGGATAGCTATGTGATAGCTATGGGATAGCTATGTGATAGCTATGTGATAGCTGTGTGATAGCAATGGGATAGCTGTGTGATAGCTGTGTGATAGCTATGGGATAGCTATGTGATAGCTATGGGATAGCTATGTGATAGCTATGGGATACCTATGTGATAGCTGTGCGAAAGCTATGGGATAGCTATGTGATAGCTATGGGGTAGCTATGTGATAGCTATGGGAAAGCTCTGGGATAGCTGTGTGATAGCTATGGGATAGCTATGTGACAGCTATGTGATAGCAGTGTCATAGCTATGAGATAGCTGTGTGATAGCCGTGTGATAGCTATGTGATAGTTATGTGATATCTATGTGATAGCTGTGTGATAGCTATGACAGCTATCCTGAGGAGAGAGAGACCTGCCCCACCCTGATTCCTTTAGTGTATATCCCAGCTAATAACTAAAGCTTGCTATGTTTTCCTGAAAAGAAGAGACCTGCCCCACCCTGATTCCTCCGGTGTATATCCCAGCTAATAACTAAAACTTGCTATGTTTTCCTAAAAAGCAGTGACATGCCCCACCCTGAGTCCTTCAGCGTATATCCCAGCTCCTAACTAAAGCTTGCTATGTTTTCCTGTAAAGGAGAGACCTGCCCCACCCTGATTCCTCCGGTGTATATCCCAGCTCATAACTAATGCTTGCTATGTTTTCTTGAAAAGGAGTGACCTGCCCCACCCTGAGTCCTTCAGTGTATGTCCCAGCTAATAACTAAAACTTGCTATGGTTTCTTGAAAAGCAGTGACCTGCCCCACCCTGAGTCCTTCAGCGTAAATCCCAGCTAATAACTAAAGCTTGCTATGTTTTCCTGAAAAGCAGTGACCTGCCCCACCCTGAGTCCTTCAGCGTAAATCCCAGCTAATAACTAAAGCTTGCTATGTTTTCCTGAAAAGGAGTGACCTGCCCCACCCTGATTCCTCCGGTGTATATCCCAGCTAATAACTAAAGCTTGCTATGTTTACTGAAAAGGAGAGACCTGCCCCACTCTGATTCCTCCGGTGTATATCCCAGCTAAAAACTAAAGCTTGCTATGTTTTCCTGAAAAGGAGAGACCTGCCCCACCCTGAGTCCTTCAGTGTATATCCCAGCTAATAACTAAAGCTTGCTATGTTTTCCTGAAAAGCAGTGACCTGCCCCACTCTGATGCCTGCAGTGTATATCCCAGCTAATAACTAAAGCTTGCTATGTTTTCCTGAAAAGCAGTGACCTGCCCCACTCTGATGCCTGCAGTGTATATCCCAGCTAATAACTAAAGCTTGCTATGTTTTCCTGTAAAGGAGAGACCTGCCCCACCCTGATTCCTCCGGTGTATATCCCAGCTCATAACTAATGCTTGCTATGTTTTCCTGAAAAGCAGTGACCTGCCCCACTCAGGTGCCTGCAGTGTATATCCCAGCTAATAACTAAAGCTTGCTATGTTTTCCTGAAAAGGAGAGACCTGCCCCACCCTGATTCCTCCGGTGTATATCCCAGCTAATAACTAAAACTTGCTATGTTTTCCTGAAAAGCAGTGGCCTGCCCCACCCTGAGTCCTTCAGTGTATATCCCAGCTCATAACTAAAGCTTGGTATGTTTTCCTGAAAAGCAGTGACCTGCCCCACCCTGAGTCCTTCAGCGTATATCCCAGCTAATAACTAAAGCTTCGTATGTTTTCCTGAAAAGCAGTGACCTGCCCCACCCTGAGTCCTTCAGCGTATATCCCAGCTAATAACTGAAACTTGCTATGCTTTCCTGAAAAGGAGTGACCTGCCCCACTCTGATGCCTTCAGTGAATGTCCCAGCTAATAACTGAAACTTGCTATGTTTTCCTGAAAAGGAGTGACCTGCCCCACTCTGATGCCTGCAGTGTATATCCCAGCTAATAACTAAAGCTTGCTATGTTTCCTGAAAAGTAGTGACCTGCCCCACTCTGATGCCTGCAGTGTATATCCCATCTAATAACTAAAGCTTGCTATGTTTTCCTGAAAAGGAGTGACCTGCCCCACTCTGATGCCTGCAGTGTATATCCCAGCTAATAACTAAAGCTTGCTATGTTTTCCTGAAATGGAGTGACCTGCCCCACTCTGATGCCTGCAGTGTATGTCCCAGCTAATAACTAAAACTTGCTAGGTTTTCTTGAAAAGCAGTGACCTGCCCCACCCTGAGTCCTTCTGCGTAAATCCCAGCTAATAACTAAAGCTTGCTATGTTTTCCTGAAAAGGAGTGACCTGCCCCACCCTGATTCCTCCGGTGTATATCCCAGCTAATAACTAAAGCTTGCTATGTTTTCCTGAAAAGGAGAGACCTGCCCCACTCTGATTCCTCCGGTGTATATCCCAGCTAATAACTAAAGCTTGCTATGTTTTCTTGAAAAGCAGTGACCTGCCCCACCCTGAGTCCTTCAGTGTATATCCCAGCTAATAACTAAAGCTTGCTATGTTTTCCTGAAAAGCAGTGACCTGCCCCACTCTGATACCTGCAGTGTATATCCCAGCTAATAACTAAAGCTTGCTATGTTTTCCTGAAAAGGAGTGACCTGCCCCACCCTGAGTCCTTCAGTGTATATCCCAGCTAATAACTAAAGCTTGCTATGTTTTCCTGAAAAGCAGTGACCTGCCCCACTCTGATGCCTGCAGTGTATATCCCAGCTAATAACTAAAACTTGCTACGTTTTCCTGAAAAGGAGAGACCTGCCCCACCCTGATTCCTCCGGTGTATATCCCAGCTAATAACTAAAGCTTGCTATGTTTTCCTGAAAAGCAGTGACCTGCCCCACCCTGATTCCTCCGGTGTATATCCCAGCTCATAACTAAAGCTTGGTATGTTTTCCTGAAAAGCAGTGACCTGCCCCACCCTGAGTCCTTCAGCGTATATCCCAGCTAATAACTAAAGCTTCGTATGTTTTCTTGAAAAGCAGTGACCTGCCCCACCCTGAGTCCTTCAGCGTATATCCCAGCTAATAACTGAAACTTGCTATGCTTTCCTGAAAAGGAGTGACCTGCCCCACTCTGATGCCTTCAGTGTATGTCCCAGCTAATAACTGAAACTTGCTATGTTTTCCTGAAAAGGAGTGACCTGCCCCACTCTGATGCCTGCAGTGTATATCCCAGCTAATAACTAAAGCTTGCTATGTTTCCTGAAAAGTAGTGACCTGCCCCACTCTGATGCCTGCAGTGTATATCCCATCTAATAACTAAAGCTTGCTATGTTTTCCTGAAAAGGAGTGACCTGCCCCACTCTGATGCCTGCAGTGTATATCCCAGCTAATAACTAAAGCTTGCTATGTTTTCCTGAAATGGAGTGACCTGCCCCACTCTGATGTCTGCAGTGTATGTCCCAGCTAATAACTAAAACTTGCTAGGTTTTCTTGAAAAGCAGTGACCTGCCCCACCCTGAGTCCTTCTGCGTAAATCCCAGCTAATAACTAAAGCTTGCTATGTTTTCCTGAAAAGGAGTGACCTGCCCCACCCTGATTCCTCCGGTGTATATCCCAGCTAATAACTAAAGCTTGCTATGTTTTCCTGAAAAGGAGAGACCTGCCCCACTCTGATTCCTCCGGTGTATATCCCAGCTAATAACTAAAGCTTGCTATGTTTTCCTGAAAAGGAGAGACCTGCCCCACCCTGAGTCCTTCAGTGTATATCCCAGCTAATAACTAAAGCTTGCTATGTTTTCCTGAAAAGCAGTGACCTGCCCCACCCTGATTCCTCCGGTGTATATCCCAGCTAATAACTAAAGCTTGCTATGTTTTCCTGAAAAGGAGTGACCTGCCCCACTCGGATGCCTTCAGTGTATATCCCAGCTAATAACTAAAACTTGCTATGTTTTCCTGAAAAGGAGAGACCTGCCCCACCCTGATTCCTCCGGTGTATATCCCAGCTAATAATTAAAGCTTGCTATGTTTTCCTGAAAAGAAGATTCCTGCCCCACCCTGAGTCCTTCAGTGTATATCCCAGCTAATAACTAAAACTTGCTATGTTTACCTGAAAAGGAGTGACCTGCCCCACCCTGGTTTCTCCGGTGTATATCCCAGCTAATAACTAAAGCTTGCTATGTTTTCCTGAAAAGGAGAGACCTGCCCCACCCTGATTCCTCCGGTGTATATCCCAGCTAATAACTAAAGCTTGCTATGTTTTCCTGAAAAGCAGTGACCTGCCCCACCCTGAGTCCTTCAGTGTATATCCCAGCTAATAACTAAAGCTTGCTATGTTTTCCTGAAAAGCAGTGACCTGCCCCACTCTGATGCCTGCAGTGTATATCCCAGCTAATAACTAAAGCTTCTATGTTTTCCTGAAAAGGAGTGACCTGCCCCACCCTGAGTCCTTCAGTGTATATCCCAGCTAATAACTAAAGCTTGCTATGTTTTCCTGAAAAGCAGTGACCTGCCCCACTCTGATGCCTGCAGTGTATATCCCAGCTAATAACTAAAGCTTCCTATGTTTTCCTTAAAAGGAGTGACCTGCCCCACTCTGATGCCTTCAGTGTATTTCCCTGCTAACAACTGAAGCTTGCTATGTTTTCCTGAAAAGGAGTAAGCTGCCCCACTCTGATGCCTTCAGTGTATGTCCCAGCTAATAACTGAAACTTGCTATGTTTTCCTGAAAAGGAGTGACCTGCCCCACTCTGATGCCTTCAGTGTATGTCCCAGCTAACAACTGCAGCTTGCTATGTTTTCCTGAAAAGGAGTGACCTGCCCCACTCTGATGCCTGCAGTGTATGTCCCAGCTAATAACTGAAGCTTGCTATGTTTTTCTGAAAGGAGTGACCTGCCCCACCCTCATGCCTTCAGTGTATATCCCAGCTAATAACTGAAGCTTGCTATGTTTTCCTGAAAGGAGTGACCTGCCCCACCCTCATGCCTTCAGTGTATGTCCCAGCTGATAACTGAAACTTACATGTTTTTCCTTGATGTAGTTATCGTCTTTACAAATGCAAAGTGTCGAATATGAAAATCACCACTTTTCAAAGGGGTGCTTTTATTCTTAACTTTTTTTTTTTGGACAGTCAAATATTCGGCAGATTTGGCCTCTTGACAGTGGAATACTTTCCCTTTCATAGAGTGAAGTAAGATACAAGAATTTGACGTACATAAGTCCAGCAGAAATTAGTAAAGATTGACAATGAATGATGCATTTTTTCACATTCGTTACTTTGCATTTGTATCGACGTTATTACCTCGATATATTCTAACTGCCTGTTCCCTGTCTAGTTCGAACATTCCGTCAAGATTGCTCTAGAAATGATAATAGCTTCTGTTATCATTATCTTATGCCGCCTTTATCACGCTGCTCTGGATCTTGTCCGACGCCATGCGAAGATAGAATTCCACCAAAGTGGTAAGTCGCAACTCTCCATTATTATCATACTTCTGCATTCATTATTTTACTAGTGGATTTTCACGAAAAGCAACTTCTTCCTCTACAATACTAGTTTTATCGAATGAGCAACGGGGAAATATTTGGTCTACGAATAACAAAAATCATTAATAATAACTAGGTGAATACCCGTGCATCGTCTTGGCAGATAAGTGGTTATTTGTGTTTTATTAGATTATTGAATACTATGTGAATACGCGTGCATCGTCTTGGCAGATAAGTGGTTATTTGTGTTTTATTAGATTATTGAGTACTAGGTGAATACCCGTGCATCGTCTTGGCAGATAAGTGGTTATTTGTGTTTTATTAGATTATTGAATACTAGGTGAATACGCGTGCATCGTCTTGGCAGATAAGTGGTTATTTGTGTTTTATTAGATTATTGAGTACTAGGTGAATACCCGTGCATCGTCTTGGCAGATAGGTGGTTATTTGTGTTTTATTAGATTATTGAGTACTAGGTGAATACCCGTGCATCGTCTTGGCAGATAAGTGGTTATTTGTGTTTTATTAGATTATTGAGTACTAGGTGAATAACCGTGCATCGTCTTGGCAGGTAAGTGGTTATTAGTGTTTTATTAGATTATTGAATACTAGGTGAATACGCGTGCATCGTCTTGGCAGATAAGTGGTTATTTGTGTTTTATTAGATTATTGAGTACTAGGTGAATACCCGTGCATCGTCTTGGCAGATAAGTGGTTATTTGTGTTTTATTAGATTATTGAGTACTAGGTGAATACCCGTGCATCGTCTTGGCAGATAGGTGGTTATTTGTGTTTTATTAGATTATTGAGTACTAGGTGAATACCCGTGCATCGTCTTGGCAGATAAGTGGTTATTTGTGTTTTATTAGATTATTGGGTACTAGGTGAATACCCGTGCATCGTCCTGGCAGATAAGTGGTTATTTGTGTTTTATTAGACTATTGAGTACTAGGTGAATACCCGTGCATCGTCTTGGCAGATAAGTGGTTATTTGTGTTTTATTAGACTATTGAGTACTAGGTAAATACCCGTGCATCGTCTTGGCAGATAAGTGGTTATTTGTGTTTTATTAGATTATTGAATACTAGGTGAATACCCGTGCATCGTCTTGGCAGATAAGTGGTTATTTGTGTTTTATTAGATAATTGAATACTAGGTGAATACCCGTGCATCGTCTTGGCAGATAAGTGGTTATTCGTGTTTTATTAGATTATTGAATACTAGGTGAATACCCGTGCATCGTCTTGGCAGATAAGTGGTTATTTGTGTTTTATTAGATTACTGAGTACTAGGTGAATACCCGTGCATCGTCTTGGCAGATAAGTGGTTATTTGTGTTTTATTAGATTATTGTGTACTAGGTGAATACCCGTGCATCGTCTTGGCAGATAAGTGGTTATTTGTGTTTTATTAGATTATTGAATACTAGGTGAATACCCGTGCATCGTCTTGGCAGATAAGTGGTTATTTGTGTTTTATTAGATTATTGGGTACTAGGTGAATACCCGTGCATCGTCCTGGCAGATAAGTGGTTATTTGTGTTTTATTAGACTATTGAGTACTAGGTGAATACCCGTGCATCGTCTTGGCAGATAAGTGGTTATTTGTGTTTTATTAGACTATTGAGTACTAGGTAAATACCCGTGCATCGTCTTGGCAGATAAGTGGTTATTTGTGTTTTATTAGATTATTGAATACTAGGTGAATACCCGTGCATCGTCTTGGCAGATAAGTGGTTATTTGTGTTTTATTAGATTATTGGGTACTAGGTGAATACCCGTGCATCGTCCTGGCAGATAAGTGGTTATTTGTGTTTTATTAGACTATTGAGTACTACGTGAATACCCGTGCATCGTCTTGGCAGATAAGTGGTTATTTGTGTTTTATTAGACTATTGAGTACTAGGTGAATACCCGTGCATCGTCTTGGCAGATAAGTGGTTATTTGTGTTTTATTAGATTATTGAGTACTAGGTGAATACCCGTGCATCGTCTTGGCAGTTAAGTGGTTATTTGTGTTTTATTAGATTATTGAATACTAGGTGAATACCCGTGCATCGTCTTGGCAGATAAGTGGTTATTTGTGTTTTATTAGATTATTGAATACTAGGTGAATACCCGTGCATCGTCTTGGCAGATAAGTGCTTATTTGTGTTTTATTAGATTATTGAATACTAGGTGAATACCCGTGCATCGTCTTGGCAGATAAGTGGTTATTTGTGTTTTATTAGATTATTGGGTACTAGGTGAATACCCGTGCATCGTCTTGGCAGATAAGTGGTTATTTGGGTTTTATTAGATTATTGGGTACTAGGTGAATACCCGTGCATCGTCTTGGCAGATAAGTGGTTATTTGTGTTTTATTAGATTATTGAGTACTAGGTGAATACCCGTGAATCGTCTTGGCAGATAAGTGGTTATTTGTGTTTTATTAGATTATTGAGTACTAGGTGAATACCCGTGCATCGTCTTGGCAGATAAGTGGTTATTTGTGTTTTATTAGATTATTGGGTACTAGGTGAATACCCGTGCATCGTCTTGGCAGATAAGTGGTTATTTGTGTTTTATTAGATTATTGGGTACTAAGTGAATACCCGTGCATCGTCTTGGCAGATAAGTGGTTATTTGTGTTTTATTAGATTATTGAATAATAGGTGAATACCCGTGCATCGTCTTGGCAGATAAGTGGTTATTTGTGTTTTATTAGATTATTGAATACTAGGTGAATACCCGTGCATCGTCTTGGCAGATAAGTGGTTATTTGTGTTTTATTAGACTATTGAGTACTAGGTGAATACCCGCGCATCGTCTTGGCAGATAAGTGGTTATTTGTGTTTTATTAGATTATTGAGTACTAGGTGAATAACCGTGCATCGTCTTGGCAGGTAAGTGGTTATTAGTGTTTTATTAGATTATTGAATACTAGGTGAATACCCGTGCAGCGTTTTGGCAGATAAGTGGTTATTTGTGTTTCATTAGATTTTTGAATACTAGGTTAATACCCGTGCATCGTCTTGGCAGATAAGTGGTTATTCGTGTTTTATTAGATTATTGAGTACTAGGTGAATACCCGTGCATCGTCTTGGCAGATAAGTGGTTATTTGTGTTTTATTAGATTATTGAGTACTAGGTGAATACCCTTGCATCGTCTTGGCAGATAAGTGGTTATTTGTGTTTTATTAGATTATTGAATACTAGGTGAATACCCGTGCATCGTCTTGTCAGATAAGTGGTTATTTGTGTTTTATTAGATTATTGAGTACTAGGTGAATACCCGTGCATCGTCTTGGCAGATAAGTGGTTATTTGTGTTTTATTAGATTATTGGGTACTAGGTGAATACCCGTGCATCGTCTTGGCAGATAAGTGCTTATTTGTGTTTTATTAGATTATTCGGTACTAAGTGAATACCCGTGCATCGTCTTGGCAGATAAGTGGTTATTTGTGTTTTATTAGATTATTGAATACAAGGTGAATACCCGTGCATCGTCTTGGCAGATAAGTGGTTATTTGTGTTTTATTAGATTATTGAATACTTGGTGAATACCCCTGCATCGTCTTGGCAGATAAGTGGTTATTTGTGTTTTATTAGATTATTGAGTACTAGGTGAATACCCGTGCATCGTCTTGGCAGATAGGTGGTTATTTGTGTTTTATTAGATTATTGAGTACTAGGTGAATACCCGTGCATCGTCTTGGCAGATAAGTGGTTATTTGTGTTTTATTAGATTATTGAATACTAGGTGAATACGCGTGCATCGTCTTGGCAGATAAGTGGTTATTTGTGTTTTATTAGATTATTGAATACTAGGTAAATACCCGTGCATCGTCTTGGCAGATAAGTGGTTATTTGTGTTTTATTAGATTATTGAATACTAGGTTAATACCCGTGCATCGTCTTGGCAGATAAGTGGTTATTCGTGTTTTATTAGATTATTGAGTACTAGGTGAATACCCGTGCATCGTCTTGGCAGATAAGTGGTTATTTTTGTTTTATTAGATTATTGAGTACTAGGTGAATACCCTTGCATCGTCTTGGCAGATAAGTGGTTATTTGTGTTTTATTAGATTATTGAATACTAGGTGAATACCCGTGCATCGTCTTGGCAGATAAGTGGTTATTTGTGTTTTATTAGATTATTGGGTACTAGGTGAATACCCGTGCATCGTCTAGGCAGATAAGTGGTTATTTGTGTTTTATTAGATTATTGAATACTAGGTGAACACCCGTGCATCGTCTTGGCAGATAAGTGGTTATTTGTGTTTTATTAGATTATTGAGGACTAGGTGAATACCCGTGCATCGTCTTGGCAGATAAGTGGTTATTTGTGTTTTATTAGATTATTGAGTACTAGGTGAATACCCGTGCATCGTCTTGGCAGATAAGTGGTTATTTGTGTTTTATTAGATTATTGAGTACTAGGTGAATACCCTTGCATCGTCTTGGCAGATAAGTGGTTATTTGTGTTTTATTAGATTATTGAATACTAGGTGAATACCCGTGCATCGTCTTGGCAGATAAGTGGTTATTTGTGTTTTATTAGATTATTGGGTACTAGGTGAATACCCGTGCATCGTCTAGGCAGATAAGTGGTTATTTGTGTTTTATTAGATTATTGAATACTAGGTGAACACCCGTGCATCGTCTTGGCAGATAAGTGGTTATTTGTGTTTCATTAGATTATTGAGTACTAGGTGAATACTCGTGCATCGTCTTGGCAGATAAGTGGTTATTTGTGTTTTATTAGATAATTGAATACTAGGTGAATACCCGTGCATCGTCTTGGCAGATAAGTGGTTATTCGTGTTTTATTAGATTATTGAATACTAGGTGAATACCCGTGCATCGTCTTGGCAGATAAGTGGTTATTTGTGTTTTATTAGATTACTGAGTACTAGGTGAATACCCGTGCATCGTCTTGGCAGATAAGTGGTTATTTGTGTTTTATTAGATTATTGTGTACTAGGTGAATACCCGTGCATCGTCTTGGCAGATAAGTGGTTATTTGTGTTTTATTAGATTATTGAATACTAGGTGAATACCCGTGCATCGTCTTGGCAGATAAGTGGTTATTTGTGTTTTATTAGATTATTGGGTACTAGGTGAATACCCGTCCATCGTCCTGGCAGATAAGTGGTTATTTGTGTTTTATTAGACTATTGAGTACTAGGTGAATACCCGTGCATCGTCTTGGCAGATAAGTGGTTATTTGTGTTTTATTAGACTATTGAGTACTAGGTAAATACCCGTGCATCGTCTTGGCAGATAAGTGGTTATTTGTGTTTTATTAGATTATTGAATACTAGGTGAATACCCGTGCATCGTCTTGGCAGATAAGTGGTTATTTGTGTTTTATTAGATTATTGGGTACTAGGTGAATACCCGTGCATCGTCCTGGCAGATAAGTGGTTATTTGTGTTTTATTAGACTATTGAGTACTACGTGAATACCCGTGCATCGTCTTGGCAGATAAGTGGTTATTTGTGTTTTATTAGACTATTGAGTACTAGGTGAATACCCGTGCATCGTCTTGGCAGATAAGTGGTTATTTGTGTTTTATTAGATTATTGAGTACTAGGTGAATACCCGTGCATCGTCTTGGCAGTTAAGTGGTTATTTGTGTTTTATTAGATTATTGAATACTAGGTGAATACCCGTGCATCGTCTTGGCAGATAAGTGGTTATTTGTGTTTTATTAGATTATTGAATACTAGGTGAATACCCGTGCATCGTCTTGGCAGATAAGTGCTTATTTGTGTTTTATTAGATTATTGAATACTAGGTGAATACCCGTGCATCGTCTTGGCAGATAAGTGGTTATTTGTGTTTTATTAGATTATTGGGTACTAGGTGAATACCCGTGCATCGTCTTGGCAGATAAGTGGTTATTTGGGTTTTATTAGATTATTGGGTACTAGGTGAATACCCGTGCATCGTCTTGGCAGATAAGTGGTTATTTGTGTTTTATTAGATTATTGAGTACTAGGTGAATACCCGTGAATCGTCTTGGCAGATAAGTGGTTATTTGTGTTTTATTAGATTATTGAGTACTAGGTGAATACCCGTGCATCGTCTTGGCAGATAAGTGGTTATTTGTGTTTTATTAGATTATTGGGTACTAGGTGAATACCCGTGCATCGTCTTGGCAGATAAGTGGTTATTTGTGTTTTATTAGATTATTGGGTACTAAGTGAATACCCGTGCATCGTCTTGGCAGATAAGTGGTTATTTGTGTTTTATTAGATTATTGAATAATAGGTGAATACCCGTGCATCGTCTTGGCAGATAAGTGGTTATTTGTGTTTTATTAGATTATTGAATACTAGGTGAATACCCGTGCATCGTCTTGGCAGATAAGTGGTTATTTGTGTTTTATTAGACTATTGAGTACTAGGTGAATACCCGCGCATCGTCTTGGCAGATAAGTGGTTATTTGTGTTTTATTAGATTATTGAGTACTAGGTGAATAACCGTGCATCGTCTTGGCAGGTAAGTGGTTATTAGTGTTTTATTAGATTATTGAATACTAGGTGAATACCCGTGCAGCGTTTTGGCAGATAAGTGGTTATTTGTGTTTCATTAGATTTTTGAATACTAGGTTAATACCCGTGCATCGTCTTGGCAGATAAGTGGTTATTCGTGTTTTATTAGATTATTGAGTACTAGGTGAATACCCGTGCATCGTCTTGGCAGATAAGTGGTTATTTGTGTTTTATTAGATTATTGAGTACTAGGTGAATACCCTTGCATCGTCTTGGCAGATAAGTGGTTATTTGTGTTTTATTAGATTATTGAATACTAGGTGAATACCCGTGCATCGTCTTGTCAGATAAGTGGTTATTTGTGTTTTATTAGATTATTGAGTACTAGGTGAATACCCGTGCATCGTCTTGGCAGATAAGTGGTTATTTGTGTTTTATTAGATTATTGGGTACTAGGTGAATACCCGTGCATCGTCTTGGCAGATAAGTGCTTATTTGTGTTTTATTAGATTATTCGGTACTAAGTGAATACCCGTGCATCGTCTTGGCAGATAAGTGGTTATTTGTGTTTTATTAGATTATTGAATACAAGGTGAATACCCGTGCATCGTCTTGGCAGATAAGTGGTTATTTGTGTTTTATTAGATTATTGAATACTTGGTGAATACCCCTGCATCGTCTTGGCAGATAAGTGGTTATTTGTGTTTTATTAGATTATTGAGTACTAGGTGAATACCCGTGCATCGTCTTGGCAGATAGGTGGTTATTTGTGTTTTATTAGATTATTGAGTACTAGGTGAATACCCGTGCATCGTCTTGGCAGATAAGTGGTTATTTGTGTTTTATTAGATTATTGAATACTAGGTGAATACGCGTGCATCGTCTTGGCAGATAAGTGGTTATTTGTGTTTTATTAGATTATTGAATACTAGGTAAATACCCGTGCATCGTCTTGGCAGATAAGTGGTTATTTGTGTTTTATTAGATTATTGAATACTAGGTTAATACCCGTGCATCGTCTTGGCAGATAAGTGGTTATTCGTGTTTTATTAGATTATTGAGTACTAGGTGAATACCCGTGCATCGTCTTGGCAGATAAGTGGTTATTTTTGTTTTATTAGATTATTGAGTACTAGGTGAATACCCTTGCATCGTCTTGGCAGATAAGTGGTTATTTGTGTTTTATTAGATTATTGAATACTAGGTGAATACCCGTGCATCGTCTTGGCAGATAAGTGGTTATTTGTGTTTTATTAGATTATTGGGTACTAGGTGAATACCCGTGCATCGTCTAGGCAGATAAGTGGTTATTTGTGTTTTATTAGATTATTGAATACTAGGTGAACACCCGTGCATCGTCTTGGCAGATAAGTGGTTATTTGTGTTTTATTAGATTATTGAGGACTAGGTGAATACCCGTGCATCGTCTTGGCAGATAAGTGGTTATTTGTGTTTTATTAGATTATTGAGTACTAGGTGAATACCCGTGCATCGTCTTGGCAGATAAGTGGTTATTTGTGTTTTATTAGATTATTGAGTACTAGGTGAATACCCTTGCATCGTCTTGGCAGATAAGTGGTTATTTGTGTTTTATTAGATTATTGAATACTAGGTGAATACCCGTGCATCGTCTTGGCAGATAAGTGGTTATTTGTGTTTTATTAGATTATTGGGTACTAGGTGAATACCCGTGCATCGTCTAGGCAGATAAGTGGTTATTTGTGTTTTATTAGATTATTGAATACTAGGTGAACACCCGTGCATCGTCTTGGCAGATAAGTGGTTATTTGTGTTTTATTAGATTATTGAGTACTAGGTGAATACCCGTGCATCGTCTTGGTAGATAAGTGGTTATTTGTGTTTTATTAGATTATTGAGTACTAGGTGAATACCCGTGCATCGTCTTGGCAGATAAGTGGTTATTTGTGTTTTATTAGATTATTGAATACTAGGTGAATACCCGTGCATCGTCTTGGCAGATAAGTGGTTATTTGTGTTTTATTAGATTATTGGGTACTAGGTGAATACCCGTGCATCGTCTTGGCAGATAAGTGGTTATTCGTGTTTTATTAGATTATTGAGTACTAGGTGAATACCCTTGCATCGTCTTGGCAGATAAGTGGTTATTTGTGTTTTATTAGATTATTGAATACTAGGTGAATACCCGTGCATCGTCTTGGCAGATAAGTGGTTATTTGTGTTTTATTAGATTATTGAATACTAGGTGAATACCCGTGCATCGTCTTGGCAGATAAGTGCTTATTTGTGTTTTATTAGATTATTGAATACTAGGTGAATACCCGTGCATCGTCTTGGCAGATAAGTGGTTATTTGTGTTTTATTAGATTATTGGGTACTAGGTGAATACCCGTGCATCGTCTTGGCAGATAAGTGGTTATTTGGGTTTTATTAGATTATTGGGTACTAGGTGAATACCCGTGCATCGTCTTGGCAGATAAGTGGTTATTTGTGTTTTATTAGATTATTGAGTACTAGGTGAATACCCGTGAATCGTCTTGGCAGATAAGTGGTTATTTGTGTTTTATTAGATTATTGAGTACTAGGTGAATACCCGTGCATCGTCTTGGCAGATAAGTGGTTATTTGTGTTTTATTAGATTATTGGGTACTAGGTGAATACCCGTGCATCGTCTTGGCAGATAAGTGGTTATTTGTGTTTTATTAGATTATTGGGTACTAAGTGAATACCCGTGCATCGTCTTGGCAGATAAGTGGTTATTTGTGTTTTATTAGATTATTGAATAATAGGTGAATACCCGTGCATCGTCTTGGCAGATAAGTGGTTATTTGTGTTTTATTAGATTATTGAATACTAGGTGAATACCCGTGCATCGTCTTGGCAGATAAGTGGTTATTTGTGTTTTATTAGACTATTGAGTACTAGGTGAATACCCGCGCATCGTCTTGGCAGATAAGTGGTTATTTGGGTTTTATTAGATTATTGGGTACTATGTGAATACCCGTGCATCGTCTTGGCAGATAAGTGGTTATTTGTGTTTTATTAGATTATTGAGTACTAGGTGAATACCCGTGCATCGTCTTGGCAGATAAGTGGTTATTTGTGTTTTATTAGATTATTGAGTACTAGGTGAATACCCGTGCATCGTCTTGGCAGATAAGTGGTTATTTGTGTTTTATTAGATTATTGGGTACTAGGTGAATACCCGTGCATCGTCTTGGCAGATAAGTGCTTATTTGTGTTTTATTAGATTATTCGGTACTAAGTGAATACCCGTGCATCGTCTTGGCAGATAAGTGGTTATTTGTGTTTTATTAGATTATTGAATACAAGGTGAATACCCGTGCATCGTCTTGGCAGATAAGTGGTTATTTGTGTTTTATTAGATTATTGAGTACTAGGTGAATACCCGTGCATCGTCTTGGCAGATAAGTGGTTATTTGTGTTTTATTAGATTATTGGGTACTAGGTGAATACCCGTGCATCGTCTTGGCAGATAAGTGCTTATTTGTGTTTTATTAGATTATTCGGTACTAAGTGAATACCCGTGCATCGTCTTGGCAGATAAGTGGTTATTTGTGTTTTATTAGATTATTGAATACAAGGTGAATACCCGTGCATCGTCTTGGCAGATAAGTGGTTATTTGTGTTTTATTAGATTATTGAATACTTGGTGAATACCCCTGCATCGTCTTGGCAGATAAGTGGTTATTTGTGTTTTATTAGATTATTGAGTACTAGGTGAATACCCGTGCATCGTCTTGGCAGATAGGTGGTTATTTGTGTTTTATTAGATTATTGAGTACTAGGTGAATACCCGTGCATCGTCTTGGCAGATAAGTGGTTATTTGTGTTTTATTAGATTATTGAATACTAGGTGAATACGCGTGCATCGTCTTGGCAGATAAGTGGTTATTTGTGTTTTATTAGATTATTGAATACTAGGTAAATACCCGTGCATCGTCTTGGCAGATAAGTGGTTATTTGTGTTTTATTAGATTATTGAATACTAGGTGAATACCCGTACATCGTCTTGGCAGATAAGTGGTTATTTGTGTTTTATTAGATTATTGAGTACTAGGTGAATAACCGTGCATCGTCTTGGCAGGTAAGTGGTTATTAGTGTTTTATTAGATTATTGAATACTAGGTGAATACCCGTGCAGCGTTTTGGCAGATAAGTGGTTATTTGTGTTTCATTAGATTTTTGAATACTAGGTTAATACCCGTGCATCGTCTTGGCAGATAAGTGGTTATTCGTGTTTTATTAGATTATTGAGTACTAGGTGAATACCCGTGCATCGTCTTGGCAGATAAGTGGTTATTTGTGTTTTATTAGATTATTGAGTACTAGGTGAATACCCTTGCATCGTCTTGGCAGATAAGTGGTTATTTGTGTTTTATTAGATTATTGAATACTAGGTGAATACCCGTGCATCGTCTTGTCAGATAAGTGGTTATTTGTGTTTTATTAGATTATTGAGTACTAGGTGAATACCCGTGCATCGTCTTGGCAGATAAGTGGTTATTTGTGTTTTATTAGATTATTGGGTACTAGGTGAATACCCGTGCATCGTCTTGGCAGATAAGTGCTTATTTGTGTTTTATTAGATTATTCGGTACTAAGTGAATACCCGTGCATCGTCTTGGCAGATAAGTGGTTATTTGTGTTTTATTAGATTATTGAATACAAGGTGAATACCCGTGCATCGTCTTGGCAGATAAGTGGTTATTTGTGTTTTATTAGATTATTGAATACTTGGTGAATACCCCTGCATCGTCTTGGCAGATAAGTGGTTATTTGTGTTTTATTAGATTATTGAGTACTAGGTGAATACCCGTGCATCGTCTTGGCAGATAGGTGGTTATTTGTGTTTTATTAGATTATTGAGTACTAGGTGAATACCCGTGCATCGTCTTGGCAGATAAGTGGTTATTTGTGTTTTATTAGATTATTGAATACTAGGTGAATACGCGTGCATCGTCTTGGCAGATAAGTGGTTATTTGTGTTTTATTAGATTATTGAATACTAGGTAAATACCCGTGCATCGTCTTGGCAGATAAGTGGTTATTTGTGTTTTATTAGATTATTGAATACTAGGTTAATACCCGTGCATCGTCTTGGCAGATAAGTGGTTATTCGTGTTTTATTAGATTATTGAGTACTAGGTGAATACCCGTGCATCGTCTTGGCAGATAAGTGGTTATTTTTGTTTTATTAGATTATTGAGTACTAGGTGAATACCCGTGCATCGTCTAGGCAGATAAGTGGTTATTTGTGTTTTATTAGATTATTGAATACTAGGTGAACACCCGTGCATCGTCTTGGCAGATAAGTGGTTATTTGTGTTTTATTAGATTATTGAGGACTAGGTGAATACCCGTGCATCGTCTTGGCAGATAAGTGGTTATTTGTGTTTTATTAGATTATTGAGTACTAGGTGAATACCCGTGCATCGTCTTGGCAGATAAGTGGTTATTTGTGTTTTATTAGATTATTGAGTACTAGGTGAATACCCTTGCATCGTCTTGGCAGATAAGTGGTTATTTGTGTTTTATTAGATTATTGAATACTAGGTGAATACCCGTGCATCGTCTTGGCAGATAAGTGGTTATTTGTGTTTTATTAGATTATTGGGTACTAGGTGAATACCCGTGCATCGTCTAGGCAGATAAGTGGTTATTTGTGTTTTATTAGATTATTGAATACTAGGTGAACACCCGTGCATCGTCTTGGCAGATAAGTGGTTATTTGTGTTTTATTAGATTATTGAGTACTAGGTGAATACCCGTGCATCGTCTTGGTAGATAAGTGGTTATTTGTGTTTTATTAGATTATTGAGTACTAGGTGAATACCCGTGCATCGTCTTGGCAGATAAGTGGTTATTTGTGTTTTATTAGATTATTGAATACTAGGTGAATACCCGTGCATCGTCTTGGCAGATAAGTGGTTATTTGTGTTTTATTAGATTATTGGGTACTAGGTGAATACCCGTGCATCGTCTTGGCAGATAAGTGGTTATTCGTGTTTTATTAGATTATTGAATACTAGGTGAATACCCTTGCATCGTCTTGGCAGATAAGTGGTTATTTGTGTTTTATTAGATTATTGAATACTAGGTGAATACCCGTGCATCGTCTTGGCAGATAAGTGGTTATTTGTGTTTTATTAGATTATTGAATACTAGGTGAATACCCGTGCATCGTCTTGGCAGATAAGTGGTTATTTGTGTTTTATTAGATTATTGAGTACTAGGTGAATACCCATGCATCGTCTTGGCAGTTAAGTGGTTTTTTATTTATTTAAATTTTAACTTTCATTTTTATTAACTACGAATTTTAGGACGGGTTATCTATAGTTTACCACCCTTTTCTATGCAGGTTAGGGCTAATTCCATTTCTTATTTCTAAAGAAAAGCCACCACCCTTGGTGGGAATCGAACCCACGACCCTTGGCACGGAGTATTATTAAGTGATCACGCCTTAAAATTGCGGATAACAGTAGCCTCCGTATTTATTTTATTGCGTTACATAATGTATCATCAAAATTATCGGTACCTACTACATAATTATCGGTACGTACTACATAATTATCGGTACCTACTACATAATGTATCATCAAAATTATCGGTACCTACTACATAATTTTGTGCAGTTCATTATAGCACGGTTCATACTATAATATAGTTTCCGTCATACTATAATATAGTATAACATAGAGTAACTATATGTTATTCATCAATTGATCAAAGTAAAATGTTTCTGGACACTTGGGCACTCCGGACCAGTGTCAAAAAACAGATAACGAGTACAGGTTAAAATTCGTTTCGTCAATACTAAATGGACGTTAAAATTTCTAAATTTATATTTCCAAGATGTCATTTGGAAACACCTATTATGTTTGCAACTATTACCAAGAAGTGTTCTGACTAGGGATGCTGATGGGTGAGGAGGCTGTGCAAGGGTAGGGGATATTATTACCTCGGATGGACCATCACCAGGTATACCGTACACCATTTGAGGGACAAAATCACAGTTTATTTCTGGTAATTCAAGGTCTGCCATTAAAGTTTAAATGAAAAATAACATTTTGTATTATATACAGTACGGTAACGGCTGACCTGTTATCGTCCTAGCAACGCATGCTCGGGCATGCATGCTCTCCAACTAAAACTTCAAACCTCTCTAAAAATACTTAAACATTTAAATACCAAAAAGATACTTTCTTAGTGAGTGTTTATATCCTAAAATGAGTGTCTATGGAAAATGTTTCTGTCAAGTGGTTTGGGCTTGACGACGATAGGTCTGACTGATTTGCCCCCGGCTCAAAAGTTTCCTTATTTAATTACCTACAATTATTGCTTATAAGTTAACGTTATTCATTATAATCATTGGACATTTCATACAAAATACTCTCTGGAAGAAAAGCGAAGAAAATATATTCAAATCAAAGGACTATTATACTACTCTTATAGGCCAATAGAATTCTTACTAATTTCTCCATTCTTCGAGAATTTCTTGAGCAACTCCCACCTCACTAAATAAGTAGATATTTATGTAATAATATAGACACAAGAGCCTGCTTATGTGGTGTTCAGTTCCCAGCTTATAATAATGCCCAGGTTTGTAATAATGAAGAATATACAGATACGGAGTTGGTTTATTAACAATTTGAGGACCGATGGCTTCGAAAAGAATTTCCATCAGGGCCCAAGTCTTCTTTTTGTACAGTTATTTCGGCAAAGAAATAAATAAGTGAAGAAACTTTTAAAATGATGTACTTTTAGTGGATTAATTACAATTTAGTTAAGTGTCAAATACTTGACGACAGCGGGCCCGCTGAAGGAATTGTTCTGTTGGATTCAGTATGATAAGATGCCCCGCAAACCTAACCGGGAATAACGTAATGAGGTCCCAAACCAAATACTAAGGGTAGAGGATAAGGCTCGGAGTAGTGGGGATAGAAAGAAAACCAAGCTATTTACTGACGCATATGCCACGACGCTGGCCCCGCAGAACACATCTATCTGACGCATATGCCACGACGCTGGCCCTGCAGAACACATCTATCTGACACATATACCACGACACTGGGTCCGCAGAACAGATCTATTTGACGCATATGCCACGACGCTGGGCCCGCAGAACACATCTATTTGACGCATATGCCACGACGCTGGCCCCGCAGAACACATCTCTCTCGCGCATACGCCACGACGCTGGCCCCGCAGAACACATTTCTCTCGCGCATATGCCAGGATGCTGGGCCCGCAGAACATCTCTCTCGCGCATACGCCACGACGCTGGGCCCGAACGTGTTAATGGTAAAGCGTGTATTATATACGACATTAACCAGAAATCCCGACAACAAGCATTTTATAATTATTTCAGGCAGATTATTTGTTGAATCAATAGTATTCTTCTTCTCCTGTACCTTTGATTGATCAAAAAGCATTTTGATTGAGATTTAGGTAAATAAGAATGACAACAGAAGAACCCCCCAAAAAAACGTAGACATTCAATAAATATCACTTTTGCCCTTCATAATAATACAGATATGAAAGATTATTAAACAAATGTATTTATTCTAATGCCATGATGATATAATCCTATACTTTTCAGGATACCATGATGATATAATCCTATACTTTTCAGGATACCATGATGATATAATCCTATACTTTTCAGGATACCATGATGATATAATCCTATCCTTTTCAGGATACCATGATGATATAATCCTATACTTTTCAGGATACCATGATGATATAATCCTATACTTTTCAGGATACCATGATGATATAATCCTATAATTTTCAGGATACCATGATGATATAATCCTATACTTTTCAGGATACCATAATGATATAATCCTATACTTTTCAGGATACCATGATGATATAATCCTATAATTTTCAGGATACCATGATGATATAATCCTATACTTTTCAGGATACCATGATGATATAATCCTATACTTTTCAGGATACCATGATGATATAATCCTATACTTTTCAGGATACCATGATGATATAATCCTATACTTTTCAGGATACCATGATGATATAATCCTATAATTTTCAGGATACCATGATGATATAATCCTATACTTTTCAGGTTACCAAGATGATATAATCCTATACTTTTCAGGATACCATGATGATATAATCCTATACTTTTCAGGATACCATGATGATATAATCCTATACTTTTCAGGATACCATGATGATATAATCCTATACTTTTCAGGATACCATGATGATATAATCCTATACTTTTCAGGATACCATGATGATATAATCCTATACTTTTCAGGATACCATGATGATATAATCCTATAATTTTCAGGATACCATGATGATATAATCCTATACTTTTCAGGATACCAAGATGATATAATCCTATACTTTTCAGGATACCATGATGATATAATCCTATACTTTTCAGGATACCATGATGATATAATCCTATACTTTTCAGGATACCATGATGATATAATCCTATACTTTTCAGGATACCATGATGATATAATCCTATACTTTTCAGGATACCATGATGATATAATCCTATACTTTTCAGGATACCATGATGATATAATCCTATACTTTTCAGGATACCATGATGATATAATCCTATACTTTTCAGGATACCATGATGATATAATCCTATACTTTTCAGGATACCATGATGATATAATCCTATACTTTTCAGGATACCATGATGATATAATCCTATACTTTTCAGGATACCATGATGATATAATCCTATACTTTTCAGGATACCATGATGATATAATCCTATACTTTTCAGGATACCATGATCTCACAATTACCGTGAAAGGAACAGGAATGGTTGCTTCCGTAGTAAGATCTATTGTAAAGAGCTTCAATTTCCGCCATAGGATCAGCCAGAACTACACAAATGAAGGTATGGATATTAATTATATTTAATACGGGGGGGGGATGATATGTAAAGAATATGAAGAAATTCATTT
This sequence comes from Gonocerus acuteangulatus, assembly GCA_946811695.1. Taxonomy (NCBI): domain Eukaryota; kingdom Metazoa; phylum Arthropoda; class Insecta; order Hemiptera; family Coreidae; genus Gonocerus; species Gonocerus acuteangulatus. The sequence continues at coordinate 408,249 of OX328127.1, forward strand.
GGTCAATTCTGCTTTGAATATAGAAAAGTCCGTTACGCAGGAGCTGCATAACTAAGCACTTTCCTCAGAATTTGGGTAGTGTAGATTGCTTTCCAGAACAATTTGCTTAAAATATCCTACATAAATAAAATAAAAACATGAATAGTTCTCTTTTAAATTTGTAATGAGTAACTGATCAATTAATAATTTGCTTCCAGAGTTATGTTTACACATGGTACCTATTACACTACGTAATAAATACAAAAAACCTCATATTATCGTATTTTGATCTAACGCAGGAACAGGATACAGTCACTCTAGTGGTAGAAAGCGCTCCTTGCGGCGGCTTTGTGAACCTACGTCTGACGGGCTTTTCTATTGAAATATATTACAAATTAAACCCCCGCTTTCCGATTGACCGATTCAGCTCATTTTTACAACACTTCTTTCTCATGAGTTACCCACGACGTATACCGCGTTTCGTTACAATACAGCAGAAATTACGACCGGTATGAGTATATTAAGAATTTGGGTCAAGAGTAAACCCCCCCTTCTAATGAACCGATTTAGTTTATTTTTACAACACATATTTACCTGTAGATTACCACTACGAATACCGAGTTTCGTCGAAATATACCAAAAATCACGGCTGGTAGTGGCGAATTGGTATTGTGGGTCCGGAGTAAACCCCCCCCCCCCCTCCTAATGAACCGATATAGTTTATTTTTACAACAGTTATTTACCTGTGGATTACCACTAGGAATACAGAGTTTCATCGAAATATACCAAAAATCACGGCTGGTAGTGGCGAATTGGTATTGTGTGTCCGGAGTAACCCCCCCCCCCCCTTCTAATGAACCGATTTAGTTCATTTTTATATCTCATTTTTCTCTCTATATTACCACTACGAATACCAAGTTTCGTTGAAATATAACAAATATTACGGCTGACATAGTCAAATTAGTGTTTTGGGTTCGGGGTAAACCCCCCCTTCCGGTGGACCGACTTTGGTGGTTAACGAACTCGTTCAATCGTTTGCTAATTGAATGCTATATACCAAGTTTCGTGACGAAAAAACAAAAACTCTGGCCGCTATCGTGTTAACAGACATATATATATATATATATATATATATATATATATATATATATATATATATATATATAAATTTTAACGGGGGTCATTTTCGGTGTCTACTAGGTAGGATCGATAAAGATTTGAAGAAATTTTTCAAAAATTCCGTCATGAGTCCAACCTCAATAGCTACTTTCCTTCGGAGGAAAGTGCTAATATCTGGAGTAACTAACATACGAAGCCAGTCTTTATGCCATTCTTAGTATAATCTATAAATCCCATTTAGTTCTCCTTAGGAGTCATTCATTTATTTGTTCTATTTAACTACACAGAGGCAGAAGTTTAATAATTCATAAAATAAAACTATATTGGTCCTTAATAATTACATCAAAATGTTTAAAGACATTCAAGAAATCAGAACCTATAACTAAAAAAAAAGTCCCTAATATATTCTTCTACTAAGAGTTCATTGTTCCTATTCTCCTGTTTAGATTTCTGCATCCAGATAAAGCTTCTAAGTGCTTTCTAAGAAAAAATTAGCTTTTCGAGAATCGCTGAATCCAGACATACTGAATAACTGCATGGAACTGTTAATCCTCTGTTTATACTGTCAAAAGTATCCAGTAGGACTGCCTTGTTTAAACTGGCAGATGTGAATCGTAGCACAGCCAAGGGAGGACTGGCAGATGTGCATCGTAGCACAGCCAAGGGAGAACTGGCAGATGTGCATCGTAGCACAGCCAAGGGAGGACTGGCAGATGTGCATTGTAGCACAGCCAAGAGAGGACTGGCAGATGTGAATCGTAGCACAGCCAAGGGAGAACTGGCAGATGTGAATCGTAGCACAGCCAAGGGAGGACTGGCAGATGTGAATCGTAGCACAGCCAAGGGAGAACTGGCAGATGTGCATCGTAGCATAGCCAAGGGAGAACTGGCAGATGTGCATCGTAGCACAGCCAAGGGAGAACTGGCAGATGTGAATCGTAGTACAACCAAGGGAGAACTGGCAGATGTGCATCGTAGCACATCCAAGGGAGGACTGGATATTAATAACATCCAGTTCAAATAAACGAGCCAATTATTGTACATTCTTGATACTCATCATATCAAGTAAAAGAAAATTCTCCCTCCCCATCTCTCATCCTCCCCTCCCTCACTCTCTCTCACTCTCATCCTCCCCTCCCTCTGTCATGCTCCCCTCCCTCTCTCATCCTCCCCTCTCTCTCTCATCCTCCCCCCTCTCTCTCATCCTCCCCTCTCTCACCCCCCCCCCCCCCTCTCCAAGCCCTCTCTCATGCTCCCCTCCCTCTCTCATGCTCCCCTACTTCTCTCATCCTCCCCTCCCTCTCTCATCCTCCCCTACCTCTCTCATCCTCCCCTCCCTCTCTCATCCTCCCCTACCTCTCTCATCCTCCCTTCCCTCTCTCTTCCTCTCTCTCATCCTCCCTTCCCTTTCTCTTACTCTCTCTCATCTTCCTTTCCCTCTCTCTTCCTCTCTCTCATCCTTCCTTCCCTTTCTCTTCCTCTCTCTCATCGTCCCTTCCCTCTCTCTTCCTCTCTCTCATCCTCCCCTCCATCTCTCTTCCTCTTAGATTCCCTCCTAATCCCTCCCTCGTCTTCCCCCCTCTGTCTCCGTCGTACTTAATATTTGCCCCATTGATAAAAGATTCTGTTTTCAGCTTGTCTGCCTCAGCCCGCTCTCCTTGAGTCTAGAACTATCAAGACGATCTATGGTATCTACATGTTAATCTTCTTGCTCCTAATCTTCGAAGGCTACTTCTTACGAGCAAGGAGAGTGATTTGCGCATACTTTTACCCCAAGGTAATCCATCCAGCACGATTGTATTTGGCTAACTAATCAGCAATTAACTCATCAGGGTTTAGAATTAATTTTTATGTTGGGGAAGAAAGATGATTCAATTGAGTCATCGTTTATTTCATTTTTATTTCGAATGCGTGTTTAACGGCGTATCAACAATTTGGCTATTAAAGCCGGGCTATCTACAGGTTGCCACTCTTTTATAATGCCAACAGCACGTGGTCGGTCACCCATTCAGGTACCGGCCACGCCCGACGTTGCTTAACTTGTGTGATCAACGGGAACCGGTGTATTGAACGCGGCTATGGCCGTTGGCTCATCGTCTATTGAATTATAGTTTTTACCTTAAGTAGTATTAAGAAGCTTCTTGACGTCTCAATTCTAAATTCTCAAATTCCTACTTTTTTAAGCTAAAAACTGTGTAAACATTTTTCAGTGTTGAGTTGTTGTATGTGGAGTTTCCTTCACATATGAAAAGAGGAATGCTAGACGGGTAAAACAGTATGGGCTATGTATAAATGGATGGATACATATTTATTTATTTTCTACTTTTCTAGGCCAAGACCAGTGGCCGATGTCCTAGGTATTACTCCTCCTGAACACAACATGTCATTTCTAGGCAGGACCAGTGGCCGATGTCCTAGGTATTACTCCTCCTGGATACAACATGTCATTTCTAGGCAGGACCAGTGGCCGATGTCCTAGGTATTACTCCTCCTGGACACAACATGTCATTTCTAGGCAGGACCAGTGGCCGATGTCCTAGGTATTACTCCTCCTGGACACAACATGTCATTTCTAGGCAGGACCAGTGGCCGATGTCCTAGGTATTACTCCTCCTGGACACAATATGTCATTTCTAGGCAGAACCAGTGGCCGATGTCCTAGGTATTACTCCTCCTGGACACAACATGTCATTTCTAGGCAGGACCAGTGGCCGATGTCCTAGGTATTACTCCTCCTGGACACAACATGTCATTTCTAGGCAGGACCAGTGGCCGATGTCCTAGGTATTACTCCTCCTGGACACAACATGTCATTTCTAGGCAGAACCAGTGGCCGATGTCCTAGGTATTACTCCTCCTGGACACAACATGTCATTTCCATTTCGGCAAGGGCTTCCTCTCTTTTTGCTCCAATACATTAAATATTTATATGGGAAGGTGTTGTACCTCTGACCATATTGTACCTTTGACCACCGAGGCTATAGCGGCATGTAGCAACATTTTATAAATGTTGGTGTAATTAGTGTTTAGCTCCTTCACTAGAAGGCTTGTGTAACCTACTTTGGAATATTCAAGTCAAAGAGGATTCTTTAAAAAATACTTATCCATTTCTATCATAAAAATGTAAGTTATTTATTGATGACGTTTTGCCTCATAATATTTTTGTATTATGTCTTTTTAGATGGAAATAATTTGACAAAGTAGCTATTACAATAAGAAATTTGGTGTAGCTTCTGAAATTGATTTATCTTAACCCTAAAATTTGTAGTATGCGTTTTAATTTGCACTACCAGGGTGTTGTACCTCTCACCACGACTAGTTGTTGTTCCTTTGACCAGGTCAAAGGTACAACACCCCTGAGTAATTTTTTCATAATTCAACTTTTTAGTTCTTCTGCTACAACTTTTTTAAAAATAATTAATATTGGTTGCTTAAATTGATTAAAGAATTTAAAAAATAATAAATGAAATAAGTTCAAACTGGCTTTATCAATCCTCAGTGTTGCAGTTCAAACCTATGGCCCCTTATCGTTCACCAGTTGTAAGACCTCATACCAAAAGCTCATGAAAGGAAAATGTAAAATAGGTGCCGGCCTAAAGATAAACCTCGTATCCTGACAGATATTCCTGAAAAGCTAATTATTGAAGCTGAAAAAAAAAAAAAACCAAAACGAAAGCACCACCCTAAACGTAAGACACCACATACAAATAAACCCCTTCCTCAAAAAGTGTTATATAAAAAGAAAATTATTCTAATGACAGTTCGGATTCTGATACTGACACCGAAATTTCTTCAGGAGAAAGTGACGCTGATCCGTCTGATAAATGTCGCGAGTTTTTTTAGATGAACAGCAACAATTTGAAAAATACGATTTGGAAAAAAGGAAATTTTATACTTGTTAAGGCGCTAATAGCCAAATAGTTGATGTGCCGTTAAAAACGGGAAAAAAATGTATACTTGTTAAAAATAAAATTAAAAAGACCATTACATATTTAGTCGCAGAGATTTGTGGTAATAATTATATATATATATATATATATATATATATATATATATATATATACATATATATATATATATATATATATATATATATATATATATATATTATTTATTCTTGCAAATGACCCAAAATATATAAAAATCCTCTGAGATTTAGGAGGCTTGGGGGTCTTAAAAGCAGTAATTCTTCCTTCACACTACTTCATCAGGCCCGACATGTTTCGTGCATTTTTTCGCATCTCTTCAGGGGCACTTCTTGCTAGGAAGTACTCTCATCACCATGCTTTTAAGACCCCAAGCCTCCTAAATCTGAGAAAATTTATATATATATATATAATATTGTTGTTGTTTGCTTGTAATATTGTTCTATATATTTCCAATCTATTTTTTGTTGGCGGCGGCCATTAGCGCCGACATCCAGGGTACGGCGCGGATTTCTCCCAACGAGCCGTGGGATTAGAAAATTCCTGCCGCTGCACAGTGTCACGAGCAGTATTCAAAAATAAGAAAAATGAATTTTGAAAAAAAATGTTTTGATGGTCAATATTAAAATTAGAATCTTTGAACAGAAAGAAAACATCAAAATTATAATGTAAAAACAAAGACTAAAAGCTAAGGATTAATTTGAATTGTTGGTACAAATACAAATATTAAACCTGGTTCGGTTAGTAAATATTTACTTTGGCTGTTCCAATCTTATTACTTGAACATTTTCATTCTTCTTTCAACATGTTGAAGGGTCAGTCCTGAGGGAATCGTTGATTGACTAATCTTGGTCAACAGGCCATGTTCAAGGCTCAGTCCTGAGGGAATCGTTGATTGACTAATCTTGGTCAACAGGCCATGTTCAAGGCTCAGTCCTGAGGGAATCGTTGATTGACTAATCTTGGTCAACAGGCCATGTTCAAGGCTCAGTCCTGAGGGAATCGTTGATTGACTAATCATGGTCAACAGGCCGAAAAATGGGGAAGTTTTATAGCTTTGATTATGTAAAAAATTCTCAGCATTTTTTCAACTTTAGAATTGATTTAAGAAAAAAGGTAAAATAATGGTTTTTTCATACTTTAACCATAAATAGTACATTGCTTCACGATTATTTTGATACCTAGTTTATCTGCTTTCCGCTGCTTCTCACAGTGATTTTGTGGTTTTAGTTTTCAAAACCAATCCTTAACTATACGACGTTTTGGGCAGTAATCGTCCACACACGAGATAGGGTGGTTTATTTGATAGAATCATGCAAGAATATGATTTATCTGAATGTTCGGATAAAGTTAAGGAGAATATAAGAAAATTGATTAGATAGTTTTGCCTGAATATTCAAAAAAATTTGGGACCGCTGTTACTGGATTTTAGGGAATTTCGAAACAAAATCCGAAAATTGGTTGATTAAAAACGTTAATTTTCCCGACGAGGTTTTTAAAATATGTAGACGAGATAATATTCAACCAGGTCCTGATGAAGACCGCAAGTTCTTTTCGTGGAAGCATCGAGACGACTTGCGGATATATTAACGAAAAAATCTCCAAGGAGAAAATAGGATTATTAATTGATACTCCAAAGTTTTCTTTTGGTTCTATTAACGACGTAAAACCGACAGCACATTTTTTGGCAATCCAAAATTAAGTACTAAAATTACTGGAATGGAGATGTCATTAATAATCAATTTGGGCACGATTTTGACAATGGTTTCTAGTGGTAAATCAATAATATGCCGAAATTAACTGAATAAATTGGTGTGACTTAGGAATTATATCTGAAGCATTATTCATGGATAAGCCAATGTCTTTCATTAACTACTTCTTGTAATCATACAAATATGGATTTAATGAAATTTCTTCTCCTCCCATCAGATCCATATTTGTCAACTTTAAGTAAAATATGTAACAATTAAAATTTAACTAAAGTTAGCTCGAAAATAAAAATAAAAATTGAAGCGAAAGTTTTATCTTACTTAATTTTAAATAAAAATTATAGTATTTGTTTACAATCAAGCGATTCTGAAAAGGAATAATTATAGTATTTGTTTACAATCAAGCGATTCTGAAAAGGAATAATTATAGTATTTGTTTACAATCAAGCGATTCTGAAAAGGAATAATTATAGTATTTGTTTACAATCAAGCGATTCTGAAAAGGAATAATTATAGTATTTGTTTACAATCAAGCGATTCTGAAAAGGAATAATTATAGTATTTGTTTACAATCAAGCGATTCTGAAAAGGAATAATTATAGTATTTGTTTACAATCAAGCGATTCTGAAAAGGAATAATTATAGTATTTGTTTACAATCAAGCGATTCTGAAAAGGAATAATTATAGTATTTGTTTACAATCAAGCGATTCTGAAAAGGAATAATTATAGTATTTGTTTACAATCAAGCGATTCTGAAAAGGAATAATTATAGTATTTGTTTACAATCAAGCGATTCTGAAAAGGAATAATTATAGTATTTGTTTACAATCAAGCGATTCTGAAAAGGAATAATTATAGTATTTGTTTACAATCAAGCGATTCTGAAAAGGAATAATTATAGTATTTGTTTACAATCAAGCGATTCTGAAAAGGAATAATTATAGTATTTGTTTACAATCAAGCGATTCTGAAAAGGAATAATTATAGTATTTGTTTACAATCAAGCGATTCTGAAAAGGAATAATTATAGTATTTGTTTACAATCAAGCGATTCTGAAAAGGAATAATTATAGTATTTGTTTACAATCAAGCGATTCTGAAAAGGAATAATTATAGTATTTGTTTACAATCAAGCGATTCTGAAAAGGAATAATTATAGTATTTGTTTACAATCAAGCGATTCTGAAAAGGAATAATTATAGTATTTGTTTACAATCAAGCGATTCTGAAAAGGAATAATTATAGTATTTGTTTACAATCAAGCGATTCTGAAAAGGAATAATTATAGTATTTGTTTACAATCAAGCGATTCTGAAAAGGAATAATTATAGTATTTGTTTACAATCAAGCGATTCTGAAAAGGAATAATTATAGTATTTGTTTACAATCAAGCGATTCTGAAAAGGAATAATTATAGTATTTGTTTACAATCAAGCGATTCTGAAAAGGAATAATTATAGTATTTGTTTACAATCAAGCGATTCTGAAAAGGAATAATTTTTTAACATTAAAGTTTCTGTATACAATTTAAATAATTTCTTGAATATCATACGTAAGTTTCCATATACATTTTACGTAAGTTTATTCTATAATAGATTATTTTCTTAAGTCAAAACTTATTTTCTTCTCCATGTTCGAGTTTTTTAATAACAGAAAAAAACAATTACCCTTGTCTAGAAAAAATACGATTTTTCATTTCTTATCACATATACTCGTGACACTGTGCCCCGGTGGGGATCGAACCCACCATCACCGAATCTAAGACGTTAGCCACTAGACCACGGGAGACCCCTCCAACTTTTTTTCTTTCCATTTATAATAACAGAGTTCTAACTAGTTAGTTATCTACGCTTTTATGTTCAATATTTTATAGTAATTTTGGTATGTTTTTACTAAATATTTCAATTTTTTATTACATATTTCATTATAAACAGTTAACCCTAGAACGACACACTGGGGTGTCACACACTCCAGGAATGTTTAAATATTGATTAATTCCTACATGTGTAGCTCTATAGCCAAATCCCGCCATGTAAATAACCTTCATGCATAAAATTATCGATTCTAATCATAATCTGCCATGTGACAGTCTTTTTTTGCTATTTGTAGTAATCTGAACTGGTCTTGGGGTATCTCACACCCCAGTGTGTCGTTAGTGTAAGTGTTCAGGGTATCTCACACTCCAGTGTGTCGTTAGTGTAAGTGTTCTGGGTTTCTCACACCCCAGTGTGTCGTTAGTGTAAGTGTTCAGGGTATCTCACACCCCAGTGTGTCGTTAGTGTAAGTGTTCAGGGTATCTCACACTCCAGTGTGTCGTTAGTGTAAGTGTTCTGGGTTTCTCACACCCCAGTGTGTCGTTAGTGTAAGTGTTCAGGGTATCTCACACCCCAGTGTGTCGTTAGTGTAAGTGTTCAGGGTATCTCACACTCCAGTGTACCGTTAATGTAACTGTTCGACAGCCTACTAGAGTTGGCAGAAGAAATCAAAATAATATAGTAAGACATTAACGGGGGGGTCAGCCCCCCCCCCCCCCGAAATTTTCCCAGCCCCCTCCGAAATTACTTTCTATATACGCCCATGCACGACAGGACAGATAATGACAAAATGACACCTATTAGAGACATATGGGAAATTTTTATAAACAACTAGCTGTTACCCGGTGTGCAATGCTACACCTGCTTTATATTAAATATCTGTAGCCGGGCTTACCATGCTACACATGCTTCATATTAAATAGTTGTAACCCAGCTTCCATGGTACGCCTACTTTATATTATATATTTAAAAAAATGAATGATTATATGATATTTGTCCAAATTATGAGAATATAAGATTATAAATTGAGAGCTCGGCTGAAAAAATTATTTTCAATTTTTTTTTAGAGAAAGTGGGGTGGAAAATAAATTAATCCTTATTTTTTAAAAAGTAACCTTATTTTAAAAAGTATAATTATTTAAAAAAGTACCCTTATTTTAAAATGGTATTACAATTAAATGATTCCAAATAATTTAATTGCAATACCGTTTTAAAGAAAATCCAAACCAAACTCCCTGTGTTTAATTTTTTTAAAGAAAAAAAAAATGTGGCCCATAAATAAACATTCATAAAAAAAATAGCAATACAAATGAGGCATTTAATTAAGGTTATGATTAGTTATAAGTTGTAATAACCTACAACTGAAACTATATTCTTTATTTTCATTGATTTTTTTTTAAATATAATATTTATTTATTTTAAGGGCTTCACATCTTAAGCTCAAACCTCAATGTTGCGCAAATATAATATTAATATGTTATATTGTTTACCTGTTCATGTAATAATCTGTGACTACATTTTTTTTTTATGAATGAAAAAGTAGGTAAGTGGAGCAGGGTTTATGTTATTAATGCCAAAAGGAAAGTTTTAAAAACATAGTTTGTTGTTTCAAACACATTTTCACATATTTTTGTTCACTTTTTTTTTTTCCTTTCTATTAAAGCTTCTGTTTCAAATTTTATGGTTCATGAGCTCTTCTATAAGGATAGTCCTTCTATCATAGGAAATAGGGGCCTCTAAGAATAAAAAAGTCCGACTCGCAGGAACTGCGTCATCTTAGCGCGGTTCCAGTTCATTTTTTTTTTTTTTTTTTTTTTTTTTTACGGCTCATCTACATCTAGGTCATTAGCGGCGACATCCAGGGTGTAGCGATGAATTTTACCAGCGAGCCGTGGGATGATAAAATTCCTGCCGGAGGTTGGGAATCGAACCCACCATCTCCCGCTTAAGAATCCAAGGCGCTAGCCATTAGACCACGGGAGACCCCGGTTCCTGTTCATATCCCTATTCTCATTTGAAAAGCATAGAATAGAAACAGATAATATTTTCCTCGGCCTTTGTTCAAAGGGTTTTATGGCTATACCTGGGGTCAGGTCCGCCAGACCCTAGAATCCTCTTCTACCGATACTTCATTTCATACGCTTCAATGACTTGAAAAATATCAAATATTTTCACACATTCCTGTGTTCTTTTACTATAGTAATAATTCTACAGATAAAATCAATTAAAAAATAAAATAAAAAAACCAACAGCATAAAGGCAATTGAAAATATTCAAAAGACGTCAACGAATCTTTTTCTCTTGGCAACTATATTTCTAACAATGAATTGTTTTTCTTATTTTGCCTAATATGTTTTATTGTAAAATACATTATCCAACTATAAGCAATTAAAAAATAACAAGGAATAAAAACAGACAAAAAGAACAGTTCGAATAAGCAAAATCAATTACTTTAATGTTTTAAGCACTTGTTTCTCCGATTGACATCGCCTAATCAAAACTTTCATCAGAAAGTTTTTTGTAGAGCATTTAGTAAGCTTTCTAATGGTATTCTTTCGTTTGCCAAGATTCTCAACCTTTTTCGAGATATTAAGGAAAATATACAAAGTTACCAAAACTTTTTATGTCTGTTAATAAAATGTTTTATTCTAACCCTTCCTTAACTCCAAACGTAACCACAATTTCAACATGTAAGTTTTAATGAAAGTAGAACATGCAGAAAATGTTTCAACTGAATCCCATGATTCTAAGTACCCAAACCAAAAACGGTATTCAAAAATTATTTTTCCAATTTTCTCAAAAACGGTATAAGATATCGCCTTGAAAATGGTTTCATTCGTTTTCCTAGCCAAAGAAGCCTATAAAACGAGTACTTAAAAGCTTATGAACTCAAAAACGTAAGCGTTATGATTTTTTGCGCGAATTTCGCCCCAAACGCCATCTTCCAGTGGGCGGATTTTGCTGGTTAACGAACTTGACCTTTCAAATCGGGCGACAGATTTTTGTACCAAAGTTCATCAAAATCGGACCATTAGGGAGGCCAGAAATCCGCGAACAGACAAATATATATATATATATATATATATATATATATATATATATATAAAAATTCTAACCACCGTTATTTTCAGTCTCTAGGGGTTCTGAAACGCGAAATTTTCTTGTCGGCACTTCCGGATTGTTTCAACCTTATAAGCGGGGTTCCTCCCTATCGGGCAGGGAGGAACCGCGCTAAAACAAATTTAAGATATTTTTTGTTGGAGTTATGGACAACAATGAATTAAAGGTATTTGGGAATTTCAATAACGACATTGACTTGGCGAGCAACAATATTTTTACCAGAATTGAAACCGTATTTAAACATTTAGTCCAAGAGCTGGTAACACACTTTTCAAGTGTTTTATGTGCCTTTAAATTGTGCTATAGTGGGTCTCTAGTGTAGATAAAAAGTTAAGTATGTGGTTGCTGGACATACCTTGAAACACCAGGTACTGCGCATGGTAATCGGTAACAAACTATGGGCCAAAAATAGTGTTTTATTCAGAAGCCATAAGTCTTTAATGTAAAATTAAGGCAATTCTATAATGAATAATATTAAAAGTGTCTGCCTTATATATTATTCATTATAGAATTCTATAATGAATAATATATAAGGCAGACACTTTTAAGGGGGATAACATATTAAAAAAAACCGAAGTGGGTTTTTTGTAATATTAAATGAAGTGTTTTCTTCACACTGCTATTTAAACACCATAATTGAAAATAATTACAAAAGGGCAGACCCTTTTCGTGAGGTTTAGTAATCAGCAAACATGAAAATAAATTCAGCCGATGATAGACTGCAATACACTGCGTGTAACCGTAAGAGTGAGTGAGAGCACCAATCATCTGGACAGGACAGTTGTGGCAGTTCTAGAAATAAAGCACCTTGCCTTAATTATACATTAAATATTGATGGCTTCTGAATAAAATACCATTTTAGTGACATATTTTTTTAACACCTTTCCCCTATGTGCAGTACCTGGTGTTCCAAGGTATGTCCAGGATACACATATATGCCTTACCTATCCACGAGATGCAATTGACCAAAATTCCAAGGTGCATAAAACACTTCATGAAATGTGCGTTACCAGCTCTGCGACTAAATGGTGACAGTCAGAGGATATAACTATCTCAGACAAAAGAAAGCATATGTCAGAATATAATGATTAAATTATTATGGATATTAAATTAATAAAAAATTGCATGGACAATTTAATTACTTATTCATTTATTAGAACACCACAATTCACGTGACTTCCTCTTCTTATAAAAATAATATTTCAATACATTAATTTATCTGCAAAAGAAATATTAGAAGAAGAAGAACACTTTATTAAAAGAAAATTAAAGTGAGGCTGCCCAAATTAATAGGGTTGCAAAACCACACAGCTCTTATAATAATAAAATAATGTTTCAAAATGTGGTGGAAATTAATTCATTTATATACATTCATTTGTATGATTATAAACATTTATGTAATTTATTATGTACATCTATCTATATGCGAATAAAAAAATAAGTTAAATATAACAATTTGCATATGAATGTAAGAGGATTAATTTTAAGTTCATAAATTTAAGTCCCTTACAAAATGACATTTTTTACAAAGGAGTTTAAAAAAAAAAAAATAAGTCTTGGAACTTTAAAATTCACTTAAAGCTACATATTCTGCAAATGTAGACTCTTCTGTAACATCTTTTTGCTTAATCGATTTACAGTATAATACATTACTAAATAACCTAATAAGAAAACCAGTGGTGGATTTTCCTTCTAAATGATCATTTAAGAATGTAGTCTCTACATCCATCTGTTTGATATCTTCAACTTTTTTATTTTCAACAAAATCTCAAGCATTATTTTGTTTCAAACTATCTATTTCCCTATCTGTAGCTTTTACCCAAAAATCACAATCGCTTGATCTTTATCAGATTCACCCTCAGCCAATCCAATACTGCTTATGTATTCTTGGATAACATCAACATGCCTAGCGACAATGATTTTATTATTCAAAAGTACTTTATATCCCACTTCACTATAACCGATTAAAATGCACATATTCACCTTTTTATGCCGTTTAGAAGTTATTATTTGTTCTGGTTTCCTAACAAAATCTTTACTACCATATAAATTAAAGTTAGAAACATCTGGTTTCTTTCCAAAAAATATTTCATAGGGTATTTTATTCTCAATGGTGTTAGCTAAAGAGAGATTTTTCAAATAAGTTGCTGCACAGACCATTTCTGGCCAACATTTTTTTCTACAATAGCTTCTGCCAGTAAGCAATGAGATATATTCATAATTGTTCTAGTAAATCACACCGTTTAATTCATGAACATATGAGGGGCATACGATATTCTGGTTAGAGCCCAGTGTTGCCCTGGGCAATCAAAATTGATTTGATATGAAGAAAATTGGGGCAACACTGGAAAGAAAATGCCGATTTCTGACTATAAACTCTTCTGTATATGACAGTTTCGAACTCGTAACTTCCAAACTCTGAATCCTAGAAGATTTTGAGCTAGCCTACGAGATTTCCCGGATCAAGACGTATCTATGTGCGAAGTTTGGTCAAAATCAATCAAACGGTGTGGATTTGTATAAAGAACAAACAAACAGACAGACACGTGATTTTTATATATATAGATTTTGAAACATATTATACCCCTTTTGAAAATGCTACTTGTGATAAGCAATTGATGGGCTTTAGAGCTAAGAAAAACATGAAAGGAGTTGGTTTTGTTAAGGGGAAAGAAGGACAGGAAGATAAACTTTACATGTCTGCAATGAAAGAAAGATATTTGCACCGAACACAGACCAGCAATAGGTCTGCAGTTCAGTGCCTGACAGAAGTCCCTTCAGCTCCACCACTATGTATTTTATTACTAAATTCAAAAAATGACTTTTCCACCATGTTTTATGAATCTTTTACTTAATATTTTAATGTGCTTAAGAGCCATACAAATTATTTTTTTATTTAGGAAGAAAGTAGATTTTATTTTTATTTTGCAGCTAGTTGGATCGTAAAATTTGACAATATCGCAATTTTTTAAAATAAATCTGAACATAATCCATTTTAAAATCCTTTATTTTTATTTCCCTGGCTACTTAGATATTTTAAAACTCATTATACGCCTTGCAGGTCCTATCACTTATATTTCATATACATTTATATGTTGGGGTGTACCACGAAAGTGTGTCATTCTAGGGTTAAATATATGTTGGGGTATACCACAGAAGTGTGTTGGGGTGTACCACAGAAGTGTGTCATTCTAGGGTTAAATATATGTTGGGGTATACCACAGAAGTGTGTCATTCTAGGGTTAAATATATGTTGGGGTGTACCACAGAAGTGTGTCATTCTAGGGTTAAATATATGTTGGGGTATACCACAGAAGTGTGTCATTCTAGGGTTAAATATATGTTGGGGTGTACCACGAAAGTGTGTCATTCTAGGGTTAAATATATGTTGGGGTATACCACAGAAGTGTGTTGGGGTGTACCACAGAAGTGTGTCATTCTAGGGTTAAATATATGTTGGGGTGTACCACAGAAGTGTGTCATTCTAGGGTTAAATATATGTTGGGGTGTACCACAGAAGTGTGTCATTCTAGGGTTAAATATATGTTGGGGTGTACCACAGAAGTGTATCATTCTAGGGTTAAATATATGTTGGGGTGTACCACAGAAGTGTGTCATTCTAGGGTTAAATATATGTTGGGGTGTACCACAGAAGTGTGTCATTCTAGGGTTAAATATATGTTGGGGTGTACCACAGAAGTGTGTCATTCTAGGGTTAAATATATGAGTAGATACTTTGAATTTTATTTTACTTGAACATCCATTGCCTACTAATTATTAACTTAAACCTGTTAATTAATCTTGTGCTTTTCATATAGGACTACATTGATTTGATTATAAATGATTTTCAGAGAGAAAAGAAAAGAACTCTGTATTTATATAACGAAACACTAAAGCAACGAATTAGTTTCTACAGATATATGGAGAAGAAACTTAAGAAAATGATAAGGGACAACAAACTCCTAGTAATATTTCGTAAATATCAGCATCATTATTGTTTATTATCTTGTTGTTGTATAATCTTGTATTGTACATATTGCAGCAAGATGGCAGCCTTCTGCTCGTGTTGAAGATGAAGTTCCCTCGTCAGTTGGGGTGGTTGGACTGGTTCGAGAGTTGTCGTAGGAAATGCTTGATCTGTGGCGAAGCAGAAAGCAGAAAGATATCCGAGAAACACGAATGCTTGACTTGTCTGTATGTTTATTGCCTCGAATGCTGGCAAGATATTGGCAAGGATTGCTATGTTTGCAAACCTCCAACAACGGATGACGATTCTGCTGACGAACCCCAACCAGCAGACGATTAGTTTATGTAAATTGTTTGCTTATATATGGTCTAAAAATGTTCGCATAGAACTTATTCATTATTCATAAAAATTCTAATAAATGTTATTAAAAAAGGTAATTTTTTTTTATCAATCTATAGCATGTTCATTCCAATCTGATTTTCTGTATGCAATTAAAAAAAAAAATTGTTTTGAGACATTGTCCCTTAAGAATAACCAATAAATTTACGTATTATTATATACAATATTAAAACAGTTCGACTCGCAGGAACTGCATCCACTTAGCGTGGTTCCATTCTTATCCCTAGTGTCATTAGTAAAGGAGTAGAAGCAGTTATTGGTAGGTTTTGATCTTCCTTGAAACGTATAAAATAAAATCTCAAAGTGAAGGAAGATTAAAGGCGCCACAACAGGAAACTGATAGTTTCATTTCTAACCGGAAATGATACCCCACACCTTTCTACGTGTTTTTTTTTTCTATATAGATGCCCCGACTGCTAGGGTCATAAGCACCAGATACCCTATTTTATTAAAGTACTAATTTCACTATTAAAAGCAATGAAAAAAACAATAACCAATTAAAACGTTAGGTAAACAGAGAAAAAAACTCGTTGAGAAGAACAAAACTAATAATTTTGTAGTTTTAGTTAGTTATTTCTCAGCTTCACATCCAAGATTACATTCAATAATTTTTAGTAAGGTTTCCAATGGTCACTGCCCACAATTCCCAAACCGTTTTCGAGATATTTTGCTTGTAGAGGGAGGGAAGAAACCCGCTAAAAATGGATTGATTTTTCACGAACAGGAAGAATGAAAATGCTTTTGCAGCAAAATTAGAACAAACGTTTAGATCCCAAAGCTCGGCAGTAGATTCTAAGCAGATCTATTCATAATAAATAAGACATTGAATCGAATCCACTTGGAACCTGATGTAATTCAGCGTTTGAAGGAACCTAAGATAAACTAGATGATAGTGTTGTGAAACCTATACAACAATGGAGTACCAGTATTAGGAAATCATGTACATCCATCCAAGTAAAACAAATTGGCTAGAGTTTGAAGGAACCTGAGATAAACTAGATGATAGTGTTGTGAAACCTATTCAACAATGGAGTACTAGTATTAGGAAATCATGTACATCTATCCTGGTAAAACAGATTGGCTAGAGTTTGTAGGAACCTGAGATAAACTAGATGTTAGTGTTGTGAAACCTATACAACAATGGAGTACTAGTATTAGGAAATCATGTACATCCATCCAGGTAAAACAGATTGGTTAGTGTTTGTAGGAACCTGAGATAAACTAGATGATAGTGTTGTGAAACCTATTCAACAATGGAGTACTAGTATTAGGAAATCATGTACATCCATCCAGGTAAAACAGATTGGCTAGAGTTTGTAGGAACCTGAGATAAACTAGATGATAGTGTTGTGAAACCTATTCAACAATGGAGTACTAGTATTAGGAAATCATGTACATCCATCCAGGTAAAACAGATTGGTTAGTGTTTGTAGGAACCTGAGATAAACTAGATGATAGTTTTGTGAAACCTATTCAACAATGGAGTACTAGTATTAGGAAATCATGTACATCCATCCAGGTAAAACAGATTGGCTAGAGTTTGTAGGAACCTGAGATAAACTAGATGATAGTGTTGTGAAACCTATTCAACAATGGAGTACTAGTATTAGGAAATCATGTACATCCATCCAGGTAAAACAGATTGGTTAGTGTTTGTAGGAACCTGAGATAAACTAGATGATAGTGTTGTGAAACCTATTCAACAATGGAGTACTAGTATTAGGAAATCATGTACATCCATCCAAGTAAAACAGATTGGCTAGAGTTTGTAGGAACCTGAGATAAACTAGATGATAGTGTTGTGAAACCTATTCAACAATGGAGTACTAGTATTAGGAAATCATGTACATCCATCCAAGTAAAACAGATTGGCTAGAGTTTGTAGGAACCTGAGATAAACTAGATGATAGTGTTGTGAAACCTATTCAACAATGGAGTACTAGTATTAGGAAATCATGTACATCCATCCAGGTAAAACAGATTGGCTAGAGTTTGTAGGAACCTGAGATAAACTAGATGATAGTGTTGTGAAACCTATTCAACAATGGAGTACTAGTATTAGGAAATCATGTACATCCATCCAGGTAAAACAGATTGGTTAGTGTTTGTAGGAACCTGAGATAAACTAGATGATAGTGTTGTGAAACCTATTCAATGATGGAGTACTAGTATTAGGAAATCATGTACATCCATCCAGGTAAAACAGATTGGCTAGTGTTTGTAGGAACCTGAGATAAACTAGATGATAGTGTTGTGAAACCTATTCAACAATGGAGTACTAGTATTAGGAAATCATGTACATCCATCCAGGTAAAACAGATTGGCTAGAGTTTGTAGGAACCTGAGATAAACTAGATGATAGTGTTGTGAAACCTATTCAACAATGGAGTACTAGTATTAGGAAATCATGTACATCCATCCAAGTACAACAGATTGGCTAGTGTTTGTAGGAACCTGAGATAAACTAGATGATAGTGTTGTGAAACCTATTCAACAATGGAGTACTAGTATTAGGAAATCATGTACATCCATCCAAGTACAACAGATTGGCTAGTGTTTGTAGGAACCTGAGATAAACTAGATGATAGTGTTGTGAAACCTATTCAACAATGGAGTACTAGTATTAGGAAATCATGTACATCCATCCAGGTAAAACAGATTGGCTAGAGTTTGTAGGAACCTGAGATAAACTAGATGATAGTGTTGTGAAACCTATTCAACAATGGAGTACTAGTATTAGGAAATCATGTACATCCATCCAAGTAAAACAGATTGGCTAGAGTTTGTAGGAACCTGAGATAAACTAGATGATAGTGTTGTGAAACCTATTCAACAATGGAGTACTAGTATTAGGAAATCATGTACATCTATCCAGGTAAAACAGATTGGCTAGAGTTTGTAGGAACCTGAGGTAAACTAGATGATAGTGTTGTGAAACCTATTCAATGATGGAGTACTAGTATTAGGAAATCATGTACATCCATCCAAGTACAACAGATTGGCTAGTGTTTGTAGGAACCTGAGATAAACTAGATGATAGTGTTGTGAAACCTATTCAACAATGGAGTACTAGTATTAGGAAATCATGTACATCCATCCAAGTACAACAGATTGGCTAGTGTTTGTAGGAACCTGAGATAAACTAGATGATAGTGTTGTGAAACCTATAGAACAATGGAGTACTAGTATTAGGAAATCATGTAGATCCATCCAGGTAAAACAGATCGGTTAGTGTTTGCAGGACGGTTAGTATTCACAAACAAGCTAGACTTGCGGTAAGAAGATGGTGACCATTGGTTAGTGTTTTTAGGACGGTTAGTATCCACAAACAAACTAGACTCGGGGTAAGAAGATGGTGACCATTGGCTAGTGTTTGTAGGACGGTTAGTACTCACTAACAGCCAAGACTCGTGGTAAGAAGATGGTTACCATTGGTTAGTGTTTGTAGGACGGTTAGTATTCACAAACAGGCAAGACTCCTGGTAAGAAGATGGTGACCATTGGTTAATGTTTGTAGGACGGTTAGTATTCACAAACAAGCTAGACTCGTGCTAAGAAGATGGTGACCATTGGCTAGTTTTTGTAGGACGGTTAGTATTCACAAACAAGCTAGACTCGTGGTAAGAAGATAGTGACCATTGGCTAGAGTTTGTAGGACGGTTAGTATTCACAAACAGGCAGGACTCCTGGTAAGAAGATGGTGACCATTGGTTAGTGTTTGTAGGACGGTTAGTATTCACAAACAAGCTAGACTCGTGGTAAGAAGATGGTGACCATTGGCTAGTGTTTGTAGGACTGTTAGTACTCACTAACAGCCAAGACTCGTGGTAAGAAGATGGTTACCATTGGTTAGTGTTTGTAGGACGGTCAGTATTCACAAACAGGCAAGACTCGTGGTAAGAAGATGGTGACCATTGGCGAGTGTTTGTAGGTCGGTTAGTACTCACAAACAGGCAAGACTCGTGGTAAGAAGATGGTGACCATTGGTTAGTGTTTGCAGGACGGTTAGTATTCACAAACAGGCAAGACTCCTGGTAAGAAGATGGTGACCATTGGTTAATGTTTGTAGGACGGTTAGTATTCACAAACAAGCTAGACTCGTGCTAAGAAGATGGTGACCATTGGCTAGTTTTTGTAGGACGGTTAGTATTCACAAACAAGCTAGACTCGTGGTAAGAAGATAGTGACCATTGGCTAGAGTTTGTAGGACGGTTAGTATTCACAAACAGGCAGGACTCCTGGTAAGAAGATGGTGACCATTGGTTAGTGTTTGTAGGACGGTTAGTATTCACAAACAAGCTAGACTCGTGGTAAGAAGATGGTGACCATTGGCTAGTGTTTGTAGGACTGTTAGTACTCACTAACAGCCAAGACTCGTGGTAAGAAGATGGTTACCATTGGTTAGTGTTTGTAGGACGGTCAGTATTCACAAACAGGCAAGACTCGTGGTAAGAAGATGGTGACCATTGGCGAGTGTTTGTAGGTCGGTTAGTACTCACAAACAGGCAAGACTCGTGGTAAGAAGATTGTGACCATTGGTTAGTGTTTGCAGGACGGTTAGTATTCACAAACGAGCTCGACTCGTGGTAAGAAGATGGTGACCATTGGCGAGTGTTTGTAGGTCGGTTAGTACTCACAAACAGGCAAGACTCGTGGTAAGAAGATGGTGACCATTGGTTAGTGTTTGCAGGACGGTTAGTATTCACAAACAAGCTAGACTCGTGGTAAGAAGATGGTGACCATTGGCGAGTGTTTGTAGGTCGGTTAGTACTCACAAACAGGCAAGACTCGTGGTAAGAAGATGGTGACCATTGGCGAGTGTTTGCAGGACGGTTAGTATTCACAAACAAGCTAGACTCGTGCTAAGAAGATTGTGACCATTGGCGAGTGTTTGTAGGTCGGTTAGTACTCACAAACAGGCAAGACTCGTGGTAAGAAGATGGTGACCATTGGTTAGTGTTTGCAGGACGGTTAGTATTCACAAACAAGCTAGACTCGTGGTAAGAAGATGGTGACCTTTGGCTAGTGTTTGTATGACGGTTAGTACTCACAAACAGGCAAGACTCGTGGTAAGAAGATGGTGACCATTGGCTAGTGTTTGCAGGAAGGTTAGTATTCACAAACAAGCTAGACTCGTGGTAAGAAGATGGTGACCATTGGCGAGTGTTTGTAGGTCGGTTAGTACTCACAAACAGGCAAGACTCGTGGTAAGAAGATAGTGACCTTTGGCTAGTTTTTGTATGACGGTTAGTACTCACAAACAGCATAGACAACCACAGATTGGGATTACAAAGCAATGCACCAGGATAAAACAGCTGCTCACAGTCAGAATGGTTTTCAATATTGGCTTCTTGTAGACATATTAAATTCATGAAAAGCTTTATTGGAATACAGAGTTTGGCTAAAGTATGGAAGTGAGTGGCCAGTCGTGGCCATAATGGTGATATTCCGTGTGGTACATAGCTGGCGTGGCCATGACTTCTCCTTTTGAAATACGCTGCTTTACTATTGCCGAACAGAACAGCTGCTTCTTGTGGGCCAGCTCGTCCAGTGGTCTGGGGTATTTATCTATAGCTTCGGTTTTCATCCCGCTAAAACAGTAACAATTACATTTTAAAGTAAAAAAAAAAAAAAAAAAAAAAAAAAAAAATAGAATCTTTATATTTCTTTAACTTAAAATGTTCATCATAAAAAAGGAAAAAAGAAGAATAACCCCAAAAATACAGGATATATTGCTACTCTGCTTCCTAGGGCTGCAATGAGTGTCAGCCCTACCTCCCGTCATACCAGCCCTACCTCCCGTCATAGCAGCCCTACCTCCCGTCATACCAGCCCTACCTCCCGTCATAGCAGCCCTACCTCCCGTCATAGCAGCCCTACCTCCCATCATAGCAGCCCTACCTCCCGTCATACCAGCCCTACCTCCCGTCATAGCAGCCCTACCTCCCGTCATAGCAGCCCTACCTCCCGTCATACCAGCCCTACCTCCCGTCATAGCAGCCCTACCTCCCGTCATAGCAGCCCTACCTCCCGTCATAGCAGCCCTACCTCCCGTCATAGCAGCCCTACCTCCCGTCATAGCAGCCCTACCTCCCGTCATAGCAGCCCTACCTCCCGTCATAGCAGCCCTACCTCCCGTCATAGCAGCCCTACCTCCCGTCATACCAGCCCTACCTCCCGTCATAGCAGCCCTACCTCCCGTCATAGCAGCCCTACCTCCCATCATAGCAGCCCTACCTCCCGTCATACCAGCCCTACCTCCCGTCATAGCAGCCCTACCTCCCGTCATAGCAGCCCTACCTCCCGTCATACCAGCCCTACCTCCCGTCATAGCAGCCCTACCTCCCGTCATAGCAGCCCTACCTCCCGTCATAGCAGCCCTACCTCCCGTCATAGCAGCCCTACCTCCCGTCATACCAGCCCTACCTCCCGTCATAGCAGCCCTACCTTCCATCATAGGAGCCCTACCTCCCGTCACAGCAGCCCTACCTCCCATCATACCAGCCCTACCTCCCGTCATAGCAGCCCTACCTCCCGTCATAGCAGCCCTACCTTCCATCATAGGAGCCCTACCTCCCGTCACAGCAGCCCTACCTCCCATCATACCAGCCCTACCTCCCGTCATAGCAGCCCTACCTCCCGTCATAGCAGCCCTACCTCCCGTCATACCAGCCCTACCTCCCGTCATAGCAGCCCTACCTCCCGTCATAGCAGCCCTACCTCCCATCATAGCAGCCCTACCTCCCGTCATACCAGCCCTACCTCCCGTCATAGCAGCCCTACCTCCCGTCATAGCAGCCCTACCTCCCGTCATACCAGCCCTACCTCCCGCCATAGCAGCCCTACCTCCCGTCATAGCAGCCCTACCTCCCGTCATAGCAGCCCTACCTCCCGTCATAGCAGCCCTACCTCCCGTCATACCAGCCCTACCTCCCGTCATAGCAGCCCTACCTCCCGTCATAGCAGCCCTACCTCCCATCATAGGAGCCCTACCTCCCATCACAGCAGCCCTACCTCCCATCATACCAGCCCTACCTCCCGTCATAGCAGCCCTACCTTCCATCATAGGAGCCCTACCTCCCGTCACAGCAGCCCTACCTCCCATCATACCAGCCCTACTTCCCGTTATAGCAGCCCTACCTCCCATTATAGTAGCCCTACCTCCCGTCATAGCAGCCCTACCTCCCGTCATAGCAGCCCTACCTCCCATCATAGCAGCGATACCTCCCATCATAGCAGTCCTACCTCCTATCATAGCAGCCCTACCTCCTATCAGACCAGCCCTACCTCCCATCAGACCAGCCCTACCTCACATCATATGAACAATACCTCCCATCATACCAGCCCTACCTCCCATCATAGCAGCGATACCTCCCGTCATAGCAGACCTACCTCCCATTATACCAGCCCTACCTCCCGTCATAGCAGCCCTACCTCCCATCATAGCAGCCCTACCTCCCATCATAGCAGCCCTATCTCCCATCATAGCAGCCCTACCTCCCATCATAGCAGCCCTACCTCCTACCATAGTAGCCCTACCTCCCATCATACCAACACTACCTCCCGTCATAGCAGCCCTATTTCCCGTCATTGCAGCCCTACCTCTTGTCATAGCAGTCCTACCTCCCGTCATAGCTGCCTTACCTCCTATCATAGCAGGCTTACCTCCCATCATACCAACACTACCTCCCGTCATAGCAGCCCTACCTCCCATCATACCAACACTACCTCCCGTCATAGCAGCCCTACCTCCCATCATAGCAGCCCTACCTCCCATCATAGTAGCCCTACCTCCCATCATAGCAGCCCTACCTCCCATCATAGCAGCCCTACCTCCCATCATAGCAGCCCTACCTCCCATCATAGCAGCCCTACCTCCTACCATAGTAGCCCTACCTCCCATCATACCAACACTACCTCTCGTCATAGCAGCCCTATTTCCCGTCATTGCAGCCCTACCTCTTGTCATAGCAGTCCTACCTCCCGTCATAGCAGCCCTACCTCCCATCATAGTAGCCCTACCTCCCATCATATGAACAATACCTCCCATCATACCAGCCCTACCTCCCATCATAGCAGCGATACCTCCCGTCATAGCAGCCCTACCTCCCATTATACCAGCCCTACCTCTTGTCATAGCAGCCCTACCTCCCATCATAGCAGCCCTACCTCCCATCATAGCAGCCCTATCTCCCATCATAGCAGCCCTACCTCCCATCATAGCAGCCCTACCTCCTACCATAGTAGCCCTACCTCCCATCATACCAACAATACCTCCCGTCATAGCAGCCCTATTTCCCGTCATTGCAGCCCTACCTCTTGTCATAGCAGTCCTACCTCCCGTCATAGCTGCCTTACCTCCTATCATAGCAGGCTTACCTCCCATCATACCAACACTACCTCCCGTCATAGCAGCCCTACCTCCCATCATACCAACACTACCTCCCGTCATAGCAGCCCTACCTCCCATCATAGCAGCCCTACCTCCCATCATAGTAGCCCTACCTCCCATCATAGCAGCCCTACCTCCCATCATAGCAGCCCTACCTCCCATCATAGCAGCCCTACCTCCCATCATAGCAGCCCTACCTCCTACCATAGTAGCCCTACCTCCCATCATACCAACACTACCTCCCGTCATAGCAGCCCTACCTCCTACCATAGTAGCCCTACCTCCCATCATACCAACACTACCTCCCGTCATAGCAGCCCTATTTCCCGTCATTGCAGCCCTACCTCTTGTCATAGCAGTCCTACCTCCTACCATAGCAGCCCTACCTCCCATCATACCAACACTACCTCCCATCATAGCAGCCCTACCTCCTACCATAGTAGCCCTACCTCCCATCATACCAACACTACCTCCCGTCATAGCAGCCCTACCTCCTACCATAGTAGCCCTACCTCCCATCATACCAACACTACCTCCCGTCATTGCAGCCCTACCTCTTGTCATAGCAGTCCTACCTCCCATCATACCAACACTACCTCCCATCATAGCAGCCCTACCTCCTACCATAGTAGCCCTACCTCCCATCATACCAACACTACCTCCCGTCATAGCAGCCCTACCTCCTACCATAGTAGCCCTACCTCCCATCATACCAACACTACCTCCCGTCATTGCAGCCCTACCTCTTGTCATAGCAGTCCTACCTCCTACCATAGTAGCCCTACCTCCCATCATATCAGCCCTACCTCCTACCATAGCAGCCCTACCTCCCATCATACCAACACTACCTCCCATCATAGCAGCCCTATTTCCCGTCATTGCAGCCCTACCTCTTGTCATAGCTGCCTTACCTCCTATCATAGCAGGCTTACCTCTTGTCATAGCAGTCCTACCTCCCGTCATAGCTGCCTTACCTCCTATCATAGCAGGCTTACCTCCTACCATAGTAGCCCTACCTCCCATCATACCAACACTACCTCCCATCATAGCAGCCCTACCTCCTACCATAGTAGCCCTACCTCCCATCATACCAACACTACCTCCCATCATAGTAGCCCTACCTCCCATCATACCAACACTACCTCCCGTCATAGCAGCCCTATTTCCCGTCATTGCAGCCCTACCTCTTGTCATAGCTGCCTTACCTCCTATCATAGCAGGCTTACCTCTTGTCATAGCAGTCCTACCTCCCGTCATAGCTGCCTTACCTCCTATCATAGCAGGCTTACCTCCTATCAGACCAGCCCTACCTCCTATCAGACCAGCCCTACCTCCCGTCATACCAACACTACCTCCCGTCATAGCAGCCCTACCTCACATCATAGCAGCCCTACCTCCCATCATAGTAGCCCTACCTCCCATCATACCAACACTACCTCCCGTCATAGCAGCCCTATTTCCCGTCATTGCAGCCCTACCTCTTGTCATAGCAGTCCTACCTCCCGTCATAGCTGCCTTACCTCCTATCATAGCAGGCTTACCTCTTGTCATAGCAGTCCTACCTCCCGTCATAGCTGCCTTACCTCCTATCATAGCAGGCTTACCTCCTATCAGACCAGCCCTACCTCCTATCAGACCAGCCCTACCTCCCATCATACCAACACTACCTCCTGTCATAGCAGCCCTATTTCCCGTCATTGCAGCCCTACCTCTTGTCATAGCAGTCCTACCTCCCGTCATAGCTGCCCTACCTCCCATCATACCAACACTGCCTCCCGTCATTGCAGCCCTACCTCTTGTCATAGCAGTCCTACCTCCCGTCATTGCTGCCCTACCTCCCATCATACCAACACTACCTCCCGTCATTGCAGCCCTACCACTTGTCATAGCAGTCCTACCTCCCATCATAGCTGCCCTACCTCCCATCATACCAACACTACCTCCCGTCATAGCAGCCCTACCTCTTGTCATAGCAGTCCTACCTCCCATCATAGCTGCCCTACCTCCCATCATACCAACACTACCTCCCGTCATAGCAGCCCTACCTCTTGTCATAGCAGTCCTACCTCCCATCATAGCTGCCCTACCTCCCATCATACCAACACTGCCTCCCGTCATTGCAGCCCTACCTCTTGTCATAGCAGTCCTACCTCCCATCATAGCTGCCCTACCTCCCATCATACCAACACTGCCTCCCGTCATTGCAGCCCTACCTCTTGTCATAGCAGTCCTACCTCCCGTCATAGCTGCCCTACCTCCCATCATACCAACACTGCCTCCCGTCATTGCAGCCCTACCTCCCGTCATAGCTGCCCTACCTCCCATCATACCAACACTGCCTCCCGTCATTGCAGCCCTACCTCTTGTCATAGCAGTCCTACCTCCCATCATAGCTGCCCTACCTCCCATCATACCAACACTGCCTCCCGTCATTGCAGTCCTACCTCCCATCATAGCTGCCCTACCTCCCATCATACCAACACTGCCTCCCGTCATTGCAGCCCTACCTCTTGTCATAGCAGTCCTACCTCCCGTCATAGCTGCCCTACCTCCCATCATACCAACACTGCCTCCCGTCATTGCAGCCCTACCTCTTGTCATAGCAGTCCTACCTCCCATCATAGCTGCCCTACCTCCCATCATACCAACACTACCTCCCGTCATAGCAGCCCTACCTCTTGTCATAGCAGTCCTACCTCCCATCATAGCTGCCCTACCTCCCATCATACCAACACTACCTCCCGTCATAGCAGCCCTACCTCTTGTCATAGCAGTCCTACCTCCCATCATAGCTGCCCTACCTCCCATCATACCAACACTGCCTCCCGTCATTGCAGCCCTACCTCTTGTCATAGCAGTCCTACCTCCCATCATAGCTGCCCTACCTCCCATCATACCAACACTGCCTCCCGTCATTGCAGCCCTACCTCTTGTCATAGCAGTCCTACCTCCCGTCATAGCTGCCCTACCTCCCATCATACCAACACTGCCTCCCGTCATTGCAGCCCTACCTCCCGTCATAGCTGCCCTACCTCCCATCATACCAACACTGCCTCCCGTCATTGCAGCCCTACCTCTTGTCATAGCAGTCCTACCTCCCGTCATAGCTGCCCTACCTCCCATCATACCAACACTGCCTCCCGTCATTGCAGCCCTACCTCCCATCATAGCTGCCCTACCTCCCATCATACCAACACTGCCTCCTGTCATTGCAGCCCTACCTCTTGTCATAGCAGTCCTACCTCCCGTCATAGCTGCCCTACCTCCCATCATACCAACACTGCCTCCCGTCATTGCAGCCCTACCTCTTGTCATAGCAGTCCTACCTCCCGTCATAGCTGCCCTACCTCCCATCATACCAACACTGCCTCCCGTCATAGCAGTCCTACCTCCCGTCATAGCTGCCCTACCTCCCATCATACCAACACTGCCTCCCGTCATTGCAGCCCTACCTCTTGTCATAGCAGTCCTACCTCCCGTCATAGCTGCCCTACCTCCCATCATACCAACACTACCTCCCGTCATAGCAGCCCTACCTCCCATCATAGTAGCCCTACCTCCCATCATACCAACACTACCTCCCGTCATAGCAGCCCTACCTCTTGTCATAGCAGTCCTACCTCCCGTCATAGCAGCCCTACCTCTTGTCATACCAGCCCTACCTCCCATCATAGCAGCGATACCTCCCGTCATAGCTGCCCTACCTCCCATCATACAAACACTACCTCCCGTCATTGCAGCCCTACCTCTTGTCATAGCAGCCCTACCTCCCGTCATAGCTGCCCTACCTCCCATCATACCAACACTACCTCCCGTCATAGCAGCCCTATTTCCCGTCATTGCAGCCCTACCTCTTGTCATAGCAGTCCTACCTCCCGTCATAGCAGCCCTACCTCTTGTCATAGCAGCCCTACCTCACATCATAGCAGCCCTACCTCCCATCATAGCAGCCCTACCTCCCATCATAGTAGCCCTACCTCCCATCATACCAACACTACCTCCCGTCATAGCAGCCCTATTTCCCGTCATTGCAGCCCTACCTCTTGTCATAGCAGTCCTACCTCCCGTCATAGCAGCCCTACCTCTTGTCATAGCAGCCCTACCTCTTGTCATAGCAGCCCTACCTCTTGTCATAGCAGCCCTATTTCCCGTCATTGCAGCCCTACCTCTTGTTATAGCAGCCCTACCTCTTGTCATAGCAGCCCTACCTCTTGTCATAGCAGCCCTACCTCTTGTCATAGCAGCCCTACCTCTTGTCATAGCAGCCCTATTTCCCGTCATTGCAGCCCTACCTCTTGTCATAGCAGCCCTACCTCCTACCATAGCAGCCCTACCTCCCATCATACCAACACTACCTCCCGCCATAGCAGCCCTATTTCCCGTCATTGCAGCCCTACCTCCCATCATACCAACACTACCTCCCGTCATAGCAGCCCTATTTCCCGTCATTGCAGCCTTACCTCTTGTCATAGCAGTCCTACCTCCCGTCATAGCTGCCTTACCTCCTACCATAGCAGGCTTACCTCCCATCATACCAGCACTACCTCCCGTCATAGCAGCCCTATTTCCCGTCATTGCAGCCCTACCTCTTGTCATAGCAGCCCTATTTCCCGTCATTGCAGCCCTACCTCCCATCATAGCAGCCCTACCTCCTACCATAGCAGCCCTACCTCCCATCATACCAGCACTACCTCCCGTCATAGCAGCCCTATTTCCCATCATTGCAGCCCTACCTCTTGTCATAGCAGTCCTACCTTCCGTCATAGCTGCCTTACCTCCTATCATAGCAGGCTTACCTATGAGGAACAGGACGCACTTTTTTTCTAATAAACCTATCTAAAAACTTGAATCTCAGAATGCTTTCATCATAAACTGGTTCTTTCTTGGGAATAATTAGTTGTGTTGGCTCAGCTTTCTTGTTCCTGTACTTTGCAGCTTCTCTCTGTAAGAGCAGAAATTATAGAAATAAATGAAAACTTTTTAATATTTTTTTAAACTATAGAATAGATAACATATTATTAATAATAAGATGAATGTTTTCCGGCTTTGTGAAGATAAGGATAATTACAGAGGAATATCCCTCTTAAATACAATCCTCAAGTTATTCACCAGTATTCTGGGAAGGAGGATTATTCAGTGGGCCGAATCTGAAAGGCTTACACCTGAAGAACAAGCAGGGTTTAGGAGTGGTAGAGGATGTAGAGGATCCACAGACCAAATTTTCACATTAATCTCTCTGGTGGGTATTAGATATAGATCAGAAGGCAGCTACTTTTATGCTGCATTTATAGACTTCAGTAAAGCCTTCGACTCTATCAGCCACAATCCGCTATGGGAGAAACTCTTTTCATTCGGACTTGGAGGGAAACTCATAAGCATAATGAAGCTGCTGTATGACAATGCTACAACTCAAATCACAATCAAAGGACAACTCTCGGAAAACATAGATATAACATCTAGCCTCTTGCAAGGGGAAAGCCTTAGCCCAACACTTTTTATCCTCTTCGTATCTGATATAATCCAATTTTTCCAAGATAATGGAGCCACAGGTATAAGCAGCCACAGCACTCATCAAGTAAAAATGCTCTTACTAGCAGATGACATTATTCTTCTAAGTAATACTTGCCAAGAAGCACAAAAGAAATTGAACGTCCTACAACAGTACTGCGAAAAGAACTCCCTAATTGTAAATGAGGAAAGTTCATAGGTTGTGGTATTCCATAAATCCCCTAGGATGAAGAAACTCAAGCCACTTTACTGGCAGGAGAAAAAGCAGGAATACACCAAGGTCTGTACTTACTTAGGAGTACCTTTCACTTCCTCAGGAAAAAGCAGGAATACACCAAGGTCTGTATTTACTTAGGAGTACCTTTAACTTCCTCAGGAAAAAGCAGGAATACACCAAGGTCTATACTTACTTAGG
Organism: Gonocerus acuteangulatus; assembly: GCA_946811695.1. Taxonomy (NCBI): domain Eukaryota; kingdom Metazoa; phylum Arthropoda; class Insecta; order Hemiptera; family Coreidae; genus Gonocerus; species Gonocerus acuteangulatus. The sequence goes on from OX328127.1 coordinate 438,599, forward strand.
AGTACCTTTCACTTCCTCAGGAAAAAGCAGGAATACACCAAGGTCTATACTTACTTAGGAGTACCTTTCACTTCCTCAGGAAAAAGCAGGAATACACCAAGGTCTATACTTACTTAGGAGTACCTTTCACTTCCTCAGGAAAAAGCAGGAATACAACAAGGTCTATACTTACTTAGGAGTACCTTTAACTTCCTCAGGAAAAAGCAGGAATACACCAAGGTCTGTACTTACTTAGGAGTACCTTTCACTTCCTCAGGAAAAAGCAGGAATACACCAAGGTCTGTACTTACTTAGGAGTACCTTTCACTTCCTCAGGAAAAAGCAGGAATACACCAAGGTCTATACTTACTTAGGAGTACCTTTCACTTCCTCAGGAAAAAGCAGGAATACACCAAGGTCTGTACTTACTTAGGAGTACCTTTCACTTCCTCAGGAAAAAGCAGGAATACACCAAGGTCTATACTTACTTAGGAGTACCTTTCACTTCCTCAGGAAAAAGCAGGAATACACCAAGGTCTGTACTTACTTAGGAGTACCTTTCACTTCCTCAGGAAAAAGCAGGAATACACCAAGGTCTGTACTTACTTAGGAGTACCTTTCACTTCCTCAGGAAAAAGCAGGAATACACCAAGGTCTGTACTTACTTAGGAGTACCTTTAACTTCCTCAGGAAAAAGCAGGAATACACCAAGGTCTGTACTTACTTAGGAGTACCTTTCACTTCCTCAGGAAAAAGCAGGAATACACCAAGGTCTGTACTTACTTAGGAGTACCTTTCACTTCCTCAGGAAAAAGCAGGAATACACCAAGGTCTGTACTTACTTAGGAGTACCTTTAACTTCCTCAGGAAAAAGCAGGAATACACCAAGGTCTGTACTTACTTAGGAGTACCTTTCACTTCCTCAGGAAAAAGCAGGAATACACCAAGGTCTGTACTTACTTAGGAGTACCTTTCACTTCCTCAGGAAAAAGCAGGAATACACCAAGGTCTGTACTTACTTAGGAGTACCTTTAACTTCCTCAGGAAAAAGCAGGAATACACCAAGGTCTATACTTACTTAGGAGTACCTTTCACTTCCTCAGGAAAAAGCAGGAATACACCAAGGTCTGTACTTACTTAGGAGTACCTTTCACTTCCTCAGGAAAAAGCAGGAATACACCAAGGTCTGTACTTACTTAGGAGTACCTTTCACTTCCTCAGGAAAAAGCAGGAATACACCAAGGTCTATACTTACTTAGGAGTACCTTTCACTTCCTCAGGAAAAAGCAGGAATACACCAAGGTCTGTACTTACTTAGGAGTACCTTTCACTTCCTCAGGAAAAAGCAGGAATACACCAAGGTCTATACTTACTTAGGAGTAGCTTTCACTTTCTCAGGAAAAAGCAGGAATACACCAAGGTCTGTACTTACTTAGGAGTACCTTTCACTTCCTCAGGAAAAAGCAGGAATACACCAAGGTCTATACTTACTTAGGAGTGCCTTTAACTTCCTCAGGAAAAAGCAGGAATACACCAAGGTCTGTACTTACTTAGGAGTACCTTTCACTTCCTCAGGAAAAAGCAGGAATACACCAAGGTCTGTACTTACTTAGGAGTACCTTTCACTTCCTCAGGAAAAAGCAGGAATACACCAAGGTCTGTACTTACTTAGGAGTACCTTTAACTTCCTCAGGAAAAAGCAGGAATACACCAAGGTCTGTACTTACTTAGGAGTACCTTTCACTTCCTCAGGAAAAAGCAGGAATACTCCAAGGTCTGTACTTACTTAGGAGTACCTTTCACTTCCTCAGGAAAAAGCAGGAATACACCAAGGTCTGTACTTACTTAGGAGTACCTTTCACTTCCTCACGAAAAAGCAGGAATACACCAAGGTCTGTACTTACTTAGGAGTACCTTTAACTTCCTCAGGAAAAAGCAGGAATACACCAAGGTCTGTACTTACTTAGGAGTACCTTTCACTTCCTCAGGAAAAAGCAGGAATACACCAAGGTCTGTACTTACTTAGGAGTACCTTTAACTTCCTCAGGAAAAAGCAGGAATACACCAACGTCTGTACTTACTTAGGAGTACCTTTAACTTCCGTAGGAAAAAGCAGGAATACACCAAGGTCTGTACTTACTTAGGAGTACCTTTCACTTCCTCAGGAAAAAGCAGGAATACACCAAGGTCTGTACTTACTTAGGAGTACCTTTCACTTCCTCAGGAAAAAGCAGGAATACACCAAGGTCTGTACTTACTTAGGAGTACCTTTCACTTCCTCACGAAAAAGCAGGAATACACCAAGGTCTGTACTTACTTAGGAGTACCTTTAACTTCCTCAGGAAAAAGCAGGAATACACCAAGGTCTGTACTTACTTAGGAGTACCTTTCACTTCCTCAGGAAAAAGCAGGAATACACCAAGGTCTGTACTTACTTAGGAGTACCTTTAACTTCCTCAGGAAAAAGCAGGAATACACCAACGTCTGTACTTACTTAGGAGTACCTTTAACTTCCGTAGGAAAAAGCAGGAATACACCAAGGTCTGTACTTACTTAGGAGTACCTTTCACTTCCTCAGGAAAAAGCAGGAATACACCAAGGTCTGTACTTACTTAGGAGTACCTTTAACTTCCTCAGGAAAAAGCAGGAATACACCAAGGTCTGTACTTACTTAGGAGTATATTTCACTTCCTCAGGAAAAAGCAGGAATACACCAAGGTCTATACTTACTTAAGAGTACCTTTAACTTCCGCAGGGATACACCAAGGTCTATACTTACTTAAGAGTACCTTTAACTTCCGCAGGAATACACCAAGGTCTATACTTACTTAGGAGTACCTTTCACTTCCTCAGGAAAAAGCAGGAATACACCAAGGTCTATACTTACTTAGGAGTACCTTTCACTTCCTCAGGAAAAAGCAGGAATACACCAAGGTCTGTACTTACTTAGGAGTACCTTTCACTTCCTCAGGAAAATTTAGTAAGGCATCTCAACGTTTTATCCAGAAGTCCTCTGTTGCCACGGGAAAAGTACTGGAGATTTTGCGAAAAGGCAGCAGCGATTCATGGGAAACAAAAATAGCTCTTTTCGATTCTATGGTGACTTCAACCCTTCTCTACTCCTCTGAAATATGGAGCTTGAGATACTTGGATACTATTGAAGTGGTGCAGCTAAAGTTCCTGAAGCAACTATTTGGGTGGCCAAAGAACACTGCCAACTACATTGTACGTCTCGAGACAGGCAGAAACACCTTAAGTGTCAGGGTTATGAAGAGAGTTATAAATTACTGGAATAAATTGGTGCTTATGCCTGAAGAGAGGATACCAAGACCCTGCTTCAACAAGCTAATTTCGTTGGATTCAATGAATCCTGATATAAACTTTAATTGCGTCACACAAGTCAGAACAATATTTGCTCACTATGGCTGTAAAGAAGATGTTGATATAGTATACTCAATCGGACTATTAAAATATTGCCATGAAATAATGGAAAAATAATAAACCATAACCTATCTACTGACATGCATCTATCCATAAACTCAAACTACAATCCAATATACAGAACTATTTCCAGCCCAGAGTCCTATTTGATGTATAGAACAACATAATAAAGCTAAGAACAGTAAGTCATAAACTCCAACTACAATCGAATATACAGAACTATTTCAAGCCCAGAGTCCTATTTGATGTATAGAACTAACATAACCAAGCTAAGAACAGTAAGTCAGAGAGTTGCAAGTCCCGAATTAATTAAGCTCTGCACAAAAAACAAAAATGTCTACTTAAAAGCCGAGGAAACCTGCACTTTCTGTAAGCAAGTAATCTCAAACAGCCTGTTCCACTTCCTTCTCTACTGTGAAAACCTAATAGATAAAAGACAGAACCTGCACTTTTTGTAAGCAAGTAATCTATAACAGCCTGTTCCACTTCCTTCTCTACCGTGAAAACCTAAGAGAAAGGGGGCGTGTCAACCCTTAAGGTCACTAATGCCATTCCTGTGAGTAGTAAAGTCTTGAGAGGTCATGATTTACAATCTTACCTGGAAGGGTCGGCTACACTAGAAACGGACCCGCTAGTGGCAAGGTCTATGAATCTTGGAAATCTATATTTCTAACAATAAATTGTTTTTGTTATTTTACTTAACCAGTTTTATTGTCAAATACATTATACATAAAATATTAAACGTAACAAAAATTTCAACATATTAGTTTTAATGAAAGTAGAACATGCAGAAAATGTTTCAACTGAATCCCATGATTCTAAGTACCCAAACCAAAAACGGTATTCAAAAACTATTTTTTTAAGCACTCATTTCTCCGATGAATCGATAATTGCTTCAGAATTATTAGCATTTAGTAAGCTTTCGAATGGTAAGGATCCGCTTATGAAGATTTCAAACCGTTTTCGAGATATAAGGAAAATAATTTAAAAAAATAAAAAAATAAAATTAAGGAAAATATACAAAGTACCCAAAACTTTTTAAGGGTGTCCAGAGAGCGATCAAACACACACACACACACACACACACATATATATATATATATATATATATATATATACCAATTTGAAACACCGTTATTTTCGGTCTCTCAGGGGTTCTTAAACGCAAACTTTTTTGTCGGGACTTCTGGATTGCGTCATGAGGCCTCCATTTGGAGGGCGGGGTCCTCCATATGGAGAGAGGGAGAACCGCGCTAAAATTATCTCTTTACGTCTAACTTGCCTGGAATTTAAGGTGCTTAGCCTGATTGCCACAGAACTGAACAAGGTTTGACTATTAAAACAATCAAACCTTACTCAATTCCTTCTCCCCAACCGGAGACCTAAATGTCAGGTCCGCCTCGAGAGCCACCAATCAGTTGCCCGTATTCTGCCACGAGGAGGCGCACACAGTGCCCAAGTTCACTTAGAATACATAAAAACAAATACGTATGGATATTCTTAATTAGTTAAATTATGTACACATATATACAATATTATTTATTTATTTATTTTTTTTATTTTTTTTTTTATTTTTTTTTTTTTTAACCGCGCATTTACATCTAGGTCATTAGTTCCGACATCCAGGGTGCAGCGAGGAATTTTCCCAGCGAGCCAATCTAGTGGATACAGAAGGATCAAGAACAAGTTCTCAAAATTGAGTAGATACCACTCCCTAATAAAGCCTATATAGAATAATATGCCAAATAAAGCCAATCTAGTGGATACAGAAGGATCAAGAACAAGTTCTCAAAATTGAGTAGATACCACTCCCTAATAACGCCTATATAGAATAATATGCCTAATAAAGCCAATCTAGTGAATACAGAAGGATCAAGAACAAGTTCTCAAAATTGAGTAGATACCACTCCCTAATAAAGCCTATATAGAATAATATGCCAAATAAAGCCAATCTAGTGGATACAGAAGGATCAAGAACAAGTTCCCAAAATTGAGTAGATACCACTGCCTAATGAAGCCTATATAGAATAATATGCCAAATAAAGCCAATCTAGTGGATACAGAAGGATCAAGAACAAGTTCCCAAAATTGAGTAGATACCACTGCCTAATGAAGCCTATATAGAAGAATATGCCTAATAAAGTCAATAGAGTAAATACAAATTGAACAAGAGCAAGTCTTGAGGAAACCTTTTTTTCTTCTATTTAAATACTTTTATCAATATTTAGTCAATAAACCTGTGTTTTTTAATCGCTAATTTATGAATCGGTTCATAACTAAACAGTCGTTATAATTGGTTAGTATATATCCAGTGTTTAAAAATATTGATTGCTTATTGATGAATCGGTTTACAACCAAATAGTCTTTATGAATATTTAATAAATATCTAATATGGAATCACCTGCAACTTTTGATCGCTAATTTATGGATTGTCTCATAACTAAATAGTCGTTAATAATAGTCGTACAAAGAAAACTGTTGATTGCTAATTTATGTATATGTTGACAACTAATTAATCTTTATCAATATTTACAATATAATTTATGTTATGTTATGTCTGAATCTAGGTCAGTTTAAGAAATTTTAGTGAACGAAATCTTAAAGTTGCTCTACCTACTCTTGCAAGGCTTTGTATTTGTGTCGGCAGATACCTGGGTTATATTACCCTACAAGGGTTACTTCTCTTGAGGATTAACTCCTAGCAGGTAAATTTCTAGTAAATCCTCTGTTTGTTTGGGACTGAACCGACTGTCTATTCGTTCATAGTATCTAACCGTTGTAAAGTTTATTTTCTACATTTAGGAATTAATATACATATGTAGACTAAATCATAGCAATTGTCTACCTTCGCTGTCGGTGATCTTAACAATGTAGACTCGCTAATGTTACCTGACCTTAGATAAATCGTAATTACAATTTGCTGCGACAACACGACATTTTATCAGAATTCCCTGTCTAATAAAGCCTATGAAGAATAATATGTCTAATAAAGCCTATCTAGTTGATAAAGAAGGACTAAGAACAAGTCTTCAAGATTAAGTAGTATCTCCTGCCTTATAAAGCCTATATAGAATAATACGGCTAATAAAGCCGTATAAAGATTCATATAATTACTCAACAATAGATTCTAATTTAAAAACAGCTATTTTCGATATCTACCTGTTCTAAAACGTTAAATCATTTATTAGGCACTTCGGATTACGTCATTGGGTCGACGTCAGAAGCGTGTTTCCTATCTGTGAAGTGAAGCAGGAAACAAGCTAAAAACAGCAACCAATTAAAATGTGAGGTAAATAGAGGAAAAACGCCGTTCGTGGTGGTAGACAATCTTACAAGGCATTTCGCTCAGAAATACCCGAAATATTGTTTCTAATTTTACGTATCCTATTTTATTGCCAAATAGATTTATATTCTATAATCAATAAAAAAAAAAAAAAAAAAACTACTAGCAAGAAAGAACTAAGGGTAATACATGAAAATAGGGAATACCAAGAACAATTCTAAAATACGAAATCAAAACCAGTACTGTAATCTAGATATTCATACGGCATCTTCGAATTCTAACAAACAAAATAATGCTTTTAATTATACATATCCTGTTTACTGAAAAATACATTAGACTACTATAAGCAAGTACAAAAATAACGAGCAGTGAAAAAAAAACTTCGGGAAACACACAAATAGATCCGTTTAAATAAAGGAAACTAACTAAGTTTTAAGCACTTATTTCTCCTAATGTGACGACCCCATCAAACATTTCTGTAAAACATTTTTTGTAGAGAATTTAGTAAGCTTTCGAACTGTTACATTTCAATTGCCACGATCTCCTAACCCTTTTCGAGATATTAAGGAAAAAATACGAAGGGGGCCTAATAGATATTCATAAGGGATCTGAGAACCCCAAGATACCGCAAAAATAAAATATTCTAATTATACGTATCCTGTTTTATTGGCAAATACATTTGACTACTATAAGCAATTGCAAACAATAGGGAATATGCCAAAGAACTCGGAGTAGGAGCCACGACAGTTTCAAGACATTTGAAGGAAATCGGCAAATCCAAAACTGACATTTCATACGGTACAGCCTGATATATTTCTAACAATGAATTGTTTTTCTTATTTTAATTAATCTATTTTATTGTCAAATACATTATCCAACTATAAGCAATGTAAAAATAGGAATAAAAACAGACAAAAAGAATTGTTCGAATAAACGAAATCAATTACTTCAAATTTTAAGCACTTATTCCTCCGATTGACATCGCTTATTCAAAACTTTCTTTAGAACCTTTCTTGTAGACCATTTAGTAAGCTTTCGAATGGTAACCTTTCGCTTCCCAAGATTTTCAACCGTTTTCGAGATATTAAGAAATTATACGAAGTTCCCAAAACTTTTCATTATTTCTGACAACAGAAAATAGGTCTCATTTTACCTATCCTGTTTTACACACACATACATTTTCCTTACAAATACAACATAAGAAATTAAAAAAATAAAAAGCAATAAAAAACCAAGGGAAAGAGACAAAAATTACAAAAAGAACGACAAAAACCCGTTCATAAGAACAAAACAGACGTATTTGAAGTTTTAAGCACTTATTTCTCCGATTGGCATAACCTAATCAAAAATAGTTTTAGAATCATTTTTGTAGAGAATTTATTAAGCTTTCAAATAGTTTCTATCCACTTTCCACGATTTCCCAACCGTGTTCAAGATATTAATGAAAGTATACGAAGTTCCCAAAACTTTTCATGTCTGTTCATTAAATATTTTATTCTAACCCTTCCTTAACTCCAAACGTAACATAACTTTCAACATATTAGTTTTAATGAAAGAAGAACATGCAGATAATGTTTCAACTGAATCCCGTGATTCTAAGTACCCAAACCAAAAACGGTATTCAAAAACTATTTTTCCAATTTTCTCGAAAACGGTTAAAGCTATCACCTTGAAAATGGTTTCATTCGTTTTCCTTGCCCAAGAAGCCTATAAAAAGAGTACTTACAAGCTTATGAACTCAAAAACGTAAGCGTTACGATTTTTTTTGCGCGAATTTCGCCCCAAACGCCATCTTCCAGTGGGCGGATTTTGGTGGTTAACGAACTTGACCTTTCAAATTGGACGACAGATTTTTGTACCAAATTTCATCAAAATCGGACCATTCGTCTTCTATTTAGAGAGCGAACAGACAAATATATATATATATATATATATATATATATATATATATATATATACAAATTTGAACCACCGTTATTTTTGGTTTCTAGGGGTTCTGAAACGCAAAATTTTCTAGTCGGCACTTCCGGATTGTTTCATTGTATCAACCTTATAAGCGGGGTTCCTCCCTATGGGGGAGGGAGGAACCGCGCTAAAACCTAAGAGAAAACAGACAGAACCTGCACTTTCTGTAAGCAAGTAATCTCTAACAGCCTGTTCCACTTCCTTCTCAACCGTGAAAACCTAAGAGAAAACAGACAGAACCTGCACTTTTTGTAAGCAAGTAATCTCTAACAGCCTGTTCCACTTCCTTCTCTACTGTGAAAACCTAAGAGAAAACAGACAGAACCTGCACTTTCTGTAAGCAAGTAATCTCTAACAGCCTGTTCCACTTCCTTCTCTACTGTGAAAACCTAATAGATAACAGACAGAACCTGCACTTTCTGTAAGCAAGTAATCTCTAACAGCCTGTTCCACTTCCTTCTCTACTGTGAAAACCTAATAAAAAAACAGATAGAACCTGCACTTTTTGTAAGCAAGTAATCTCTAACAGCCTGTTCCACTTCCTTCTCCACTGTGAAAACCTAATAAAAAACAGATAGAACCTGCACTTTTTGTAAGCAAGTAATCTCTAACAGCCTGTTCCACTTCCTTCTCTACTGTGAAAACCTAATAAAAAACAGATAGAACCTGCACTTTTTGTAAGCAAGTAATCTCTAACAGCCCGTTCCACTTCCTTCTCTACTGTGAAAACCTAAGAGAAAACAGACAGAACCTGCACTTTCTGTAAGCAAGTAATCTCTAACAGCCTGTTCCACTTCCTTCTCTACTGTAAAAACCTAACAGAAAACAGACAGAACCTGCACTTTCTGTAAGCAAGTAATCTCTAACAGCCTGTTCCACTTCCTTCTCTACTGTGAAAACCTAAAAGAAAACAGACAGAACCTGCACTTTCTGTAAGCAAGTAATCTCTAACAGCCTGTTCCACTTCCTTCTCTACTGTAAAAACCTAAGAGAAAACAGACAGAACCTGCACTTTCTGTAAGCAAGTAATCTCTAACAGCCTGTTCCAATTCCTTCTCTACTGTGAAAACCTAAGAGAAAACAGACAGAACCTGCACTTTCTGTAAGCAAGTAATCTCTAACAGCCTGTTCCACTTCCTTCTCTACTGTGAAAACCTAATAGAAAACAGACATAACCTGCACTTTTTGTAAGCAAGTAATCTCTAACAGCCTGTTCCACTTCCTTCTCTACTGTGAAAACCTAATAGATAAAAGACAGAACCTGCACTTTTTGTAAGCAAGTAATCTCTAACAGCCTGTTCCACTTCCTTCTCTACTGTGAAAACCTAATAGAAAACAGAAAGAACCTGCACATTTTGTAAGCAAGTAATCTCTAACAGCCTGTTCCACTTCCTTCTCTACTGTGAAAACCTAATAGATAAAAGACAGAACCTGCACTTTTTGTAAGCAAGTAATCTCTAACAGCCCGTTCCACTTCCTTCTCTACTGTGAAAACCTAAGAGAAAACAGACAGAACCTGCACTTTCTGTAAGCAAGTAATCTCTAACAGCCTGTTCCACTTCCTTCTCTACTGTGAAAACCTAAGAGAAAACAGACAGAACCTGCACTTTCTGTAAGCAAGTAATCTCTAACAGCCTGTTCCACTTCCTTCTCTACTGTGAAAACCTAATAGAAAACAGACATAACCTGCACTTTTTGTAAGCAAGTAATCTCTAACAGCCTGTTCCACTTCCTTCTCTACTGTGAAAACCTAATAGATAAAAGACAGAACCTGCACTTTTTGTAAGCAAGTAATCTCTAACAGCCTGTTCCACTTCCTTCTCTACTGTGAAAACCTAATAGAAAACAGAAAGAACCTGCACATTTTGTAAGCAAGTAATCTCTAACAGCCTGTTCCACTTCCTTCTCTACTGTGAAAACCTAATAGATAAAAGACAGAACCTGCACTTTTTGTAAGCAAGTAATCTCTAACAGCCCGTTCCACTTCCTTCTCTACTGTGAAAACCTAAGAGAAAACAGACAGAACCTGCACTTTCTGTAAGCAAGTAATCTCTAACAGCCTGTTCCACTTCCTTCTCTACTGTGAAAACCTAATAGATAACAGACAGAACCTGCACTTTCTGTAAGCAAGTAATCTCTAACAGCCTGTTCCACTTCCTTCTCTACTGTGAAAACCTAATAAAAAAACAGATAGAACCTGCACTTTTTGTAAGCAAGTAATCTCTAACAGCCTGTTCCACTTCCTTCTCTACTGTGAAAACCTAATAGAAAACAGACAGAACCTGCACATTTTGTAAGCAAGTAATCTCTAACAGCCTGTTCCACTTCCTTCTCTACTGTGAAAACCTAATAGATAAAAGACAGAACCTGCACTTTTTGTAAGCAAGTAATCTATAACAGCCTGTTCCACTTCCTTCTCTACTGTGAAAACCTAAGAGAAAACAGATAGAACCTGCACTTTTTGTAAGCAAGTAATCTCTAACAGCCCGTTCCACTTCCTTCTCTACTGTGAAAACCTAAGAGAAAACAGACAGAACCTGCACTTTCTGTAAGCAAGTAATCTCTAACAGCCTGTTCCACTTTCTTCTCTACTGTAAAAACCTAAGAGAAAACAGACAGAACCTGCACTTTCTGTAAGCAAGTAATCTCTAACAGCCTGTTCCACTTCCTTCTCTACTGTGAAAACCTAAGAGAAAACAGACAGAACCTGCACTTTCTGTAAGCAAGTAATCTCTAACAGCCTGTTCCACTTCCTTCTCTACTGTAAAAACCTAAGAGAAAACAGACAGAACCTGCACTTTCTGTAAGCAAGTAATCTCTAACAGCCTGTTCCACTTCCTTCTCTACTGTGAAAACCTAAGAGAAAACAGACAGAACCTGCACTTTCTGTAAGCAAGTAATCTCTAACAGCCTGTTCCACTTCCTTCTCTACTGTGAAAACCTAATAGATAAAAGACAGAACCTGCACTTTTTGTAAGCAAGTAATCTCTAACAGCCTGTTCCACTTCCTTCTCTACTGTGAAAACCTAATAGAAAACAGAAAGAACCTGCACATTTTGTAAGCAAGTAATCTCTAACAGCCTGTTCCACTTCCTTCTCTACTGTGAAAACCTAATAGATAAAAGACAGAACCTGCACTTTTTGTAAGCAAGTAATCTCTAACAGCCCGTTCCACTTCCTTCTCTACTGTGAAAACCTAAGAGAAAACAGACAGAACCTGCACTTTCTGTAAGCAAGTAATCTCTAACAGCCTGTTCCACTTCCTTCTCTACTGTGAAAACCTAATAGATAACAGACAGAACCTGCACTTTCTGTAAGCAAGTAATCTCTAACAGCCTGTTCCACTTCCTTCTCTACTGTGAAAACCTAATAAAAAAACAGATAGAACCTGCACTTTTTGTAAGCAAGTAATCTCTAACAGCCTGTTCCACTTCCTTCTCTACTGTGAAAACCTAATAGAAAACAGACAGAACCTGCACATTTTGTAAGCAAGTAATCTCTAACAGCCTGTTCCACTTCCTTCTCTACTGTGAAAACCTAATAGATAAAAGACAGAACCTGCACTTTTTGTAAGCAAGTAATCTATAACAGCCTGTTCCACTTCCTTCTCTACTGTGAAAACCTAAGAGAAAACAGATAGAACCTGCACTTTTTGTAAGCAAGTAATCTCTAACAGCCCGTTCCACTTCCTTCTCTACTGTGAAAACCTAAGAGAAAACAGACAGAACCTGCACTTTCTGTAAGCAAGTAATCTCTAACAGCCTGTTCCACTTTCTTCTCTACTGTAAAAACCTAAGAGAAAACAGACAGAACCTGCACTTTCTGTAAGCAAGTAATCTCTAACAGCCTGTTCCACTTCCTTCTCTACTGTGAAAACCTAAGAGAAAACAGACAGAACCTGCACTTTCTGTAAGCAAGTAATCTCTAACAGCCTGTTCCACTTCCTTCTCTACTGTGAAAACCTAAGAGAAAACAGACAGAACCTGCACTTTCTGTAAGCAAGTAATCTCTAACAGCCTGTTCCACTTCCTTCTCTACTGTGAAAACCTAATAGAAAACAGACATAACCTGCACTTTTTGTAAGCAAGTAATCTCTAACAGCCTGTTCCACTTCCTTCTCTACTGTGAAAACCTAATAGATAAAAGACAGAACCTGCACTTTTTGTAAGCAAGTAATCTCTAACAGCCTGTTCCACTTCCTTCTCTACTGTGAAAACCTAATAGAAAACAGACAGAACCTGCACATTTTGTAAGCAAGTAATCTCTAACAGCCTGTTCCACTTCCTTCTCTACTGTGAAAACCTAATAGATAAAAGACAGAACCTGCACTTTTTGTAAGCAAGTAATCTATAACAGCCTGTTCCACTTCCTTCTCTACCGTGAAAACCTAAGAGAAAACAGACAGAACCTGCACTTTTTTGTAAGGAAGTAATCCCCAACAGCCTGTTCCACTTCCTTCTCTACTGTGAAAACCTAAGAGAAAACAGACAGAACCTGCACTTTTTGTAAGCAAGTAATCTCTAACAGCCTGTTCCACTTCCTTCTCTACTGTGAAAACCTAAGAGAAAACAGACAGAACCTGCACTTTTTGTAAGCAAGTAATCTCTAACAGCCTGTTCCACTTCCTTCTCTACTGTGAAAACCTAATAGAAAACAGACAGAACCTGCACTTTCTGTAAGCAAGTAATCTCCAACAGCCTGTTCCACTTCCTTCTCTACTGTGAAAACCTAATAGAAAACAGACAGAACCTGCACTTTCTGTAAGCAAGTAATCTCTAACAGCCTGTTCCACTTCCTTCTCTACTGTGAAAACCTAATAGAAAACAGACAGAACCTGCACTTTCTGTAAGCAAGTAATCTCTAACAGCCTGTTCCACTTCCTTCTCTACTGTGAAAACCTAATAGAAAACAGACAGAACCTGCACTTTCTGTAAGCAAGTAATCTCTAACAGCCTGTTCCACTTCCTTCTCTACTGTGAAAACCTAATAGAAAACAGACAGAACCTGCACTTTCTGTAAGCAAGTAATCTCTAACAGCCTGTTCCACTTCCTTCTCTACTGTGAAAACCTAATAGAAAACAGACAGAACCTGCACTTTCTGTAAGCAAGTAATCTCTAACAGCCTGTTCCACTTCCTTCTCTACTGTGAAAACCTAATAGAAAACAGACAGAACCTGCACTTTCTGTAAGCAAGTAATCTCTTACAGCCTGTTCCACTTCCTTCTCTACTGTGAAAACCTAATAGAAAACAGACAGATATATTTATAATCATTTCTCTCTGCGCCAAGTGACATACACAAAATACAAGAGATACTTGGAATAGATAAGAGAGATAAACTTAACAAGATCTACTCCTTCATAATGTCAGCATTCAATTCACTCCATGTCCTAAACAATGATGATCCAATCACCAATCAACTTATAGGACTAAAGATATTTATGGCCAGTTCAATTAATTGTTTTTTTTTTTCTTTTTTCATTTTCTTCTTCTACTATTCATCAAGGTTGTTTTGTATTTCCTTGTGGTTTTATTGAAAACGTAAAGATAAATCATTTGAAACGTAATGAAGTATCATTATTTAGTTGTTGTTTTTAGCGCGGTTCCTCCCTCCCCCATAGGGAGGAACCCCGCTTATAAGGTTGATACAATGAAACAATCCGGAAGCGCCGACTAGAAAATTTCGCGTTTCAGAACCCCTAGAGGCCGAAAATAACGGTGGTTCAAATTTGTATATATATATATATATATTTTTTTTTTTTTTTTTTTATAAATATGGCACAGGTCGAAATAATAGTACTCCATTTTATGTACTATTTTATTTTTTTCACGCCCTACATGTTTCGTGGCCTTTATGCCACCTCCTCAGGGGCCACTAAATCCTAAAAATTTTTAAAAATTTAAATAACACATTTTTCATTTTAATAAATCCAATAATTTTTCAATAATTATTATAAACAGAGTAACATTACATTTGTTATACTAACTCCTAATCTTAAATCTATAGGAAAAATACAATAAAAATATTGCTACATTGTACATACCCCATGTGTGGTTAGCTCGCCACCCATACTAAGACTGAGGCAAGCTAAATCACCTGTGTCGAGAGGCTTAGTAATCAGCATACCCCATGTGTGGTTAGCTCACCACCCATACTAAGACTGAGGCAAGCTAAATCACCTGTGTCGAGAGGCTTAGTAATCAGCATACCCCATGTGTGGTTAGCTCGCCACCCATACTAAGACTGAGGCAAGCTAAATCACCTGTGTCGAGAGGCTTAGTAATCAGCATACCCCATGTGTGGATAGTTCGCCACCCATACTAAGACTGAGGCAAACTAAATCACCTGTGTCGAGAGGCTTAGTAATCAGCATACCCCATGTGTGGTTAGCTCACCACCCATACTAAGACTGAGGCAAGCTAAATCACCTGTGTCGAGAGGCTTAGTAATCAGCATACCCCATGTGTGGTTAGCTCGCCACCCATACTAAGACTGAGGCAAGCTAAATCACCTGTGTCGAGAGGCTTAGTAATCAGCATACCCCATGTGTGGATAGTTCGCCACCCATACTAAGACTGAGGCAAGCTAAATCACCTGTGTCGAGAGGCTTAGTAATCAGCATACCCCATGTGTGGTTAGCTCACCACCCATACTAAAACTGAGGCAAGCTCAATCACCTGAATCGAGAGGCTTAGTAATCAGCATACCCCATGTGTGGATAGCTCGCCACCCATACTAAGACTGAGGCAAGCTAAATCACTTGTGTCGAGAGGCTTAGTAATCAGTATACCCCATGTGTGGATAGCTCGCCACCCATACTAAGACTGAGGCAAGCTAAATCACCTGTGTCGAGAGGCTTAGTAATCAGCATACCCCATGTGTGGTTAGCTCGCCACCCATACTAAGACTGAGGCTAGCTAAATCACCTGTGTCGAGAGGCTTAGTAATCAGCATACCCCATGTGTGGTTAGCTCGCCACCCATTCTAAGACTGAGGCTAGCTAAATCACCTGTGTCGAGAGGCTTAGTAATCAGCTTATTACGATAAGTTCTATAAAGGCCTGTACTATTGTTTTTTCCCTTCTATCTTCTAATGTTGTTGTAAAATATTTTATTTAAAAATTTAATTTCTGTCTGTTTATTTACCGAGTTCCTCTTTTATATTATGTGGATATTTTCCTTTATTTTTCTCTTGATATTGTTTCTGTCCCTGTCAACTATTGTCAGCTATTGCTATGTCGTCCAAGTGAAATGTATGTCTCTTCTTAAATGCGTGGTCCGTTAGAGCTGTTTCTGTCCCTGTCAACTATTGCTATGTCTTCCAAGTGAAATGTATGTCCGTTCTTAAATGCGTGGTCCGTTAGAGCTGTTTCTGTCCTTGTCAACTATTGCTATGTTGTCCAGGTCTAATGTATGTCCGTTCTTAAATGCTTGGTCCGTTAGAGCTGTTTCTGTCCCTGTCAACTATTGCTATGTCTTCCAAGTGAAATGTATGTCCGTTCTTAAATGCGTGGTCCGTTAGAGCTGTTTCTGTCCTTGTCAACTATTGCTATGTCGTCCAAGTCTAATGTATGTCTCTTCTTAAATGCGTGGTCCGTTAGAGCTGTTTCTGTCCTTGTCTACTATTGCTATGTCGTCCAAGTGAAATGTATGTCTCTTCTTAAATGCGTGGTCCGTTAGAGCTGTTTCTGTCCTTGTCAACTATTGCTATGTCTTCCAAGTGAAATGTATGTCTCTTCTTAAATGCGTGGTCCGTTAGAGAAGTTTCTGTCCTTGTCAACTATTGCTATGTCTTCCAAGTGAAATGTATGTCTCTTCTTAAATGCGTGGTCCGTTAGAGCTGTTTCTGTCCTTGTCAACTATTGCTATGTCGTCCAAGTCAAATGTATGTCTCTTCTTAAATGCGTGGTCCGTTAGAGCTGTTTCTGTCCCTCTCAACTATTGCTATGTCTTGCAAGTGAAATGTATGTCCGTTCTTAAATGCGTGGTCCGTTAGAGCTGTTTCTGTCCTTGTCAACTATTGCTATGTCGTCCAGGTCTAATGTATGTCCGTTCTTAAATGCGTGGTCCGTTAGAGCTGTTTCTGTCCCTGTCAACTATTGCTATGTCTTCCAAGTGAAATGTATGTCTCTTCTTAAATGCGTGGTCCGTTAGAGCTGTTTCTGTCCTTGTCAACTATTGCTATGTCGTCCAAGTCTAATGTATGTCTCTTCTTAATGCGTGGTCCGTTAGAGCTGTTTCTGTCCTTGTCAGCTATTGCTATGTCGTCCAAGTGAAATGTATGTCTCTTCTTAAATGCGTGGTCCGTTAGAGCTGTTTCTGTCCCTGTCAACTATTGCTATGTCTTCCAAGTGAAATGTATGTCCGTTCTTAAATGCGTGGTCCGTTAGAGCTGTTTCTGTCCTTGTCAACTATTGCTATGTTGTCCAGGTCTAATGTATGTCCGTTCTTAAATGCTTGGTCCGTTAGAGCTGTTTCTGTCCCTGTCAACTATTGCTATGTCTTCCAAGTGAAATGTATGTCCGTTCTTAAATGCGTGGTCCGTTAGAGCTGTTTCTGTCCTTGTCAACTATTGCTATGTCGTCCAAGTCTAATGTATGTCTCTTCTTAAATGCGTGGTCCGTTAGAGCTGTTTCTGTCCTTGTCAACTATTGCTATGTCGTCCAGGTCTAATGTATGTCCGTTCTTAAATGCGTGGTCCGTTAGAGCTGTTTCTGTCCCTGTCAACTATTGCTATGTCTTCCAAGTGAAATGTATGTCTCTTCTTAAATCCGTGGTCCGTTAGAGCTGTTTCTGTCCTTGTCAACTATTGCTATGTCGTCCAAGTCAAATGTATGTCTCTTCTTAAATGCGTGGTCCGTTAGAGCTGTTTCTGTCCTTGTCAACTATTGCTATGTCTTCCAAGTGAAATGTATGTCTCTTCTTAAATGCGTGGTCCGTTAGAGCTGTTTCTGTCCTTGTCAACTATTGCTATGTCTTCCAAGTCAAATGTATGTCTCTTCTTAAATGCGTGGTCCGTTAGAGCTGTTTCTGTCCTTGTCAACTATTGCTATGTCTTCCAAGTGAAATGTATGTCTCTTCTTAAATGCGTGGTCCGTTAGAGCTGTTTCTGTCCCTGTCAACTATTGCTATGTCTTCCAAGTGAAATGTATGTCCGTTCTTAAATGCGTGGTCCGTTAGAGCTGTTTCTGTCCTTGTCAACTATTGCTATGTCGTCCAGGTCTAATGTATGTCCGTTCTTAAATGCGTGGTCCGTTAGAGCTGTTTCTGTCCCTGTCAACTATTGCTATGTCTTCCAAGTGAAATGTATGTCTCTTCTTAAATCCGTGGTCCGTTAGAGCTGTTTCTATCCTTGTCAACTATTGCTATGTCGTCCAAGTCAAATGTATGTCTCTTCTTAAATGCGTGGTCCGTTAGAGCTGTTTCTGTCCTTGTCAACTATTGCTATGTCTTCCAAGTGAAATGTATGTCTCTTCTTAAATGCGTGGTCCGTTAGAGCTGTTTCTGTCCTTGTCAACTATTGCTATGTCTTCCAAGACAAATGTATGTCTCTTCTTAAATGCGTGGTCCGTTAGAGCTGTTTCTCTCCTTGTCAACTATTGCTATGTCTTCCAAGTGAAATGTATGTCTCTTCTTAAATGCGTGGTCCGTTAGAGCTGTTTCTGTCCTTGTCAACTATTGCTATGTCTTCCAAGTGAAATGTATGTCTCTTCTTAAATGCGTGGTCCGTTAGAGCTGTTTCTGTCCTTGTCAACTATTGCTATGTCGTCCAAGTCAAATGTATGTCTCTTCTTAAATGCGTGGTCCGTTAGAGCTGTTTCTGTCCCTGTCAACTATTGCTACGTCTTCAAAGTGAAATGTATGTCCGTTCTTAAATGCGTGGTCCGTTAGAGCTGTTTCTGTCCTTGTCAACTATTGCTATGTCTTACAAGTGAAATGTATGTCTCTTCTTAAATCCGTGGTCCGTTAGAGCTGTTTCTGTCCTTGTCAACTATTGCTATGTCGTCCAAGTGAAATGTATGTCCGTTCTTAAATGCGTGGTCCGTTAGAGCTGTTTCTGCCCTTGTCAACTATTGCTATGTCGTCCAAGTCTAATGTATGTCTCTTCTTAAATGCGTGGTCCGTTAGAGCTGTTTCTGTCCTTGTCTACTATTGCTATGTCGTCCAAGTGAAATGTATGTCTCTTCTTAAATGCGTGGTCCGTTAGAGCTGTTTCTGTCCCTGTCAACTATTGCTATGTCTTCCAAGTGAAATGTATGTCCGTTCTTAAATGCGTGGTCCGTTAGAGCTGTTTCTGTCCCTGTCAACTATTGCTATGTCTTCCAAGTGAAATGTATGTCTCTTCTTAAATCCGTGGTCCGTTAGAGCTGTTTCTGTCCTTGTCAACTATTGCTATGTCGTCCAAGTCAAATGAATGTCTCTTCTTAAATGCGTGGTCCGTTAGAGCTGTTTCTGTCCTTGTCAACTATTGCTATGTCTTCCAAGTGAAATGTATGTCTCTTCTTAAATGCGTGGTCCGTTAGAGCTGTTTCTGTCCTTGTCAACTATTGCTATGTCTTTCAAGTCAAATGTATGTCTCTTCTTAAATGCGTGGTCCGTTAGAGCTGTTTCTGTCCTTGTCAACTATTGCTATGTCTTCCAAGTGAAATGTATGTTTCTTCTTAAATGCGTGGTCCGTTAGAGCTGTTTCTGTCCCTGTCAACTATTGCTATGTCTTCCAAGTGAAATGTATGTCCGTTCTTAAATGCGTGGTCCGTTAGAGCTGTTTCTGTCCTTGTCAACTATTGCTATGTTGTCCAGGTCTAATGTATGTCCGTTCTTAAATGCTTGGTCCGTTAGAGCTGTTTCTGTCCCTCTCAACTATTGCTATGTCTTGCAAGTGAAATGTATGTCCGTTCTTAAATGCGTGGTCCGTTAGAGCTGTTTCTGTCCTTGTCAACTATTGCTATGTCGTCCAGGTCTAATGTATGTCCGTTCTTAAATGCGTGGTCCGTTAGAGCTGTTTCTGTCCCTGTCAACTATTGCTATGTCTTCCAAGTGAAATGTATGTCTCTTCTTAAATCCGTGGTCCGTTAGAGCTGTTTCTGTCCTTGTCAACTATTGCTATGTCGTCCAAGTCAAATGTATGTCTCTTCTTAAATGCGTGGTCCGTTAGAGCTGTTTCTGTCCTTGTCAACTATTGCTATGTCTTCCAAGTGAAATGTATGTCTCTTCTTAAATGCGTGGTCCGTTAGAGCTGTTTCTGTCCTTGTCAACTATTGCTATGTCTTCCAAGTCAAATGTATGTCTCTTCTTAAATGCGTGGTCCGTTAGAGCTGTTTCTGTCCTTGTCAACTATTGCTATGTCTTCCAAGTGAAATGTATGTCTCTTCTTAAATGCGTGGTCCGTTAGAGCTGTTTCTGTCCCTGTCAACTATTGCTATGTCTTCCAAGTGAAATGTATGTCCGTTCTTAAATGCGTGGTCCGTTAGAGCTGTTTCTGTCCTTGTCAACTATTGCTATGTTGTCCAGGTCTAATGTATGTCCGTTCTTAAATGCGTGGTCCGTTAGAGCTGTTTCTGTCCTTGTCAACTATTGCTATGTCGTCCAGGTCTAATGTATGTCCGTTCTTAAATGCGTGGTCCGTTAGAGCTGTTTCTGTCCCTGTCAACTATTGCTATGTCTTCCAAGTGAAATGTATGTCTCTTCTTAAATCCGTGGTCCGTTAGAGCTGTTTCTGTCCTTGTCAACTATTGCTATGTCGTCCAAGTCAAATGTATGTCTCTTCTTAAATGCGTGGTCCGTTAGAGCTGTTTCTGTCCTTGTCAACTATTGCTATGTCTTCCAAGTGAAATGTATGTCTCTTCTTAAATGCGTGGTCCGTTAGAGCTGTTTCTGTCCTTGTCAACTATTGCTATGTCTTCCAAGTCAAATGTATGTCTCTTCTTAAATGCGTGGTCCGTTAGAGCTGTTTCTGTCCTTGTCAACTATTGCTATGTCTTCCAAGTGAAATGTATGTCTCTTCTTAAATGCGTGGTCCGTTAGAGCTGTTTCTGTCCTTGTCAACTATTGCTATGTCTTCCAAGTGAAATGTATGTCTCTTCTTAAATGCGTGGTCCGTTAGAGCTGTTTCTGTCCTTGTCAACTATTGCTATGTCTTACAAGTGAAATGTATGTCTCTTCTTAAATCCGTGCTCCGTTAGAGCTGTTTCTGTCCTTGTCAACTATTGCTATGTCGTCCAAGTGAAATGTATGTCCGTTCTTAAATGCGTGGTCCGTTAGAGCTGTTTCTGCCCTTGTCAACTATTGCTATGTCGTCCAAGTCTAATGTATGTCTCTTCTTAAATGCGTGGTCCGTTAGAGCTGTTTCTGTCCTTGTCTACTATTGCTATGTCGTCCAAGTGAAATGTATGTCTCTTCTTAAATGCGTGGTCCGTTAGAGCTGTTTCTGTCCCTGTCAACTATTGCTATGTCTTCCAAGTGAAATGTATGTCCGTTCTTAAATGCGTGGTCCGTTAGAGCTGTTTCTGTCCCTGTCAACTATTGCTATGTCTTCCAAGTGAAATGTATGTCTCTTCTTAAATCCGTGGTCCGTTAGAGCTGTTTCTGTCCTTGTCAACTATTGCTATGTCGTCCAAGTCAAATGTATGTCTCTTCTTATATGCGTGGTCCGTTAGAGCTGTTTCTGTCCTTGTCAACTATTGCTATGTCTTCCAAGTGAAATGTATGTCTCTTCTTAAATGCGTGGTCCGTTAGAGCTGTTTCTGTCCTTGTCAACTATTGCTATGTCTTTCAAGTCAAATGTATGTCTCTTCTTAAATGCGTGGTCCGTTAGAGCTGTTTCTGTCCTTGTCAACTATTGCTATGTCTTCCAAGTGAAATGTATGTCTCTTCTTAAATGCGTGGTCCGTTAGAGCTGTTTCTGTCCCTGTCAACTATTGCTATGTCTTCCAAGTGAAATGTATGTCCGTTCTTAAATGCGTGGTCCGTTAGAGCTGTTTCTGTCCTTGTCAACTATTGCTATGTTGTCCAGGTCTAATGTATGTCCGTTCTTAAATGCTAGGTCCGTTAGAGCTGTTTCTGTCCCTGTCAACTATTGCTATGTCTTCCAAGTGAAATGTATGTCCGTTCTTAAATGCGTGGTCCGTTAGAGCTGTTTCTGTCCTTGTCAACTATTGCTATGTCGTCGAAGTGAAATGTATGTCTCTTCTTAAATGCGTGGTCTGTTAGAGCTGTTTCTGTCCCTCTCAACTATTGCTATGTCTTGCAAGTGAAATGTATGTCCGTTCTTAAATGCGTGGTCCGTTAGAGCTGTTTCTGTCCTTGTCAACTATTGCTATGTCGTCCAGGTCTAATGTATGTCCGTTCTTAAATGCGTGGTCCGTTAGAGCTGTTTCTGTCCCTGTCAACTATTGCTATGTCTTCCAAGTGAAATGTATGTCTCTTCTTAAATCCGTGGTCCGTTAGAGCTGTTTCTGTCCTTGTCAACTATTGCTATGTCGTCCAAGTCAAATGTATGTCTCTTCTTAAATGCGTGGTCCGTTAGAGCTGTTTCTGTCCTTGTCAACTATTGCTATGTCTTCCAAGTGAAATGTATGTCTCTTCTTAAATGCGTGGTCCGTTAGAGCTGTTTCTGTCCTTGTCAACTATTGCTATGTCTTCCAAGTCAAATGTATGTCTCTTCTTAAATGCGTGGTCCGTTAGAGCTGTTTCTGTCCTTGTCAACTATTGCTATGTCTTCCAAGTGAAATGTATGTCTCTTCTTAAATGCGTGGTCCGTTAGAGCTGTTTCTGTCCTTGTCAACTATTGCTATGTCTTCCAAGTGAAATGTATGTCTCTTCTTAAATGCGTGGTCCGTTAGAGCTGTTTCTGTCCTTGTCAACTATTGCTATGTCGTCCAAGTCAAATGTATGTCTCTTCTTAAATGCGTGGTCCGTTAGAGCTGTTTCTGTCCCTGTCAACTATTGCTACGTCTTCAAAGTGAAATGTATGTCCGTTCTTAAATGCGTGGTCCGTTAGAGCTGTTTCTGTCCTTGTCAACTATTGCTATGTCTTACAAGTGAAATGTATGTCTCTTCTTAAATCCGTGGTCCGTTAGAGCTGTTTCTGTCCTTGTCAACTATTGCTATGTCGTCCAAGTGAAATGTATGTCCGTTCTTAAATGCGTGGTCCGTTAGAGCTGTCTCTGCCCTTGTCAACTATTGCTATGTCGTCCAAGTCTAATGTATGTCTCTTCTTAAATGCGTGGTCCGTTAGAGCTGTTTCTGTCCTTGTCTACTATTGCTATGTCGTCCAAGTGAAATGTATGTCTCTTCTTAAATGCGTGGTCCGTTAGAGCTGTTTCTGTCCCTGTCAACTATTGCTATGTCTTCCAAGTGAAATGTATGTCCGTTCTTAAATGCGTGGTCCGTTAGAGCTGTTTCTGTCCTTGTCAACTATTGCTATGTCGTCCAGGTCTAATGTATGTCCGTTCTTAAATGCGTGGTCCGTTAGAGCAGTTTCTGTCCCTGTCAACTATTGCTATGTCTTCCAAGTGAAATGTATGTCCGTTCTTAAATGCGTGGTCCGTTAGAGCTGTTTCTGTCCTTGTCAACTATTGCTATGTCGTCCAAGTCTAATGTATGTCTCTTCTTAAATGCGTGGTCCGTTAGAGCTGTTTCTGTCCTTGTCAGCTATTGCTATGTCGTCCAAGTGAAATGTATGTCTCTTCTTAAATGCGTGGTCCGTTAGAGCTGTTTCTGTCCCTGTCAACTATTGCTATGTCTTCCATGTGAAATGTATGTCCGTTCTTAAATGCGTGGTAAGTTAGAGCTGTTTCTGTCCTTGTCAACTATTGCTATGTCGTCCAGGTCTAATGTATGTCCGTTCTTAAATGCTTGGTCCGTTAGAGCTGTTTCTGTCCCTGTCAACTATTGCTATGTCTTCCAAGTGAAATGTATGTCCGTTCTTAAATGCGTGGTCCGTTAGAGCTGTTTCTGTCCTTGTCAACTATTGCTTTGTCGTCCAAGTCTAATGTATGTCTCTTCTTAAATGCGTGGTCCGTTAGAGCTGTTTCTGTCCTTGTCTACTATTGCTATGTCGTCCAAGTGAAATGTGTGTCTCTTCTTAAATGCGTGGTCCGTT
The DNA here is from genome assembly GCA_946811695.1 of Gonocerus acuteangulatus. NCBI lineage: Eukaryota > Metazoa > Arthropoda > Insecta > Hemiptera > Coreidae > Gonocerus > Gonocerus acuteangulatus. The sequence goes on from OX328127.1 coordinate 462,368, forward strand.
AGAGCTGTTTCTGTCCCTGTCAACTATTGCTATGTCTTCCAAGTGAAATGTATGTCCGTTCTTAAATGCGTGGTCCGTTAGAGCTGTTTCTGTCCTTGTCAACTATTGCTATGTCGTCCAGGTCTAATGTATGTCCGTTCTTAAATGCGTGGTCCGTTAGAGCTGTTTCTGTCCTTGTCAGCTATTGCTATGTCGTCCGAGTGAAATGTATGTCTCTTCTTAAATGCGTGGTCCGCTAGAGCTGTTTCTGTCCCTGTCAACTATTGCTATGTCTTCCAAGTGAAATGTATGTCTCTTCTTAAATGCGTGGTCCGTTAGAGCTGTTTCTGTCCCTGTCATCTATTGCTATGTCTTCCAAGTGAAATGTATGTCCGTTCTTAAATGCGTGGTCCGTTAGAGCTGTTTCTGTCCTTGTCAACTATTGCTATGTCTTCCAAGTGAAATGTATGTCCGTTCTTAAATGCGTGGTCCGTTAGAGCTTTTTCTGTCCTTGTCAACTATTGCTATGTCGTCCAGGTCTAATGTATGTCCGTTCTTAAATGCGTGGTCCGTTAGAGCTGTTTCTGTCCCTGTCAACTATTGCTATGTCTTCCAAGTGAAATGTATGTCCGTTCTTAAATGCGTGGTCCGTTAGAGCTGTTTCTGTCCTTGTCAACTATTGCTATGTCGTCCAAGTCTAATGTATGTCTCTTCTTAAATGCGTGGTCCGTTAGAGCTGTTTCTGTCCTTGTCTACTATTGCTATGTCGTCCAAGTGAAATGTATGTCTCTTCTTAAATGCGTGGTCCGTTAGAGCTGTTTCTGTCCCTGTCAACTATTGCTATGTCTTCCAAGTGAAATGTATGTCCGTTCCTAAATGCGTGGTCCGTTAGAGCTGTTTCTGTCCTTGTCAACTATTGCTATGTCGTCCAAGTCTAATGTATGTCTCTTCTTAAATGCGTGGTCCGTTAGAGCTGTTTCTGTCCTTGTCTACTATTGCTATGTCGTCCAAGTGAAATGTATATCTCTTCTTAAATGCGTGGTCCGTTAGAGCTGTTTCTGCCTTGTCAACTATTGCTATGTCGTCCAAGTCTAATGTATGTCCGTTCTTAAATGCGTGGTCCGTTAGAGCTGTTTCTGTCCCTGTCAACTATTTCTATGTCGTCCAGGTCTAATGTATGTCCGTTCTTAAATGCGTGGTCCGTTAGAGCTGTTTCTGTCCCTGTCAACTATTGCTATGTCTTCCAAGTGAAATGTATGTCTCTTCTTAAATTCGTGGTCCGTTAGTGCTGTTTCTGTCCTTGTCAGCTATTGCTATGTCGTCCAGGTCTAATGTATGTCCGTTCTTAAATGCGTGGTCCGTTAGAGCTGTTTCTGTCCCTGTCAACTATTGCTATGTCTTCCAAGTGAAATGTATGTCTCTTCTTAAATGCGTGGTCCGTTAGTGCTGTTTCTGTCCTTGTCAGCTATTGCTATGTCGTCCAGGTCTAATGTATGTCCGTTCTTAAATGCGTGGTCCGTTAGAGCTGTTTCTGTCCCTGTCAACTATTGCTATGTCTTCCAGGTGAAATGTATGTCCGTTCCTAAATGCGTGGTCCGTTAGAGCTGTTCCTGTCCTTGTCAACTATTGCTATGTCTTCAAAGTGAAATGTATGTCTCTTCTTAAATGCCTGGTCCGTTAGAGCTGTTTCTGTCCTTGTCAACTATTGCTATGTCTTCCAAGTCAAATGTATGTCTCTTCTTAAATGCGTGGTCCGTTAGAGCTGTTTCTGTCCTTGTCAACTATTGCTATGTCTTCCAAGTGAAATGTATGTCTCTTCTTAAATGCGTGGTCCGTTAGAGCTGTTTCTGTCCTTGTCAACTATTGCTATGTCTTCCAAGTGAAATGTATGTCTCTTCTTAAATGCGTGGTCCGTTAGAGCTCTTTCTGTCCTTGTCAACTAGTGCTATGTCGTCCAAGTCAAATGTATGTCTCTTCTTAAATGCGTGGTCCGTTAGAGCTGTTTCTGTCCCTGTCAACTATTGCTACGTCTTCAAAGTGAAATGTATGTCCGTTCTTAAATGCGTGGTCCGTTAGAGCTGTTTCTGTCCTTGTCAACTATTGCTATGTCTTACAAGTGAAATGTATGTCTCTTCTTAAATCCGTGGTCCGTTAGAGCTGTTTCTGTCCTTGTCAACTATTGCTATGTCGTCCAAGTGAAATGTATGTCCGTTCTTAAATGCGTGGTCCGTTAGAGCTGTTTCTGCCCTTGTCAACTATTGCTATGTCGTCCAAGTCTAATGTATGTCTCTTCTTAAATGCGTGGTCCGTTAGAGCTGTTTCTGTCCTTGTCTACTATTGCTATGTCGTCCAAGTGAAATGTATGTCTCTTCTTAAATGCGTGGTCCGTTAGAGCTGTTTCTGTCCCTGTCAACTATTGCTATGTCTTCCAAGTGAAATGTATGTCCGTTCTTAAATGCGTGGTCCGTTAGAGCTGTTTCTGTCCCTGTCAACTATTGCTATGTCTTCCAAGTGAAATGTATGTCTCTTCTTAAATCCGTGGTCCGTTAGAGCTGTTTCTGTCCTTGTCAACTATTGCTATGTCGTCCAAGTCAAATGTATGTCTCTTCTTAAATGCGTGGTCCGTTAGAGCTGTTTCTGTCCTTGTCAACTATTGCTATGTCTTCCAAGTGAAATCTATGTCTCTTCTTAAATGCGTGGTCCGTTAGAGCTGTTTCTGTCCTTGTCAACTATTGCTATGTCTTTCAAGTCAAATGTATGTCTCTTCTTAAATGCGTGGTCCGTTAGAGCTGTTTCTGTCCTTGTCAACTATTGCTATGTCTTCCAAGTGAAATGTATGTCTCTTCTTAAATGCGTGGTCCGTTAGAGCTGTTTCTATCCCTGTCAACTATTGCTATGTCTTCCAAGTGAAATGTATGTCCGTTCTTAAATGCGTGGTCCGTTAGAGCTGTTTCTGTCCTTGTCAACTATTGCTATGTTGTCCAGGTCTAATGTATGTCCGTTCTTAAATGCTTGGTCCGTTAGAGCTGTTTCTGTCCCTGTCAACTATTGCTATGTCTTCCAAGTGAAATGTATGTCCGTTCTTAAATGCGTGGTCCGTTAGAGCTGTTTCTGTCCTTGTCAACTATTGCTATGTCGTCCAGGTCTAATGTATGTCCGTTCTTAAATGCGTGGTCCGTTAGAGCTGTTTCTGTCCTTGTCAGCTATTGCTATGTCGTCCAAGTGAAATGTATGTCTCTTCTTAAATGCGTGGTCCGTTAGAGCTGTTTCTGTCCCTGTCAACTATTGCTATGTCTTCCAAGTGAAATGTATGTCTCTTCTTAAATGCGTGGTCCGTTAGAGCTGTTTCTGTCCCTGTCAACTATTGCTATGTCTTCCAAGTGAAATGTATGTCCGTTCTTAAATGCGTGGTCCGTTAGAGCTGTTTCTGTCCTTGTCAACTATTGCTATGTCTTCCAAGTGAAATGTATGTCCGTTCTTAAATGCGTGGTCCGTTAGAGCTTTTTCTGTCCTTGTCAACTATTGCTATGTCGTCCAGGTCTAATGTATGTCCGTTCTTAAATGCGTGGTCCGTAAGAGCTGTTTCTGTCCCTGTCAACTATTGCTATGTCTTCCAAGTGAAATGTATGTCCGTTCTTAAATGCGTGGTCCGTTAGAGCTGTTTCTGTCCTTGTCAACTATTGCTATGTCGTCCAAGTCTAATGTATGTCTGTTCTTAAATGCGTGGTCCGTTAGAGCTGTTTCTGTCCTTGTCTACTATTGCTATGTCGTCCAAGTGAAATGTATGTCTCTTCTTAAATGCGTGGTCCGTTAGAGCTGTTTCTGTCCCTGTCAACTATTGCTATGTCTTCCAAGTGAAATGTATGTCCGTTCCTAAATGCGTGGTCCGTTAGAGCTGTTTCTGTCCTTGTCAACTATTGCTATGTCGTCCAAGTCTAATGTATGTCCGTTCTTAAATGCGTGGTCCGTTAGAGCTGTTTCTGTCCTTGTCAACTATTGCTATGTCGTCCAAATCTAATGTATGTCCGTTCTTAAATGCATGGTCCGTTAGAGCTGTTTCTGCCTTGTCAACTATTGCTATGTCGTCCAAGTCTAATGTATGTCCGTTCTTAAATGCGTGGTCCGTTAGAGCTGTTTCTGTCCCTGTCAACTATTGCTATGTCGTCCAGGTCTAATGTATGTCCGTTCTTAAATGCGTGGTCCGTTAGAGCTGTTTCTGTCCCTGTCAACTATTGCTATGTCTTCCAAGTGAAATGTATGTCTCTTCTTAAATGCGTGGTCCGTTAGTGCTGTTTCTGTCCTTGTCAGCTATTGCTATGTCGTCCAGGTCTAATGTATGTCCGTTCTTAAATGCGTGGTCCGTTAGAGCTGTTTCTGTCCCTGTCAACTATTGCTATGTCTTCCAAGTGAAATGTATGTCTCTTCTTAAATGCGTGGTCCGTTAGTGCTGTTTCTGTCCTTGTCAGCTATTGCTATGTCGTCCAGGTCTAATGTATGTCCGTTCTTAAATGCGTGGTCCGTTAGAGCTGTTTCTGTCCCTGTCAACTATTGCTATGTCTTCCAAGTGAAATGTATGTCCGTTCCTAAATGCGTGGTCCGTTAGAGCTGTTCCTGTCCTTGTCAACTATTGCTATGTCGTCCAAGTCTAATGTATGCCTGTTCCTAAATGCGTGGTCCGTTAGTGCTGTTTCTGTCCTTGTCAACTATTGCTATGTCTTCCAAGTCTAATGTATGTCCGTTCTTAAATGCGTGGTCCGTTAGAGCTGTTTCTGTCCTTGTCAACTATTGCTATGTCTTCCAAGTGAAATGTATGTCTCTTCTTAAATGCGTGGTCCGTTAGAGCTGTTTCTGTCCTTGTCAACTATTGCTATGTCTTCCAAGTCAAATGTATGTCTCTTCTTAAATGCGTGGTCCGTTAGAGCTGTTTCTGTCCTTGTCAACTATTGCTATGTCTTCCAAGTGAAATGTATGTCTCTTCTTAAATGCGTGGTCCGTTAGAGCTGTTTCTGTCCTTGTCAACTATTGCTATGTCTTCCAAGTGAAATGTATGTCTCTTCTTAAATGCGTGGTCCGTTAGAGCTGTTTCTGTCCTTGTCAACTATTGCTATGTCGTCCAAGTCAAATGTATGTCTCTTCTTAAATGCGTGGTCCGTTAGAGCTGTTTCTGTCCCTGTCAACTATTGCTACGTCTTCAAAGTGAAATGTATGTCCGTTCTTAAATGCGTGGTCCGTTAGAGCTGTTTCTGTCCTTGTCAACTATTGCTATGTCTTACAAGTGAAATGTATGTCTCTTCTTAAATCCGTGGTCCGTTAGAGCTGTTTCTGTCCTTGTCAACTATTGCTATGTCGTCCAAGTGAAATGTATGTCCGTTCTTAAATGCGTGGTCCGTTAGAGCTGTTTCTGCCCTTGTCAACTATTGCTATGTCGTCCAAGTCTAATGTATGTCTCTTCTTAAATGCGTGGTCCGTTAGAGCTGTTTCTGTCCTTGTCTACTATTGCTATGTCGTCCAAGTGAAATGTATATCTCTTCTTAAATGCGTGGTCCGTTAGAGCTGTTTCTGTCCCTGTCAACTATTGCTATGTCTTCCAAGTGAAATGTATGTCCGTTCCTAAATGCGTGGTCCGTTAGAGCTGTTTCTGTCCTTGTCAACTATTGCTATGTCGTCCAAGTCTAATGTATGTCCGTTCTTAAATGCGTGGTCCGTTAGAGCTGTTTCTGTCCTTGTCAACTATTGCTATGTCGTCCAAGTCTAATGTATGTCCGTTCTTAAATGCATGGTCCGTTAGAGCTGTTTCTGCCTTGTCAACTATTGCTATGTCGTCCAAGTCTAATGTATGTCCGTTCTTAAATGCGTGGTCCGTTAGAGCTGTTTCTGTCCCTGTCAACTATTGCTATGTCGTCCAGGTCTAATGTATGTCCGTTCTTAAATGCGTGGTCCGTTAGAGCTGTTTCTGTCCCTGTCAACTATTGCTATGTCTTCCAAGTGAAATGTATGTCTCTTCTTAAATGCGTGGTCCGTTAGTGCTGTTTCTGTCCTTGTCAGCTATTGCTATGTCGTCCAGGTCTAATGTATGTCCGTTCTTAAATGCGTGGTCCGTTAGAGCTGTTTCTGTCCCTGTCAACTATTGCTATGTCTTCCAAGTGAAATGTATGTCCGTTCCTAAATGCGTGGTCCGTTAGAGCTGTTCCTGTCCTTGTCAACTATTGCTATGTCTTCAAAGTGAAATGTATGTCTCTTCTTAAATGCCTGGTCCGTTAGAGCTGTTTCTGTCCTTGTCAACTATTGCTATGTCTTCCAAGTCAAATGTATGTCTCTTCTTAAATGCGTGGTCCGTTAGAGCTGTTTCTGTCCTTGTCAACTATTGCTATGTCTTCCAAGTGAAATGTATGTCTCTTCTTAAATGCGTGGTCCGTTAGAGCTGTTTCTGTCCTTGTCAACTATTGCTATGTCTTCCAAGTCAAATGTATGTCTCTTCTTAAATGCGTGGTCCGTTAGAGCTGTTTCTGTCCTTGTCAACTATTGCTATGTCTTCCAAGTGAAATGTATGTCTCTTCTTAAATGCGTGGTCCGTTAGAGCTGTTTCTGTCCCTGTCAACTATTGCTATGTCTTCCAAGTGAAATGTATGTCTCTTCTTAAATGCGTGGTCCGTTAGAGCTGTTTCTGTCCCTGTCAACTATTGCTATGTCTTCCAAGTGAAATGTATGTCCGTTCTTAAATGCGTGGTCCGTTAGAGCTGTTTCTGTCCTTGTCAACTATTGCTATGTCTTCCAAGTGAAATGTATGTCCGTTCTTAAATGCGTGGTCCGTTAGAGCTTTTTCTGTCCTTGTCAACTATTGCTATGTCGTCCAGGTCTAATGTATGTCCGTTCTTAAATGCGTGGTCCGTTAGAGCTGTTTCTGTCCCTGTCAACTATTGCTATGTCTTCCAAGTGAAATGTATGTCTCTTCTTAAATGCGTGGTCCGTTAGAGCTGTTTCTGTCCCTGTCAACTATTGCTATGTCTTCCAAGTGAAATGTATGTCCGTTCCTAAATGCGTGGTCCGTTAGAGCTGTTTCTGTCCTTGTCAACTATTGCTATGTCGTCCAAGTCTAATGTATGTCCGTTCTTAAATGCGTGGTCCGTTAGAGCTGTTTCTGTCCTTGTCAACTATTGCTATGTCGTCCAAGTCTAATGTATGTCCGTTCTTAAATGCATGGTCCGTTAGAGCTGTTTCTGCCTTGTCAACTATTGCTATGTCGTCCAAGTCTAATGTATGTCCGTTCTTAAATGCGTGGTCCGTTAGAGCTGTTTCTGTCCCTGTCAACTATTGCTATGTCGTCCAGGTCTAATGTATGTCCGTTCTTAAATGCGTGGTCCGTTAGAGCTGTTTCTGTCCCTGTCAACTATTGCTATGTCTTCCAAGTGAAATGTATGTCTCTTCTTAAATGCGTGGTCCGTTAGTGCTGTTTCTGTCCTTGTCAGCTATTGCTATGTCGTCCAGGTCTAATGTATGTCCGTTCTTAAATGCGTGGTCCGTTAGAGCTGTTTCTGTCCCTGTCAACTATTGCTATGTCTTCCAAGTGAAATGTATGTCTCTTCTTAAATGCGTGGTCCGTTAGTGCTGTTTCTGTCCTTGTCAGCTATTGCTATGTCGTCCAGGTCTAATGTATGTCCGTTCTTAAATGCGTGGTCCGTTAGAGCTGTTTCTGTCCCTGTCAACTATTGCTATGTCTTCCAAGTGAAATGTATGTCCGTTCCTAAATGCGTGGTCCGTTAGAGCTGTTCCTGTCCTTGTCAACTATTGCTATGTCTTCAAATTGAAATGTATGTCTCTTCTTAAATGCCTGGTCCGTTAGAGCTGTTCCTGTCCTTGTCAACTATTGCTATGTCGTCCAAGTCTAATGTATGCCTGTTCCTAAATGCGTGGTCCGTTAGTGCTGTTTCTGTCCTTGTCAACTATTGCTATGTCTTCCAAGTCTAATGTATGTCCGTTCTTAAATGCGTGGTCCGTTAGAGCTGTTTCTGTCCTTGTCAACTATTGCTATGTCTTCCAAGTGAAATGTATGTCTCTTCTTAAATGCGTGGTCCGTTAGAGCTGTTTCTGTCCTTGTCAACTATTGCTATGTCTTCCAAGTCAAATGTATGTCTCTTCTTAAATGCGTGGTCCGTTAGAGCTGTTTCTGTCCTTGTCAACTATTGCTATGTCTTCCAAGTGAAATGTATGTCTCTTCTTAAATGCGTGGTCCGTTAGAGCTGTTTCTGTCCTTGTCAACTATTGCTATGTCTTCCAAGTGAAATGTATGTCTCTTCTTAAATGCGTGGTCCGTTAGAGCTGTTTCTGTCCTTGTCAACTATTGCTATGTCGTCCAAGTCAAATGTATGTCTCTTCTTAAATGCGTGGTCCGTTAGAGCTGTTTCTGTCCCTGTCAACTATTGCTACGTCTTCAAAGTGAAATGTATGTCCGTTCTTAAATGCGTGGTCCGTTAGAGCTGTTTCTGTCCTTGTCAACTATTGCTATGTCTTACAAGTGAAATGTATGTCTCTTCTTAAATCCGTGGTCCGTTAGAGCTGTTTCTGTCCTTGTCAACTATTGCTATGTCGTCCAAGTGAAATGTATGTCCGTTCTTAAATGCGTGGTCCGTTAGAGCTGTTTCTGCCCTTGTCAACTATTGCTATGTCGTCCAAGTCTAATGTATGTCTCTTCTTAAATGCGTGGTCCGTTAGAGCTGTTTCTGTCCTTGTCTACTATTGCTATGTCGTCCAAGTGAAATGTATGTCTCTTCTTAAATGCGTGGTCCGTTAGAGCTGTTTCTGTCCCTGTCAACTATTGCTATGTCTTCCAAGTGAAATGTATGTCCGTTCCTAAATGCGTGGTCCGTTAGAGCTGTTTCTGTCCTTGTCAACTATTGCTATGTCGTCCAAGTCTAATGTATGTCCGTTCTTAAATGCGTGGTCCGTTAGAGCTGTTTCTGTCCTTGTCAACTATTGCTATGTCGTCCAAGTCTAATGTATGTCCGTTCTTAAATGCATGGTCCGTTAGAGCTGTTTCTGCCTTGTCAACTATTGCTATGTCGTCCAAGTCTAATGTATGTCCGTTCTTAAATGCGTGGTCCGTTAGAGCTGTTTCTGTCCCTGTCAACTATTGCTATGTCGTCCAGGTCTAATGTATGTCCGTTCTTAAATGCGTGGTCCGTTAGAGCTGTTTCTGTCCCTGTCAACTATTGCTATGTCTTCCAAGTGAAATGTATGTCTCTTCTTAAATGCGTGGTCCGTTAGTGCTGTTTCTGTCCTTGTCAGCTATTGCTATGTCGTCCAGGTCTAATGTATGTCCGTTCTTAAATGCGTGGTCCGTTAGAGCTGTTTCTGTCCCTGTCAACTATTGCCATGTCTTCCAAGTGAAATGTATGTTTCTTCTTAAATGCGTGGTCCGTTAGTGCTGTTTCTGTCCTTGTCAGCTATTGCTATGTCGTCCAGGTCTAATGTATGTCCGTTCTTAAATGCGTGGTCCGTTAGAGCTGTTTCTGTCCTTGTCAACTATTGCTATGTCGTCCAGGTCTAATGTATGTCCGTTCTTAAATGCGTGGTCCGTTAGAGCTGTTTCTGTCCTTGTCAGCTATTGCTATGTCGTCCAAGTGAAATGTATGTCTCTTCTTAAATGCGTGGTCCGTTAGAGCTGTTTCTGTCCCTGTCAACTATTGCTATGTCTTCCAAGTGAAATGTATGTCTCTTCTTAAATGCGTGGTCCGTTAGAGCTGTTTCTGTCCCTGTCAACTATTGCTATGTCTTCCAAGTGAAATGTATGTCCGTTCTTAAATGCGTGGTCCGTTAGAGCTGTTTCTGTCCTTGTCAACTATTGCTATGTCTTCCAAGTGAAATGTATGTCCGTTCTTAAATGCGTGGTCCGTTAGAGCTTTTTCTGTCCTTGTCAACTATTGCTATGTCGTCCAGGTCTAATGTATGTCCGTTCTTAAATGCGTGGTCCGTTAGAGCTGTTTCTGTCCCTGTCAACTATTGCTATGTCTTCCAAGTGAAATGTATGTCCGTTCTTAAATGCGTGGTCCGTTAGAGCTGTTTCTGTCCTTGTCAACTATTGCTATGTCGTCCAAGTCTAATGTATGTCTCTTCTTAAATGCGTGGTCCGTTAGAGCTGTTTCTGTCCTTGTCTACTATTGCTATGTCGTCCAAGTGAAATGTATGTCTCTTCTTAAATGCGTGGTCCGTTAGAGCTGTTTCTGTCCCTGTCAACTATTGCTATGTCTTCCAAGTGAAATGTATGTCCGTTCCTAAATGCGTGGTCCGTTAGAGCTGTTTCTGTCCTTGTCAACTATTGCTATGTCGTCCAAGTCTAATGTATGTCCGTTCTTAAATGCGTGGTCCGTTAGAGCTGTTTCTGTCCTTGTCAACTATTGCTATGTCGTCCAAGTCTAATGTATGTCCGTTCTTAAATGCATGGTCCGTTAGAGCTGTTTCTGCCTTGTCAACTATTGCTATGTCGTCCAAGTCTAATGTATGTCCGTTCTTAAATGCGTGGTCCGTTAGAGCTGTTTCTGTCCCTGTCAACTATTGCTATGTCGTCCAGGTCTAATGTATGTCCGTTCTTAAATGCGTGGTCCGTTAGAGCTGTTTCTGTCCCTGTCAACTATTGCTATGTCTTCCAAGTGAAATGTATGTCTCTTCTTAAATGCGTGGTCCGTTAGAGCTGTTTCTGTCCTTGTCAACTATTGCTATGTCGTCCAGGTCTAATGTATGTCCGTTCTTAAATGCGTGGTCCGTTAGAGCTGTTCCTGTCCTTGTCAACTATTGCTATGTCGTCCAAGTCTAATGTATGCCTGTTCCTAAATGCGTGGTCCGTTAGTGCTGTTTCTGTCCTTGTCAACTATTGCTATGTCTTCCAAGTCTAATGTATGTCCGTTCTTAAATGCGTGGTCCGTTAGAGCTGTTTCTGTCCTTGTCAACTATTGCTATGTCTTCCAAGTCTAATGTATGTCCGTTCTTAAATGCGTGGTCCGTTAGAGCTGTTTCTGTCCCTGTCAACTATTGCTATGTCGTCCAGGTCTAATGTATGTCCGTTCTTAAATGCGTGGTCCGTTAGAGCTGTTTCTGTCCCTGTCAACTATTGCTATGTCTTCCAAGTGAAATGTATGTCTCTTCTTAAATGCGTGGTCCGTTAGTGCTTTTTCTGTCCTTGTCAGCTATTGCTATGTCGTCCAGGTCTAATGTATGTCCGTTCTTAAATGCGTGGTCCGTTAGAGCTGTTTCTGTCCCTGTCAACTATTGCTATGTCTTCCAAGTGAAATGTATGTCTCTTCTTAAATGCGTGGTCCGTTAGTGCTGTTTCTGTCCTTGTCAGCTATTGCTATGTCGTCCAGGTCTAATGTATGTCCGTTCTTAAATGCGTGGCCCGTTAGAGCTGTTTCTGTCCCTGTCAACTATTGCTATGTCTTCCAAGTGAAATGTATGTCCGTTCCTAAATGCGTGGTCCGTTAGAGCTGTTCCTGTCCTTGTCAACTATTGCTATGTCTTCAAAGTGAAATGTATGTTTCTTCTTAAATGCCTGGTCCGTTAGAGCTGTTCCTGTCCTTGTCAACTATTGCTATGTCGTCCAAGTCTAATGTATGCCTGTTCCTAAATGCGTGGTCCGTTAGTGCTGTTTCTGTCCTTGTCAACTATTGCTATGTCTTCCAAGTCTAATGTATGTCCGTTCTTAAATGCGTGGTCCGTTAGAGCTGTTTCTGTCCTTGTCAACTATTGCTATGTCTTCCAAGTGAAATGTATGTCTCTTCTTAAATGCGTGGTCCGTTAGAGCTGTTTCTGTCCTTGTCAACTATTGCTATGTCTTCCAAGTCAAATGTATGTCTCTTCTTAAATGCGTGGTCCGTTAGAGCTGTTTCTGTCCTTGTCAACTATTGCTATGTCTTCCAAGTGAAATGTATGTCTCTTCTTAAATGCGTGGTCCGTTAGAGCTGTTTCTGTCCTTGTCAACTATTGCTATGTCTTCCAAGTGAAATGTATGTCTCTTCTTAAATGCGTGGTCCGTTAGAGCTGTTTCTGTCCTTGTCAACTATTGCTATGTCGTCCAAGTCAAATGTATGTCTCTTCTTAAATGCGTGGTCCGTTAGAGCTGTTTCTGTCCCTGTCAACTATTGCTACGTCTTCAAAGTGAAATGTATGTCCGTTCTTAAATGCGTGGTCCGTTAGAGCTGTTTCTGTCCTTGTCAACTATTGCTATGTCTTACAAGTGAAATGTATGTCTCTTCTTAAATCCGTGGTCCGTTAGAGCTGTTTCTGTCCTTGTCAACTATTGCTATGTCGTCCAAGTGAAATGTATGTCCGTTCTTAAATGCGTGGTCCGTTAGAGCTGTTTCTGCCCTTGTCAACTATTGCTATGTCGTCCAAGTCTAATGTATGTCTCTTCTTAAATGCGTGGTCCGTTAGAGCTGTTTCTGTCCTTGTCTACTATTGCTATGTCGTCCAAGTGAAATGTATGTCTCTTCTTAAATGCGTGGTCCGTTAGAGCTGTTTCTGTCCCTGTCAACTATTGCTATGTCTTCCAAGTGAAATGTATGTCCGTTCTTAAATGCGTGGTCCGTTAGAGCTGTTTCTGTCCCTGTCAACTATTGCTATGTCTTCCAAGTGAAATGTATGTCTCTTCTTAAATCCGTGGTCCGTTAGAGCTGTTTCTGTCCTTGTCAACTATTGCTATGTCGTCCAAGTCAAATGTATGTCTCTTCTTAAATGCGTGGTCCGTTAGAGCTGTTTCTGTCCTTGTCAACTATTGCTATGTCTTCCAAGTGAAATGTATGTCTCTTCTTAAATGCGTGGTCCGTTAGAGCTGTTTCTGTCCTTGTCAACTATTGCTATGTCTTTCAAGTCAAATGTATGTCTCTTCTTAAATGCGCGGTCCGTTAGAGTTGTTTCTGTCCTTGTCAACTATTGCTATTTCTTCCAAGTGAAATGTATGTCTCTTCTTAAATGCGTGGTCCGTTAGAGCTGTTTCTGTCCCTGTCAACTATTGCTATGTCTTCCATGTGAAATGTATGTCCGTTCTTAAATGCGTGGTCCGTTAGAGCTGTTTCTGTCCTTGTCAACTATTGCTATGTTGTCCAGGTCTAATGTATGTCCGTTCTTAAATGCTTGGTCCGTTAGAGCTGTTTCTGTCCCTGTCAACTATTGCTATGTCTTCCAAGTGAAATGTATGTCCGTTCTTAAATGCGTGGTCCGTTAGAGCTGTTTCTGTCCTTGTCAACTATTGCTATGTCGTCCAGGTCTAATGTATGTCCGTTCTTAAATGCGTGGTCCGTTAGAGCTGTTTCTGTCCTTGTCAGCTATTGCTATGTCGTCCAAGTGAAATGTATGTCTCTTCTTAAATGCGTGGTCCGTTAGAGCTGTTTCTGTCCCTGTCAACTATTGCTATGTCTTCCAAGTGAAATGTATGTCTCTTCTTAAATGCGTGGTCCGTTAGAGCTCTTTCTGTCCCTGTCAACTATTGCTATGTCTCCAAGTGAAATGTATGTCCGTTCTTAAATGCGTGGTCCGTTAGAGCTGTTTCTGTCCTTGTCAACTATTGCTATGTCTTCCAAGTGAAATGTATGTCCGTTCTTAAATGCGTGGTCCGTTAGAGCTTTTTCTGTCCTTGTCAACTATTGCTATGTCGTCCAGGTCTAATGTATGTCCGTTCTTAAATGCGTGGTCCGTTAGAGCTGTTTCTGTCCCTGTCAACTATTGCTATGTCTTCCAAGTGAAATGTATGTCCGTTCTTAAATGCGTGGTCCGTTAGAGCTGTTTCTGTCCTTGTCAACTATTGCTATGTCGTCCAAGTCTAATGTATGTCTCTTCTTAAATGCGTGGTCCGTTAGAGCTGTTTCTGTCCTTGTCTACTATTGCTATGTCGCCCAAGTGAAATGTATGTCTCTTCTTAAATGCGTGGTCCGTTAGAGCTGTTTCTGTCCCTGTCAACTATTGCTATGTCTTCCAAGTGAAATGTATGTCCGTTCCTAAATGCGTGGTCCGTTAGAGCTGTTTCTGTCCTTGTCAACTATTGCTATGTCGTCCAAGTCTAATGTATGTCCGTTCTTAAATGCGTGGTCCGTTAGAGCTGTTTCTGTCCTTGTCAGCTATTGCTATGTCGTCCAAGTCTAATGTATGTCCGTTCTTAAATGCATGGTCCGTTAGAGCTGTTTCTGCCTTCTCAACTATTGCTATGTCGTCCAAGTCTAATGTATGTCCGTTCTTAAATGCGTGGTCCGTTAGAGCTGTTTCTGTCCCTGTCAACTATTGCTATGTCGTCCAGGTCTAATGTATGTCCGTTCTTAAATGCGTGGTCCGTTAGAGCTGTTTCTGTCCCTGTCAACTATTGCTATGTCTTCCAAGTGAAATGTATGTCTCTTCTTAAATGCGTGGTCCGTTAGTGCTGTTTCTGTCCTTGTCAGCTATTGCTATGTCGTCCAGGTCTAATGTATGTCCGTTCTTAAATGCGTGGTCCGTTAGAGCTGTTTCTGTCCCTGTCAACTATTGCTATGTCTTCCAAGTGAAATGTATGTCTCTTCTTAAATGCGTGGTCCGTTAGTGCTGTTTCTGTCCTTGTCAGCTATTGCTATGTCGTCCAGGTCTAATGTATGTCCGTTCTTAAATGCGTGGTCCGTTAGAGCTGTTTCTGTCCCTGTCAACTATTGCTATGTCTTCCAAGTGAAATGTATGTCCGTTCCTAAATGCGTGGTCCGTTAGAGCTGTTCCTGTCCTTGTCAACTATTGCTATGTCTTCAAAGTGAAATGTATGTCTCTTCTTAAATGCCTGGTCCGTTAGAGCTGTTCCTGTCCTTGTCAACTATTGCTATGTCGTCCAAGTCTAATGTATGCCTGTTCCTAAATGCGTGGTCCGTTAGTGCTGTTTCGATCCTTGTCAACTATTGCTATGTCTTCCAAGTCTAATGTATGTCCGTTCTTAAATGCGTGGTCCGTTAGAGCTGTTTCTGTCCTTGTCAACTATTGCTATGTCTTCCAAGTGAAATGTATGTCTCTTCTTAAATGCGTGGTCCGTTAGAGCTGTTTCTGTCCTTGTCAACTATTGCTATGTCTTCCAAGTCAAATGTATGTCTCTTCTTAAATGCGTGGTCCGTTAGAGCTGTTTCTGTCCTTGTCAACTATTGCTATGTCTTCCAAGTGAAATGTATGTCTCTTCTTAAATGCGTGGTCCGTTAGAGCTGTTTCTGTCCTTGTCAACTATTGCTATGTCTTCCAAGTGAAATGTATGTCTCTTCTTAAATGCGTGGTCCGTTAGAGCTGTTTCTGTCCTTGTCAACTATTGCTATGTCGTCCAAGTCAAATGTATGTCTCTTCTTAAATGCGTGGTCCGTTAGAGCTGTTTCTGTTCCTGTCAACTATTGCTACGTCTTCAAAGTGAAATGTATGTCCGTTCTTAAATGCGTGGTCCGTTAGAGCTGTTTCTGTCCTTGTCAACTATTGCTATGTCTTACAAGTGAAATGTATGTCTCTTCTTAAATCCGTGGTCCGTTAGAGCTGTTTCTGTCCTTGTCAACTATTGCTATGTCGTCCAAGTGAAATGTATGTCCGTTCTTAAATGCGTGGTCGGTTAGAGCTGTTTCTGCCCTTGTCAACTATTGCTATGTCTTCCAAGTGAAATGTATGTCTCTTCTTAAATGCGTGGTCCGTTAGAGCTGTTTCTGTCCTTGTCAGCTATTGCTATGTCGTCCAGGTCTAATGTATGTCCGTTCTTAAATGCGTGGTCCGTTAGAGCTGTTTCTGTCCCTGTCAACTATTGCTATGTCTTCCAAGTGAAATGTATGTCCGTTCTTAAATGCGTGGTCCGTTAGAGCTGTTTCTGTCCCTGTCAACTATTGCTATGTCTTCCAAGTGAAATGTATGTCTCTTCTTAAATCCGTGGTCCGTTAGAGCTGTTTCTGTCCTTGTCAACTATTGCTATGTCGTCCAAGTCAAATGTATGTCTCTTCTTAAATGCGTGGTCCGTTAGAGCTGTTTCTGTCCTTGTCAACTATTGCTATGTCTTCCAAGTGAAATGTATGTCTCTTCTTAAATGCGTGGTCCGTTAGAGCTGTTTCTGTCCTTGTCAACTATTGCTATGTCTTTCAAGTCAAATGTATGTCTCTTCTTAAATGCGTGGTCCGTTAGAGCTGTTTCTGTCCTTGTCAACTATTGCTATGTCTTCCAAGTGAAATGTATGTCTCTTCTTAAATGCGTGGTCCGTTAGAGCTGTTTCTGTCCCTGTCAACTATTGCTATGTCTTCCAAGTGAAATGTATGTCCGTTCTTAAATGCGTGGTCCGTTAGAGCTGTTTCTGTCCTTGTCAACTGTTGCTATGTTGTCCAGGTCTAATGTATGTCCGTTCTTAAATGCTTGGTCCGTTAGAGCTGTTTCTGTCCCTGTCAACTATTGCTATGTCTTCCAAGTGAAATGTATGTCCGTTCTTAAATGCGTGGTCCGTTAGAGCTGTTTCTGTCCTTGTCAACTATTGCTATGTCGTCCAAGTCTAATGTATGTCTCTTCTTAAATGCGTGGTCCGTTAGAGCTGTTTCTGTCCTTGTCTACTATTGCTATGTCGTCGAAGTGAAATGTATGTCTCTTCTTAAATGCGTGGTCTGTTAGAGCTGTTTCTGTCCCTCTCAACTATTGCTATGTCTTGCAAGTGAAATGTATGTCCGTTCTTAAATGCGTGGTCCGTTAGAGCTGTTTCTGTCCTTGTCAACTATTGCTATGTCGTCCAGGTCTAATGTATGTCCGTTCTTAAATGCGTGGTCCGTTAGAGCTGTTTCTGTCCCTGTCAACTATTGCTATGTCTTCCAAGTGAAATGTATGTCTCTTCTTAAATCCGTGGTCCGTTAGAGCTGTTTCTGTCCTTGTCAACTATTGCTTTGTCGTCCAAGTCTAATGTATGTCTCTTCTTAAATGCGTGGTCCGTTAGAGCTGTTTCTGTCCTTGTCTACTATTGCTATGTCGTCCAAGTGAAATGTGTGTCTCTTCTTAAATGCGTGGTCCGTTAGAGCTGTTTCTGCCCTTGTCAACTATTGCTATGTCGTCCAAGTCTAATGTATGTCTCTTCTTAAATGCGTGGTCCGTTAGAGCTGTTTCTGTCCTTGTCTACTATTGCTATGTCGTCCAAGTGAAATGTATGTCTCTTCTTAAACGCGTGGTCCGTTAGAGCTGTTTCTGTCCCTGTCAACTATTGCTATGTCTTCCAAGTGAAATGTATGTCCGTTCTTAAATGCGTGGTCCGTTAGAGCTGTTTCTGTCCTTGTCAACTATTGCTATGTCGTCCAGGTCTAATGTATGTCCGTTCTTAAATGCGTGGTCCGTTAGAGCAGTTTCTGTCCCTGTCAACTATTGCTATGTCTTCCAAGTGAAATGTATGTCCATTCTTAAATGCGTGGTCCGTTAGAGCTGTTTCTGTCCTTGTCAACTATTGCTATGTCGTCCAAGTCTAATGTATGTCTCTTCTTAAATGCGTGGTCCGTTAGAGCTGTTTCTGTCCTTGTCAGCTATTGCTATGTCGTCAGAGTGAAATGTATGTCTCTTCTTAAATGCGTGGTCCGTTAGAGCTGTTTCTGTCCCTGTCAACTATTGCTATGTCTTCCATGTGAAATGTATGTCCGTTCTTAAATGCGTGGTCCGTTAGAACTGTTTCTGTCCTTGTCAACTATTGCTATGTCGTCCAGGTCTAATGTATGTCCGTTCTTAAATGCTTGGTCCGTTAGAGCTGTTTCTGTCCCTGTCAACTATTGCTATGTCTTCCAAGTGAAATGTATGTCCGTTCTTAAATGCGTGGTCCGTTAGAGCTGTTTCTGTCCTTGTCAACTATTGCTTTGTCGTCCAAGTCTAATGTATGTCTCTTCTTAAATGCGTGGTCCGTTAGAGCTGTTTCTGTCCTTGTCTACTATTGCTATGTCGTCCAAGTGAAATGTGTGTCTCTTCTTAAATGCGTGGTCCGTTAGAGCTGTTTCTGTCCCTGTCAACTATTGCTATGTCTTCCAAGTGAAATGTATGTCCGTTCTTAAATGCGTGGTCCGTTAGAGCTGTTTCTGTCCTTGTCAACTATTGCTATGTCGTCCAGGTCTAATGTATGTCCGTTCTTAAATGCGTGGTCCGTTAGAGCAGTTTCTGTCCCTGTCAACTATTGCTATGTCTTCCAAGTGAAATGTATGTCTCTTCTTAAATCCGTGGTCCGTTAGAGCTGTTTCTGTCCTTGTCAACTATTGCTTTGTCGTCCAAGTCTAATGTATGTCTCTTCTTAAATGCGTGGTCCGTTAGAGCTGTTTCTGTCCTTGTCTACTATTGCTATGTCGTCCAAGTGAAATGTGTGTCTCTTCTTAAATGCGTGGTCCGTTAGAGCTGTTTCTGCCCTTGTCAACTATTGCTATGTCGTCCAAGTCTAATGTATGTCTCTTCTTAAATGCGTGGTCCGTTAGAGCTGTTTCTGTCCTTGTCTACTATTGCTATGTCGTCCAAGTGAAATGTATGTCTCTTCTTAAACGCGTGGTCCGTTAGAGCTGTTTCTGTCCCTGTCAACTATTGCTATGTCTTCCAAGTGAAATGTATGTCCGTTCTTAAATGCGTGGTCCGTTAGAGCTGTTTCTGTCCTTGTCAACTATTGCTATGTCGTCCAGGTCTAATGTATGTCCGTTCTTAAATGCGTGGTCCGTTAGAGCAGTTTCTGTCCCTGTCAACTATTGCTATGTCTTCCAAGTGAAATGTATGTCCATTCTTAAATGCGTGGTCCGTTAGAGCTGTTTCTGTCCTTGTCAACTATTGCTATGTCGTCCAAGTCTAATGTATGTCTCTTCTTAAATGCGTGGTCCGTTAGAGCTGTTTCTGTCCTTGTCAGCTATTGCTATGTCGTCAGAGTGAAATGTATGTCTCTTCTTAAATGCGTGGTCCGTTAGAGCTGTTTCTGTCCCTGTCAACTATTGCTATGTCTTCCATGTGAAATGTATGTCCGTTCTTAAATGCGTGGTCCGTTAGAACTGTTTCTGTCCTTGTCAACTATTGCTATGTCGTCCAGGTCTAATGTATGTCCGTTCTTAAATGCGTGGTCCGTTAGAGCTGTTTCTGTCCTTGTCAACTATTGCTATGTCGTCCAGGTCTAATGTATGTCCGTTCTTAAATGCGTGGTCCGTTAGAGCAGTTTCTGTCCCTGTCAACTATTGCTATGTCTTCCAAGTGAAATGTATGTCCATTCTTAAATGCGTGGTCCGTTAGAGCTGTTTCTGTCCTTGTCAACTATTGCTATGTCTTCCAAGTGAAATGTATGTCTCTTCTTAAATGCGTGGTCCGTTAGAGCTGTTTCTGTCCTTGTCAACTATTGCTATGTCTTCCAAGTCAAATGTATGTCTCTTCTTAAATGCGTGGTCCGTTAGAGCTGTTTCTGTCCTTGTCAACTATTGCTATGTCTTCCAAGTGAAATGTATGTCTCTTCTTAAATGCGTGGTCCGTTAGAGCTGTTTCTGTCCTTGTCAACTATTGCTATGTCTTCCAAGTGAAATGTATGTCTCTTCTTAAATGCGTGGTCCGTTAGAGCTGTTTCTGTCCTTGTCAACTATTGCTATGTCGTCCAAGTCAAATGTATGTCTCTTCTTAAATGCGTGGTCCGTTAGAGCTGTTTCTGTCCCTGTCAACTATTGCTACGTCTTCAAAGTGAAATGTATGTCCGTTCTTAAATGCGTGGTCCGTTAGAGCTGTTTCTGTCCTTGTCAACTATTGCTATGTCTTACAAGTGAAATGTATGTCTCTTCTTAAATCCGTGGTCCGTTAGAGCTGTTTCTGTCCTTGTCAACTATTGCTATGTCGTCCAAGTGAAATGTATGTCCGTTCTTAAATGCGTGGTCCGTTAGAGCTGTTTCTGCCCTTGTCAACTATTGCTATGTCGTCCAAGTCTAATGTATGTCTCTTCTTAAATGCGTGGTCCGTTAGAGCTGTTTCTGTCCTTGTCTACTATTGCTATGTCGTCCAAGTGAAATGTATGTCTCTTCTTAAATGCGTGGTCCGTTAGAGCTGTTTCTGTCCCTGTCAACTATTGCTATGTCTTCCAAGTGAAATGTATGTCCGTTCCTAAATGCGTGGTCCGTTAGAGCTGTTTCTGTCCTTGTCAACTATTGCTATGTCGTCCAAGTCTAATGTATGTCCGTTCTTAAATGCGTGGTCCGTTAGAGCTGTTTCTGTCCTTGTCAACTATTGCTATGTCGTCCAAGTCTAATGTATGTCCGTTCTTAAATGCATGGTCCGTTAGAGCTGTTTCTGCCTTGTCAACTATTGCTATGTCGTCCAAGTCTAATGTATGTCCGTTCTTAAATGCGTGGTCCGTTAGAGCTGTTTCTGTCCCTGTCAACTATTGCTATGTCGTCCAGGTCTAATGTATGTCCGTTCTTAAATGCGTGGTCCGTTAGAGCTGTTTCTGTCCCTGTCAACTATTGCTATGTCTTCCAAGTGAAATGTATGTCTCTTCTTAAATGCGTGGTCCGTTAGTGCTGTTTCTGTCCTTGTCAGCTATTGCTATGTCGTCCAGGTCTAATGTATGTCCGTTCTTAAATGCGTGGTCCGTTAGAGCTGTTTCTGTCCCTGTCAACTATTGCCATGTCTTCCAAGTGAAATGTATGTTTCTTCTTAAATGCGTGGTCCGTTAGTGCTGTTTCTGTCCTTGTCAGCTATTGCTATGTCGTCCAGGTCTAATGTATGTCCGTTCTTAAATGCGTGGTCCGTTAGAGCTGTTTCTGTCCTTGTCAACTATTGCTATGTCGTCCAGGTCTAATGTATGTCCGTTCTTAAATGCGTGGTCCGTTAGAGCTGTTTCTGTCCTTGTCAGCTATTGCTATGTCGTCCAAGTGAAATGTATGTCTCTTCTTAAATGCGTGGTCCGTTAGAGCTGTTTCTGTCCCTGTCAACTATTGCTATGTCTTCCAAGTGAAATGTATGTCTCTTCTTAAATGCGTGGTCCGTTAGAGCTGTTTCTGTCCCTGTCAACTATTGCTATGTCTTCCAAGTGAAATGTATGTCCGTTCTTAAATGCGTGGTCCGTTAGAGCTGTTTCTGTCCTTGTCAACTATTGCTATGTCTTCCAAGTGAAATGTATGTCCGTTCTTAAATGCGTGGTCCGTTAGAGCTTTTTCTGTCCTTGTCAACTATTGCTATGTCGTCCAGGTCTAATGTATGTCCGTTCTTAAATGCGTGGTCCGTTAGAGCTGTTTCTGTCCCTGTCAACTATTGCTATGTCTTCCAAGTGAAATGTATGTCCGTTCTTAAATGCGTGGTCCGTTAGAGCTGTTTCTGTCCTTGTCAACTATTGCTATGTCGTCCAAGTCTAATGTATGTCTCTTCTTAAATGCGTGGTCCGTTAGAGCTGTTTCTGTCCTTGTCTACTATTGCTATGTCGTCCAAGTGAAATGTATGTCTCTTCTTAAATGCGTGGTCCGTTAGAGCTGTTTCTGTCCCTGTCAACTATTGCTATGTCTTCCAAGTGAAATGTATGTCCGTTCCTAAATGCGTGGTCCGTTAGAGCTGTTTCTGTCCTTGTCAACTATTGCTATGTCGTCCAAGTCTAATGTATGTCCGTTCTTAAATGCGTGGTCCGTTAGAGCTGTTTCTGTCCTTGTCAACTATTGCTATGTCGTCCAAGTCTAATGTATGTCCGTTCTTAAATGCATGGTCCGTTAGAGCTGTTTCTGCCTTGTCAACTATTGCTATGTCGTCCAAGTCTAATGTATGTCCGTTCTTAAATGCGTGGTCCGTTAGAGCTGTTTCTGTCCCTGTCAACTATTGCTATGTCGTCCAGGTCTAATGTATGTCCGTTCTTAAATGCGTGGTCCGTTAGAGCTGTTTCTGTCCCTGTCAACTATTGCTATGTCTTCCAAGTGAAATGTATGTCTCTTCTTAAATGCGTGGTCCGTTAGAGCTGTTTCTGTCCTTGTCAACTATTGCTATGTCGTCCAGGTCTAATGTATGTCCGTTCTTAAATGCGTGGTCCGTTAGAGCTGTTCCTGTCCTTGTCAACTATTGCTATGTCGTCCAAGTCTAATGTATGCCTGTTCCTAAATGCGTGGTCCGTTAGTGCTGTTTCTGTCCTTGTCAACTATTGCTATGTCTTCCAAGTCTAATGTATGTCCGTTCTTAAATGCGTGGTCCGTTAGAGCTGTTTCTGTCCTTGTCAACTATTGCTATGTCTTCCAAGTCTAATGTATGTCCGTTCTTAAATGCGTGGTCCGTTAGAGCTGTTTCTGTCCCTGTCAACTATTGCTATGTCGTCCAGGTCTAATGTATGTCCGTTCTTAAATGCGTGGTCCGTTAGAGCTGTTTCTGTCCCTGTCAACTATTGCTATGTCTTCCAAGTGAAATGTATGTCTCTTCTTAAATGCGTGGTCCGTTAGTGCTTTTTCTGTCCTTGTCAGCTATTGCTATGTCGTCCAGGTCTAATGTATGTCCGTTCTTAAATGCGTGGTCCGTTAGAGCTGTTTCTGTCCCTGTCAACTATTGCTATGTCTTCCAAGTGAAATGTATGTCTCTTCTTAAATGCGTGGTCCGTTAGTGCTGTTTCTGTCCTTGTCAGCTATTGCTATGTCGTCCAGGTCTAATGTATGTCCGTTCTTAAATGCGTGGCCCGTTAGAGCTGTTTCTGTCCCTGTCAACTATTGCTATGTCTTCCAAGTGAAATGTATGTCCGTTCCTAAATGCGTGGTCCGTTAGAGCTGTTCCTGTCCTTGTCAACTATTGCTATGTCTTCAAAGTGAAATGTATGTTTCTTCTTAAATGCCTGGTCCGTTAGAGCTGTTCCTGTCCTTGTCAACTATTGCTATGTCGTCCAAGTCTAATGTATGCCTGTTCCTAAATGCGTGGTCCGTTAGTGCTGTTTCTGTCCTTGTCAACTATTGCTATGTCTTCCAAGTCTAATGTATGTCCGTTCTTAAATGCGTGGTCCGTTAGAGCTGTTTCTGTCCTTGTCAACTATTGCTATGTCTTCCAAGTGAAATGTATGTCTCTTCTTAAATGCGTGGTCCGTTAGAGCTGTTTCTGTCCTTGTCAACTATTGCTATGTCTTCCAAGTCAAATGTATGTCTCTTCTTAAATGCGTGGTCCGTTAGAGCTGTTTCTGTCCTTGTCAACTATTGCTATGTCTTCCAAGTGAAATGTATGTCTCTTCTTAAATGCGTGGTCCGTTAGAGCTGTTTCTGTCCTTGTCAACTATTGCTATGTCTTCCAAGTGAAATGTATGTCTCTTCTTAAATGCGTGGTCCGTTAGAGCTGTTTCTGTCCTTGTCAACTATTGCTATGTCGTCCAAGTCAAATGTATGTCTCTTCTTAAATGCGTGGTCCGTTAGAGCTGTTTCTGTCCCTGTCAACTATTGCTACGTCTTCAAAGTGAAATGTATGTCCGTTCTTAAATGCGTGGTCCGTTAGAGCTGTTTCTGTCCTTGTCAACTATTGCTATGTCTTACAAGTGAAATGTATGTCTCTTCTTAAATCCGTGGTCCGTTAGAGCTGTTTCTGTCCTTGTCAACTATTGCTATGTCGTCCAAGTGAAATGTATGTCCGTTCTTAAATGCGTGGTCCGTTAGAGCTGTTTCTGCCCTTGTCAACTATTGCTATGTCGTCCAAGTCTAATGTATGTCTCTTCTTAAATGCGTGGTCCGTTAGAGCTGTTTCTGTCCTTGTCTACTATTGCTATGTCGTCCAAGTGAAATGTATGTCTCTTCTTAAATGCGTGGTCCGTTAGAGCTGTTTCTGTCCCTGTCAACTATTGCTATGTCTTCCAAGTGAAATGTATGTCCGTTCTTAAATGCGTGGTCCGTTAGAGCTGTTTCTGTCCCTGTCAACTATTGCTATGTCTTCCAAGTGAAATGTATGTCTCTTCTTAAATCCGTGGTCCGTTAGAGCTGTTTCTGTCCTTGTCAACTATTGCTATGTCGTCCAAGTCAAATGTATGTCTCTTCTTAAATGCGTGGTCCGTTAGAGCTGTTTCTGTCCTTGTCAACTATTGCTATGTCTTCCAAGTGAAATGTATGTCTCTTCTTAAATGCGTGGTCCGTTAGAGCTGTTTCTGTCCTTGTCAACTATTGCTATGTCTTTCAAGTCAAATGTATGTCTCTTCTTAAATGCGCGGTCCGTTAGAGTTGTTTCTGTCCTTGTCAACTATTGCTATGTCTTCCAAGTGAAATGTATGTCTCTTCTTAAATGCGTGGTCCGTTAGAGCTGTTTCTGTCCCTGTCAACTATTGCTATGTCTTCCATGTGAAATGTATGTCCGTTCTTAAATGCGTGGTCCGTTAGAGCTGTTTCTGTCCTTGTCAACTATTGCTATGTTGTCCAGGTCTAATGTATGTCCGTTCTTAAATGCTTGGTCCGTTAGAGCTGTTTCTGTCCCTGTCAACTATTGCTATGTCTTCCAAGTGAAATGTATGTCCGTTCTTAAATGCGTGGTCCGTTAGAGCTGTTTCTGTCCTTGTCAACTATTGCTATGTCGTCCAGGTCTAATGTATGTCCGTTCTTAAATGCGTGGTCCGTTAGAGCTGTTTCTGTCCTTGTCAGCTATTGCTATGTCGTCCAAGTGAAATGTATGTCTCTTCTTAAATGCGTGGTCCGTTAGAGCTGTTTCTGTCCCTGTCAACTATTGCTATGTCTTCCAAGTGAAATGTATGTCTCTTCTTAAATGCGTGGTCCGTTAGAGCTCTTTCTGTCCCTGTCAACTATTGCTATGTCTCCAAGTGAAATGTATGTCCGTTCTTAAATGCGTGGTCCGTTAGAGCTGTTTCTGTCCTTGTCAACTATTGCTATGTCTTCCAAGTGAAATGTATGTCCGTTCTTAAATGCGTGGTCCGTTAGAGCTTTTTCTGTCCTTGTCAACTATTGCTATGTCGTCCAGGTCTAATGTATGTCCGTTCTTAAATGCGTGGTCCGTTAGAGCTGTTTCTGTCCCTGTCAACTATTGCTATGTCTTCCAAGTGAAATGTATGTCCGTTCTTAAATGCGTGGTCCGTTAGAGCTGTTTCTGTCCTTGTCAACTATTGCTATGTCGTCCAAGTCTAATGTATGTCTCTTCTTAAATGCGTGGTCCGTTAGAGCTGTTTCTGTCCTTGTCTACTATTGCTATGTCGCCCAAGTGAAATGTATGTCTCTTCTTAAATGCGTGGTCCGTTAGAGCTGTTTCTGTCCCTGTCAACTATTGCTATGTCTTCCAAGTGAAATGTATGTCCGTTCCTAAATGCGTGGTCCGTTAGAGCTGTTTCTGTCCTTGTCAACTATTGCTATGTCGTCCAAGTCTAATGTATGTCCGTTCTTAAATGCGTGGTCCGTTAGAGCTGTTTCTGTCCTTGTCAGCTATTGCTATGTCGTCCAAGTCTAATGTATGTCCGTTCTTAAATGCATGGTCCGTTAGAGCTGTTTCTGCCTTCTCAACTATTGCTATGTCGTCCAAGTCTAATGTATGTCCGTTCTTAAATGCGTGGTCCGTTAGAGCTGTTTCTGTCCCTGTCAACTATTGCTATGTCGTCCAGGTCTAATGTATGTCCGTTCTTAAATGCGTGGTCCGTTAGAGCTGTTTCTGTCCCTGTCAACTATTGCTATGTCTTCCAAGTGAAATGTATGTCTCTTCTTAAATGCGTGGTCCGTTAGTGCTGTTTCTGTCCTTGTCAGCTATTGCTATGTCGTCCAGGTCTAATGTATGTCCGTTCTTAAATGCGTGGTCCGTTAGAGCTGTTTCTGTCCCTGTCAACTATTGCTATGTCTTCCAAGTGAAATGTATGTCTCTTCTTAAATGCGTGGTCCGTTAGTGCTGTTTCTGTCCTTGTCAGCTATTGCTATGTCGTCCAGGTCTAATGTATGTCCGTTCTTAAATGCGTGGTCCGTTAGAGCTGTTTCTGTCCCTGTCAACTATTGCTATGTCTTCCAAGTGAAATGTATGTCCGTTCCTAAATGCGTGGTCCGTTAGAGCTGTTCCTGTCCTTGTCAACTATTGCTATGTCTTCAAAGTGAAATGTATGTCTCTTCTTAAATGCCTGGTCCGTTAGAGCTGTTCCTGTCCTTGTCAACTATTGCTATGTCGTCCAAGTCTAATGTATGCCTGTTCCTAAATGCGTGGTCCGTTAGTGCTGTTTCGATCCTTGTCAACTATTGCTATGTCTTCCAAGTCTAATGTATGTCCGTTCTTAAATGCGTAGTCCGTTAGAGCTGTTTCTGTCCTTGTCAACTATTGCTATGTCTTCCAAGTGAAATGTATGTCTCTTCTTAAATGCGTGGTCCGTTAGAGCTGTTTCTGTCCTTGTCAACTATTGCTATGTCTTCCAAGTCAAATGTATGTCTCTTCTTAAATGCGTGGTCCGTTAGAGCTGTTTCTGTCCTTGTCAACTATTGCTATGTCTTCCAAGTGAAATGTATGTCTCTTCTTAAATGCGTGGTCCGTTAGAGCTGTTTCTGTCCTTGTCAACTATTGCTATGTCTTCCAAGTGAAATGTATGTCTCTTCTTAAATGCGTGGTCCGTTAGAGCTGTTTCTGTCCTTGTCAACTATTGCTATGTCGTCCAAGTCAAATGTATGTCTCTTCTTAAATGCGTGGTCCGTTAGAGCTGTTTCTGTTCCTGTCAACTATTGCTACGTCTTCAAAGTGAAATGTATGTCCGTTCTTAAATGCGTGGTCCGTTAGAGCTGTTTCTGTCCTTGTCAACTATTGCTATGTCTTACAAGTGAAATGTATGTCTCTTCTTAAATCCGTGGTCCGTTAGAGCTGTTTCTGTCCTTGTCAACTATTGCTATGTCGTCCAAGTGAAATGTATGTCCGTTCTTAAATGCGTGGTCGGTTAGAGCTGTTTCTGCCCTTGTCAACTATTGCTATGTCTTCCAAGTGAAATGTATGTCTCTTCTTAAATGCGTGGTCCGTTAGAGCTGTTTCTGTCCTTGTCAGCTATTGCTATGTCGTCCAGGTCTAATGTATGTCCGTTCTTAAATGCGTGGTCCGTTAGAGCTGTTTCTGTCCCTGTCAACTATTGCTATGTCTTCCAAGTGAAATGTATGTCCGTTCTTAAATGCGTGGTCCGTTAGAGCTGTTTCTGTCCCTGTCAACTATTGCTATGTCTTCCAAGTGAAATGTATGTCTCTTCTTAAATCCGTGGTCCGTTAGAGCTGTTTCTGTCCTTGTCAACTATTGCTATGTCGTCCAAGTCAAATGTATGTCTCTTCTTAAATGCGTGGTCCGTTAGAGCTGTTTCTGTCCTTGTCAACTATTGCTATGTCTTCCAAGTGAAATGTATGTCTCTTCTTAAATGCGTGGTCCGTTAGAGCTGTTTCTGTCCTTGTCAACTATTGCTATGTCTTTCAAGTCAAATGTATGTCTCTTCTTAAATGCGTGGTCCGTTAGAGCTGTTTCTGTCCTTGTCAACTATTGCTATGTCTTCCAAGTGAAATGTATGTCTCTTCTTAAATGCGTGGTCCGTTAGAGCTGTTTCTGTCCCTGTCAACTATTGCTATGTCTTCCAAGTGAAATGTATGTCCGTTCTTAAATGCGTGGTCCGTTAGAGCTGTTTCTGTCCTTGTCAACTGTTGCTATGTTGTCCAGGTCTAATGTATGTCCGTTCTTAAATGCTTGGTCCGTTAGAGCTGTTTCTGTCCCTGTCAACTATTGCTATGTCTTCCAAGTGAAATGTATGTCCGTTCTTAAATGCGTGGTCCGTTAGAGCTGTTTCTGTCCTTGTCAACTATTGCTATGTCGTCCAAGTCTAATGTATGTCTCTTCTTAAATGCGTGGTCCGTTAGAGCTGTTTCTGTCCTTGTCTACTATTGCTATGTCGTCGAAGTGAAATGTATGTCTCTTCTTAAATGCGTGGTCTGTTAGAGCTGTTTCTGTCCCTCTCAACTATTGCTATGTCTTGCAAGTGAAATGTATGTCCGTTCTTAAATGCGTGGTCCGTTAGAGCTGTTTCTGTCCTTGTCAACTATTGCTATGTCGTCCAGGTCTAATGTATGTCCGTTCTTAAATGCGTGGTCCGTTAGAGCTGTTTCTGTCCCTGTCAACTATTGCTATGTCTTCCAAGTGAAATGTATGTCTCTTCTTAAATCCGTGGTCCGTTAGAGCTGTTTCTGTCCTTGTCAACTATTGCTTTGTCGTCCAAGTCTAATGTATGTCTCTTCTTAAATGCGTGGTCCGTTAGAGCTGTTTCTGTCCTTGTCTACTATTGCTATGTCGTCCAAGTGAAATGTGTGTCTCTTCTTAAATGCGTGGTCCGTTAGAGCTGTTTCTGCCCTTGTCAACTATTGCTATGTCGTCCAAGTCTAATGTATGTCTCTTCTTAAATGCGTGGTCCGTTAGAGCTGTTTCTGTCCTTGTCTACTATTGCTATGTCGTCCAAGTGAAATGTATGTCTCTTCTTAAACGCGTGGTCCGTTAGAGCTGTTTCTGTCCCTGTCAACTATTGCTATGTCTTCCAAGTGAAATGTATGTCCGTTCTTAAATGCGTGGTCCGTTAGAGCTGTTTCTGTCCTTGTCAACTATTGCTATGTCGTCCAGGTCTAATGTATGTCCGTTCTTAAATGCGTGGTCCGTTAGAGCAGTTTCTGTCCCTGTCAACTATTGCTATGTCTTCCAAGTGAAATGTATGTCCATTCTTAAATGCGTGGTCCGTTAGAGCTGTTTCTGTCCTTGTCAACTATTGCTATGTCGTCCAAGTCTAATGTATGTCTCTTCTTAAATGCGTGGTCCGTTAGAGCTGTTTCTGTCCTTGTCAGCTATTGCTATGTCGTCAGAGTGAAATGTATGTCTCTTCTTAAATGCGTGGTCCGTTAGAGCTGTTTCTGTCCCTGTCAACTATTGCTATGTCTTCCATGTGAAATGTATGTCCGTTCTTAAATGCGTGGTCCGTTAGAACTGTTTCTGTCCTTGTCAACTATTGCTATGTCGTCCAGGTCTAATGTATGTCCGTTCTTAAATGCTTGGTCCGTTAGAGCTGTTTCTGTCCCTGTCAACTATTGCTATGTCTTCCAAGTGAAATGTATGTCCGTTCTTAAATGCGTGGTCCGTTAGAGCTGTTTCTGTCCTTGTCAACTATTGCTTTGTCGTCCAAGTCTAATGTATGTCTCTTCTTAAATGCGTGGTCCGTTAGAGCTGTTTCTGTCCTTGTCTACTATTGCTATGTCGTCCAAGTGAAATGTGTGTCTCTTCTTAAATGCGTGGTCCGTTAGAGCTGTTTCTGTCCCTGTCAACTATTGCTATGTCTTCCAAGTGAAATGTATGTCCGTTCTTAAATGCGTGGTCCGTTAGAGCTGTTTCTGTCCTTGTCAACTATTGCTATGTCGTCCAGGTCTAATGTATGTCCGTTCTTAAATGCTTGGTCCGTTAGAGCTGTTTCTGTCCTTGTCAGCTATTGCTATGTCGTCCAAGTGAAATGTATGTCTCTTCTTAAATGCGTGGTCCGTTAGAGCTGTTTCTGTCCCTGTCAACTATTGCTATGTCTTCCAAGTGAAATGTATGTCTCTTCTTAAATGCGTGGTCCGTTAGTGCTGTTTCTGTCCTTGTCAGCTATTGCTATGTCGTCCAGGTCTAATGTATGTCCGTTCTTAAATGCGTGGTCCGTTAGAGCTGTTTCTGTCCTTGTCAACTATTGCTATGTCTTCCAAGTGAAATGTATGTCTCTTCTTAAATGCGTGGTCCGTTAGTGCTGTTTCTGTCCTTGTCAGCTATTGCTATGTCTTCCAAGTGAAATGTATGTCCGTTCTTAAATGCGTGGTCCGTTAGAGCTGTTTCTGTCCCTGTCAACTATTGCTATGTCTTCCAAGTGAAATGTATGTCCGTTCCTAAATGCGTGGTCCGTTAGAGCTGTTCCTGTCCTTGTCAACTATTGCTATGTCTTCAAAGTGAAATGTATGTCTCTTCTTAAATGCCTGGTCCGTTAGAGCTGTTCCTGTCCTTGTCAACTATTGCTATGTCGTCCAAGTCTAATGTATGCCTGTTCCTAAATGCGTGGTCCGTTAGTGCTGTTTCTGTCCTTGTCAACTATTGCTATGTCTTCCAAGTCTAATGTATGTCCGTTCTTAAATGCGTGGTCCGTTAGAGCTGTTTCTGTCCTTGTCAGCTATTGCTATGTCGTCCAAGTGAATTGTATGTCCGTTCTTAAATGCGTGGTCCGTTAGAGCTGTTTCTGTCCCTGTCAACTATTGCTATGTCTTCCAAGTGAAATGTATGTCCGTTCTTAAATGCGTGGTCCGTTAGAGCTGTTTCTGTCCATGTCAACTATTGCTATGTCTTCCAAGTGAAATGTATGTCCGTTCCTAAATGCGTGGTCCGTTAGAGCTGTTCCTGTCCTTGTCAACTATTGCTATGTCTTCAAAGTGAAATGTATGTCTCTTCTTAAATGCCTGGTCCGTTAGAGCTGTTCCTGTCCTTGTCAACTATTGCTATGTCGTCCAAGTCTAATGTATGCCTGTTCCTAAATGCGTGGTCCGTTAGTGCTGTTTCTGTCCTTGTCAACTATTGCTATGTCTTCCAAGTCTAATGTATGTCCGTTCTTAAATGCGTGGTCCGTTAGAGCTGTTTCTGTCCTTGTCAGCTATTGCTATGTCGTCCAAGTGAAATGTATGTCTCTTCTTAAATGCGTGGTCCGTTAGAGCTGTTTCTGTCCCTGTCAACTATTGCTATGTCTTCCAAGTGAAATGTATGTCCGTTCTTAAATGCGTGGTACGTTAGAGCTGTTTCTGTCCTTGTCAACTATTGCTATGTCGTCCAGGTCTAATGTATGTCCGTTCTTAAATGCGTGGTCCGTTAGAGCTGTTTCTGTCCCTGTCAACTATTGCTATGTCTTCCAAGTGAAATGTATGTCCGTTCTTAAATGCGTGGTCCGTTAGAGCTGTTTCTGTCCTTGTCAACTATTGCTATGTCGTCCATGTCTAATGTATGTCCGTTCTTAAATGCGTGGTCCGTTAGAGCTGTTTCTGTCCTTGTCAACTATTGCTATGTCGTCCAAGTCTAATGTATGTCCGTTCTTAAATGCGTGGTCCGTTAGAGCTGTTTCTGTCCTTGTCAACTATTGCTATGTCGTCCAAGTCTAATGTATGTCCGTTCTTAAATGCGTGGTCCGTTAGAACTGTTTCTGTCCCTGTCAACTATTGCTATGTCTTCCAAGTGAAATGTATGTCCGTTCCTAAATGCGTGGTCCGTTAGAGCTGTTCCTGTCCTTGTCAACTATTGCTATGTCTTCCAAGTGAAATGTATGTCTCTTCTTAAATCCCTGGTCCGTTAGAGCTGTTCCTGTCCTTGTCAACTATTGCTATGTCGTCCA
Source organism: Gonocerus acuteangulatus (assembly GCA_946811695.1). NCBI lineage: Eukaryota > Metazoa > Arthropoda > Insecta > Hemiptera > Coreidae > Gonocerus > Gonocerus acuteangulatus. The sequence continues at coordinate 493,602 of OX328127.1, forward strand.
AGTCTAATGTATGTCTGTTCCTAAATGCGTGGTCCGTTAGTGCTGTTTCTGTCCTTGTCAACTATTGCTATGTCGTCCAAGTCAAATGTATGTCTCTTCTTAAATGCGTGGTCCGTTAGAGCTGTTTCTGTCCTTGTCAACTATTGCTATGTCGTCCAAGTCTAATGTATGTCTCTTCTTAAATGCGTGGTCCGTTAGAGCTGTTTCTGTCCCTGTCAACTATTGCTATGTCTTCCAAGTGAAATGTATGTCCGTTCTTAAATGCGTGGTCCGTTAGAGCTGTTCCTGTCCTTGTCAACTATTGCTATGTCTTCAAAGTGAAATGTATGTCTCTTCTTAAATGCCTGGTCCGTTAGAGCTGTTCCTGTCCTTGTCAACTATTGCTATGTCGTCCAAGTCTAATGTATGCCTGTTCCTAAATGCGTGGTCCGTTAGTGCTGTTTCTGTCCTTGTCAACTATTGCTATGTCTTCCAAGTCTAATGTATGTCCGTTCTTAAATGCGTGGTCCGTTAGAGCTGTTTCTGTCCTTGTCAGCTATTGCTATGTCGTCCAAGTGAAATGTATGTCTCTTCTTAAATGCGTGGTCCGTTAGAGCTGTTTCTGTCCCTGTCAACTATTGCTTTGTCTTCCAAGTGAAATGTATGTCCGTTCTTAAATGCGTGGTCCGTTAGAGCTGTTTCTGTCCTTGTCAACTATTGCTATGTCGTCCAGGTCTAATGTATGTCCGTTCTTAAATGCGTGGTCCGTTAGAGCTGTTTCTGTCCCTGTCAACTATTGCTATGTCTTCCAAGTGAAATGTATGTCCGTTCTTAAATGCGTGGTCCGTTAGAGCTGTTTCTGTCCTTGTCAACTATTGCTATGTCGTCCATGTCTAATGTATGTCCGTTCTTAAATGCGTGGTCCGTTAGAGCTGTTTCTGTCCTTGTCAACTATTGCTATGTCGTCCAAGTCTAATGTATGCCCGTTCTTAAATGCGTGGTCCGTTAGAGCTGTTTCTGTCCTTGTCAACTATTGCTATGTCGTCCAAGTCTAATGTATGTCCGTTCTTAAATGCGTGGTCCGTTAGAACTGTTTCTGTCCCTGTCAACTATTGCTATGTCTTCCAAGTCAAATGTATGTCTCTTCTTAAATGCGTGGTCCGTTAGAGCTGTTTCTGTCCTTGTCAACTATTGCTATGTCTTCCAAGTGAAATGTATGTCTCTTCTTAAATGCGTGGTCCGTTAGAGCGGTTTCTGTCCTTGTCAACTATTGCTATGTCTTCCAAGTGAAATGTATGTCTCTTCTTAAATGCGTGGTCCGTTAGAGCTGTTTCTGTCCTTGTCAACTATTGCTATGTCGTCCAAGTCAAATGTATGTCTCTTCTTAAATGCGTGGTCCGTTAGAGCTGTTTCTGTCCCTGTCAACTATTGCTACGTCTTCAAAGTGAAATGTATGTCCGTTCTTAAATGCGTGGTCCGTTAGAGCTGTTTCTGTCCTTGTCAACTATTGCTATGTCTTCCAAGTGAAATGTATGTCTCTTCTTAAATCCGTGGTCCGTTAGAGCTGTTTCTGTCCTTGTCAACTATTGCTATGTCGTCCAAGTGAAATGTATGTCCGTTCTTAAATGCGTGGTCCGTTAGAGCTGTTTCTGCCCTTGTCAACTATTGCTATGTCGTCCAAGTCTAATGTATGTCTCTTCTTAAATGCGTGGTCCGTTAGAGCTGTTTCTGTCCTTGTCTACTATTGCTATGTCGTCCAAGTCAAATGTATGTCTCTTCTTAAATGCGTGGTCCGTTAGAGCTGTTTCTGTCCCTGTCAACTATTGCTATGTCTTCCAAGTGAAATGTATGTCCGTTCTTAAATGCGTGGTCCGTTAGAGCTGTTTCTGTCCTTGTCAACTATTGCTATGTCGTCCAGGTCTAATGTATGTCCGTTCTTAAATGCGTGGTCCGTTAGAGCAGTTTCTGTCCCTGTCAACTATTGCTATGTCTTCCAAGTGAAATGTATGTCCGTTCTTAAATGCGTGGTCCGTTAGAGCTGTTTCTGTCCTTGTCAACTATTGCTATGTCGTCCAAGTCTAATGTATGTCTCTTCTTAAATGCGTGGTCCGTTAGAGCTGTTTCTGTCCTTGTCAGCTATTGCTATGTCGTCCAAGTGAAATGTATGTCTCTTCTTAAATGCGTGGTCCGTTAGAGCTGTTTCTGTCCCTGTCAACTATTGCTATGTCTTCCAGGTCTAATGTATGTCCGTTCTTAAATGCTTGGTCCGTTAGAGCTGTTTCTGTCCCTGTCAACTATTGCTATGTCTTCCAAGTGAAATGTATGTCCGTTCTTAAATGCCTGGTCCGTTAGAGCTGTTTCTGTCCTTGTCAACTATTGCTATGTCGTCCAAGTCTAATGTATGTCTCTTCTTAAATGCGTGGTCCGTTAGAGCTGTTTCTGTCCTTGTCTACTATTGCTATGTCGTCCAAGTGAAATGTGTGTCTCTTCTTAAATGCGTGGTCCGTTAGAGCTGTTTCTGTCCCTGTCAACTATTGCTATGTCTTCCAAGTGAAATGTATGTCCGTTCTTAAATGCGTGGTCCGTTAGAGCTGTTTCTGTCCTTGTCAACTATTGCTATGTCTTCCAAGTGAAATGTATGTCCGTTCTTAAATGCGTGGTCCGTTAGAGCTGTTTCTGTCCCTGTCAACTATTGCTATGTCGTCCAGGTCTAATGTATGTCCGTTCTTAAATGCGTGGTCCGTTAGAGCTGTTTCTGTCCCTGTCAACTATTGCTATGTCTTCCAAGTGAAATGTATGTCCGTTCTTAAATGCGTGGTCCGTTAGAGCTGTTTCTGTCCTTGTCAACTATTGCTGTGTCGTCTAAGTCTAATGTATGTCTCTTCTTAAATGCGTGGTCCGTTAGAGCTGTTTCTGTCCTTGTCTACTATTGCTATGTCGTCCAAGTGAAATGTATGTCTCTTCTTAAATGCGTGGTCCGTTAGAGCTGTTTCTGTCCCTGTCAACTATTGCTATGTCTTCCAAGTGAAATGTATGTCCGTTCCTAAATGCGTGGTCCGTTAGAGCTGTTTCTGTCCTTGTCAACTATTGCTATGTCGTCCAAGTCTAATGTATGTCCGTTCTTAAATGCGTGGTCCGTTAGAGCTGTTTCTGTCCTTGTCAACTATTGCTATGTCGTCCAAGTCTAATGTATGTCTCTTCTTAAATGCGTGGTCCGTTAGAGCTGTTTCTGTCCTTGTCAGCTATTGCTATGTCGTCCAAGTGAAATGTATGTCTCTTCTTAAATGCGTGGTCCGTTAGAGCTGTTTCTGTCCCTGTCAACTATTGCTATGTCTTCCATGTGAAATGTATGTCCGTTCTTAAATGCGTGGTCCGTTAGAGCTGTTTCTGTCCTTGTCAACTATTGCTATGTCGTCCAGGTCTAATGTATGTCCGTTCTTAAATGCTTGGTCCGTTAGAGCTGTTTCTGTCCCTGTCAACTATTGCTATGTCTTCCAAGTGAAATGTATGTCCGTTCTTAAATGCGTGGTCCGTTAGAGCTGTTTCTGTCCTTGTCAACTATTGCTTTGTCGTCCAAGTCTAATGTATGTCTCTTCTTAAATGCGTGGTCCGTTAGAGCTGTTTCTGTCCTTGTCTACTATTGCTATGTCGTCCAAGTGAAATGTGTGTCTCTTCTTAAATGCGTGGTCCGTTAGAGCTGTTTCTGCCCTTGTCAACTATTGCTATGTCGTCCAAGTCTAATGTATGTCTCTTCTTAAATGCGTGGTCCGTTAGAGCTGTTTCTGTCCTTGTCTACTATTGCTATGTCGTCCAAGTGAAATGTATGTCTCTTCTTAAACGCGTGGTCCGTTAGAGCTGTTTCTGTCCCTGTCAACTATTGCTATGTCTTCCAAGTGAAATGTATGTCCGTTCTTAAATGCGTGGTCCGTTAGAGCTGTTTCTGTCCTTGTCAACTATTGCTATGTCGTCCAGGTCTAATGTATGTCCGTTCTTAAATGCGTGGTCCGTTAGAGCAGTTTCTGTCCCTGTCAACTATTGCTATGTCTTCCAAGTGAAATGTATGTCCGTTCTTAAATGCGTGGTCCGTTAGAGCTGTTTCTGTCCTTGTCAACTATTGCTATGTCGTCCAAGTCTAATGTATGTCTCTTCTTAAATGCGTGGTCCGTTAGAGCTGTTTCTGTCCCTGTCAACTATTGCTACGTCTTCAAAGTGAAATGTATGTCCGTTCTTAAATGCGTGGTCCGTTAGAGCTGTTTCTGTCCTTGTCAACTATTGCTATGTCTTACAAGTGAAATGTATGTCTCTTCTTAAATCCGTGGTCCGTTAGAGCTGTTTCTGTCCTTGTCAACTATTGCTATGTCGTCCAAGTGAAATGTATGTCCGTTCTTAAATGCGTGGTCCGTTAGAACTGTTTCTGTCCCTGTCAACTATTGCTATGTCGTCCAAGTCTAATGTATGTCCGTTCTTAAATGCGTGGTCCGTTAGAACTGTTTCTGTCCCTGTCAACTATTGCTATGTCTTCCAAGTCTAATGTATGTCTCTTCTTAAATGCGTGGTCCGTTAGAGCTGTTTCTGTCCTTGTCTACTATTGCTATGTCGTCCAAGTGAAATGTATGTCTCTTCTTAAATGCGTGGTCCGTTAGAGCTGTTTCTGTCCCTGTCAACTATTGCTATGTCTTCCAAGTGAAATGTATGTCCGTTCTTAAATGCGTGGTCCGTTAGAGCTGTTTCTGTCCCTGTCAACTATTGCTATGTCTTCCAAGTGAAATGTATGTCTCTTCTTAAATCCGTGGTCCGTTAGAGCTGTTTCTGTCCTTGTCAACTATTGCTATGTCGTCCAAGTCAAATGTATGTCTCTTCTTAAATGCGTGGTCCGTTAGAGCTGTTTCTGTCCTTGTCAACTATTGCTATGTCTTCCAAGTGAAATGTATGTCTCTTCTTAAATGCGTGGTCCGTTAGAGCTGTTTCTGTCCTTGTCAACTATTGCTATGTCTTTCAAGTCAAATGTATGTCTCTTCTTAAATGCGTGGTCCGTTAGAGCTGTTTCTGTCCTTGTCAACTATTGCTATGTCTTCCAAGTGAAATGTATGTCTCTTCTTAAATGCGTGGTCCGTTAGAGCTGTTTCTGTCCCTGTCAACTATTGCTATGTCTTCCAAGTGAAATGTATGTCCGTTCCTAAATGCGTGGTCCGTTAGAGCTGTTCCTGTCCTTGTCAACTATTGCTATGTCTTCAAAGTGAAATGTATGTCTCTTCTTAAATGCGTGGTCCGTTAGTGCTGTTTCTGTCCTTGTCAACTATTGCTATGTCTTCCAAGTCTAATGTATGTCCGTTCTTAAATGCGTGGTCCGTTAGAGCTGTTTCTGTCCTTGTCAGCTATTGCTATGTCGTCCAAGTGAAATGTATGTCTCTTCTTAAATGCGTGGTCCGTTAGAGCTGTTTCTGTCCCTGTCAACTATTGCTATGTCTTCCAAGTGAAATGTATGTCCGTTCTTAAATGCGTGGTACGTTAGAGCTGTTTCTGTCCTTGTCAACTATTGCTATGTCGTCCAGGTCTAATGTATGTCCGTTCTTAAATGCGTGGTCCGTTAGAGCTGTTTCTGTCCCTGTCAACTATTGCTATGTCTTCCAAGTGAAATGTATGTCCGTTCTTAAATGCGTGGTCCGTTAGAGCTGTTTCTGTCCTTGTCAACTATTGCTATGTCGTCCATGTCTAATGTATGTCCGTTCTTAAATGCGTGGTCCGTTAGAGCTGTTTCTGTCCTTGTCAACTATTGCTATGTCGTCCAAGTCTAATGTATGTCCGTTCTTAAATGCGTGGTCCGTTAGAGCTGTTTCTGTCCTTGTCAACTATTGCTATGTCGTCCAAGTCTAATGTATGTCCGTTCTTAAATGCGTGGTCCGTTAGAACTGTTTCTGTCCCTGTCAACTATTGCTATGTCTTCCAAGTGAAATGTATGTCCGTTCCTAAATGCGTGGTCCGTTAGAGCTGTTCCTGTCCTTGTCAACTATTGCTATGTCTTCCAAGTGAAATGTATGTCTCTTCTTAAATCCCTGGTCCGTTAGAGCTGTTCCTGTCCTTGTCAACTATTGCTATGTCGTCCAAGTCTAATGTATGTCTGTTCCTAAATGCGTGGTCCGTTAGTGCTGTTTCTGTCCTTGTCAACTATTGCTATGTCGTCCAAGTCAAATGTATGTCTCTTCTTAAATGCGTGGTCCGTTAGAGCTGTTTCTGTCCTTGTCAACTATTGCTATGTCGTCCAAGTCTAATGTATGTCTCTTCTTAAATGCGTGGTCCGTTAGAGCTGTTTCTGTCCCTGTCAACTATTGCTATGTCTTCCAAGTGAAATGTATGTCCGTTCTTAAATGCGTGGTCCGTTAGAGCTGTTCCTGTCCTTGTCAACTATTGCTATGTCTTCAAAGTGAAATGTATGTCTCTTCTTAAATGCCTGGTCCGTTAGAGCTGTTCCTGTCCTTGTCAACTATTGCTATGTCGTCCAAGTCTAATGTATGCCTGTTCCTAAATGCGTGGTCCGTTAGTGCTGTTTCTGTCCTTGTCAACTATTGCTATGTCTTCCAAGTCTAATGTATGTCCGTTCTTAAATGCGTGGTCCGTTAGAGCTGTTTCTGTCCTTGTCAGCTATTGCTATGTCGTCCAAGTGAAATGTATGTCTCTTCTTAAATGCGTGGTCCGTTAGAGCTGTTTCTGTCCCTGTCAACTATTGCTTTGTCTTCCAAGTGAAATGTATGTCCGTTCTTAAATGCGTGGTCCGTTAGAGCTGTTTCTGTCCTTGTCAACTATTGCTATGTCGTCCAGGTCTAATGTATGTCCGTTCTTAAATGCGTGGTCCGTTAGAGCTGTTTCTGTCCTTGTCAACTATTGCTATGTCGTCCAAGTCTAATGTATGCCCGTTCTTAAATGCGTGGTCCGTTAGAGCTGTTTCTGTCCTTGTCAACTATTGCTATGTCGTCCAAGTCTAATGTATGTCCGTTCTTAAATGCGTGGTCCGTTAGAACTGTTTCTGTCCCTGTCAACTATTGCTATGTCTTCCAAGTCAAATGTATGTCTCTTCTTAAATGCGTGGTCCGTTAGAGCTGTTTCTGTCCTTGTCAACTATTGCTATGTCTTCCAAGTGAAATGTATGTCTCTTCTTAAATGCGTGGTCCGTTAGAGCTGTTTCTGTCCTTGTCAACTATTGCTATGTCTTCCAAGTGAAATGTATGTCTCTTCTTAAATGCGTGGTCCGTTAGAGCGGTTTCTGTCCTTGTCAACTATTGCTATGTCTTCCAAGTGAAATGTATGTCTCTTCTTTAATGCGTGGTCCGTTAGAGCTGTTTCTGTCCTTGTCAACTATTGCTATGTCGTCCAAGTCAAATGTATGTCTCTTCTTAAATGCGTGGTCCGTTAGAGCTGTTTCTGTCCCTGTCAACTATTGCTACGTCTTCAAAGTGAAATGTATGTCCGTTCTTAAATGCGTGGTCCGTTAGAGCTGTTTCTGTCCTTGTCAACTATTGCTATGTCTTCCAAGTGAAATGTATGTCTCTTCTTAAATCCGTGGTCCGTTAGAGCTGTTTCTGTCCTTGTCAACTATTGCTATGTCGTCCAAGTGAAATGTATGTCCGTTCTTAAATGCGTGGTCCGTTAGAGCTGTTTCTGCCCTTGTCAACTATTGCTATGTCGTCCAAGTCTAATGTATGTCTCTTCTTAAATGCGTGGTCCGTTAGAGCTGTTTCTGTCCTTGTCTACTATTGCTATGTCGTCCAAGTCAAATGTATGTCTCTTCTTAAATGCGTGGTCCGTTAGAGCTGTTTCTGTCCCTGTCAACTATTGCTATGTCTTCCAAGTGAAATGTATGTCCGTTCTTAAATGCGTGGTCCGTTAGAGCTGTTTCTGTCCTTGTCAACTATTGCTATGTCGTCCAGGTCTAATGTATGTCCGTTCTTAAATGCGTGGTCCGTTAGAGCAGTTTCTGTCCCTGTCAACTATTGCTATGTCTTCCAAGTGAAATGTATGTCCGTTCTTAAATGCGTGGTCCGTTAGAGCTGTTTCTGTCCTTGTCAACTATTGCTATGTCGTCCAAGTCTAATGTATGTCTCTTCTTAAATGCGTGGTCCGTTAGAGCTGTTTCTGTCCTTGTCAGCTATTGCTATGTCGTCCAAGTGAAATGTATGTCTCTTCTTAAATGCGTGGTCCGTTAGAGCTGTTTCTGTCCCTGTCAACTATTGCTATGTCTTCCAGGTCTAATGTATGTCCGTTCTTAAATGCTTGGTCCGTTAGAGCTGTTTCTGTCCCTGTCAACTATTGCTATGTCTTCCAAGTGAAATGTATGTCCGTTCTTAAATGCCTGGTCCGTTAGAGCTGTTTCTGTCCTTGTCAACTATTGCTATGTCGTCCAAGTCTAATGTATGTCTCTTCTTAAATGCGTGGTCCGTTAGAGCTGTTTCTGTCCTTGTCTACTATTGCTATGTCGTCCAAGTGAAATGTGTGTCTCTTCTTAAATGCGTGGTCCGTTAGAGCTGTTTCTGTCCCTGTCAACTATTGCTATGTCTTCCAAGTGAAATGTATGTCCGTTCTTAAATGCGTGGTCCGTTAGAGCTGTTTCTGTCCTTGTCAACTATTGCTATGTCTTCCAAGTGAAATGTATGTCCGTTCTTAAATGCGTGGTCCGTTAGAGCTGTTTCTGTCCCTGTCAACTATTGCTATGTCGTCCAGGTCTAATGTATGTCCGTTCTTAAATGCGTGGTCCGTTAGAGCTGTTTCTGTCCCTGTCAACTATTGCTATGTCTTCCAAGTGAAATGTATGTCCGTTCTTAAATGCGTGGTCCGTTAGAGCTGTTTCTGTCCTTGTCAACTATTGCTGTGTCGTCTAAGTCTAATGTATGTCTCTTCTTAAATGCGTGGTCCGTTAGAGCTGTTTCTGTCCTTGTCTACTATTGCTATGTCGTCCAAGTGAAATGTATGTCTCTTCTTAAATGCGTGGTCCGTTAGAGCTGTTTCTGTCCCTGTCAACTATTGCTATGTCTTCCAAGTGAAATGTATGTCCGTTCCTAAATGCGTGGTCCGTTAGAGCTGTTTCTGTCCTTGTCAACTATTGCTATGTCGTCCAAGTCTAATGTATGTCCGTTCTTAAATGCGTGGTCCGTTAGAGCTGTTTCTGTCCTTGTCAACTATTGCTATGTCGTCCAAGTCTAATGTATGTCTCTTCTTAAATGCGTGGTCCGTTAGAGCTGTTTCTGTCCTTGTCAGCTATTGCTATGTCGTCCAAGTGAAATGTATGTCTCTTCTTAAATGCGTGGTCCGTTAGAGCTGTTTCTGTCCCTGTCAACTATTGCTATGTCTTCCATGTGAAATGTATGTCCGTTCTTAAATGCGTGGTCCGTTAGAGCTGTTTCTGTCCTTGTCAACTATTGCTATGTCGTCCAGGTCTAATGTATGTCCGTTCTTAAATGCTTGGTCCGTTAGAGCTGTTTCTGTCCCTGTCAACTATTGCTATGTCTTCCAAGTGAAATGTATGTCCGTTCTTAAATGCGTGGTCCGTTAGAGCTGTTTCTGTCCTTGTCTACTATTGCTATGTCGTCCAAGTCAAATGTATGTCTCTTCTTAAATGCGTGGTCCGTTAGAGCTGTTTCTGTCCCTGTCAACTATTGCTATGTCTTCCAAGTGAAATGTATGTCCGTTCTTAAATGCGTGGTCCGTTAGAGCTGTTTCTGTCCTTGTCAACTATTGCTATGTCGTCCAGGTCTAATGTATGTCCGTTCTTAAATGCGTGGTCCGTTAGAGCAGTTTCTGTCCCTGTCAACTATTGCTATGTCTTCCAAGTGAAATGTATGTCCGTTCTTAAATGCGTGGTCCGTTAGAGCTGTTTCTGTCCTTGTCAACTATTGCTATGTCGTCCAAGTCTAATGTATGTCTCTTCTTAAATGCGTGGTCCGTTAGAGCTGTTTCTGTCCTTGTCAGCTATTGCTATGTCGTCCAAGTGAAATGTATGTCTCTTCTTAAATGCGTGGTCCGTTAGAGCTGTTTCTGTCCCTGTCAACTATTGCTATGTCTTCCAGGTCTAATGTATGTCCGTTCTTAAATGCTTGGTCCGTTAGAGCTGTTTCTGTCCCTGTCAACTATTGCTATGTCTTCCAAGTGAAATGTATGTCCGTTCTTAAATGCCTGGTCCGTTAGAGCTGTTTCTGTCCTTGTCAACTATTGCTATGTCGTCCAAGTCTAATGTATGTCTCTTCTTAAATGCGTGGTCCGTTAGAGCTGTTTCTGTCCTTGTCTACTATTGCTATGTCGTCCAAGTGAAATGTGTGTCTCTTCTTAAATGCGTGGTCCGTTAGAGCTGTTTCTGTCCCTGTCAACTATTGCTATGTCTTCCAAGTGAAATGTATGTCCGTTCTTAAATGCGTGGTCCGTTAGAGCTGTTTCTGTCCTTGTCAACTATTGCTATGTCTTCCAAGTGAAATGTATGTCCGTTCTTAAATGCGTGGTCCGTTAGAGCTGTTTCTGTCCCTGTCAACTATTGCTATGTCGTCCAGGTCTAATGTATGTCCGTTCTTAAATGCGTGGTCCGTTAGAGCTGTTTCTGTCCCTGTCAACTATTGCTATGTCTTCCAAGTGAAATGTATGTCCGTTCTTAAATGCGTGGTCCGTTAGAGCTGTTTCTGTCCTTGTCAACTATTGCTGTGTCGTCTAAGTCTAATGTATGTCTCTTCTTAAATGCGTGGTCCGTTAGAGCTGTTTCTGTCCTTGTCTACTATTGCTATGTCGTCCAAGTGAAATGTATGTCTCTTCTTAAATGCGTGGTCCGTTAGAGCTGTTTCTGTCCCTGTCAACTATTGCTATGTCTTCCAAGTGAAATGTATGTCCGTTCCTAAATGCGTGGTCCGTTAGAGCTGTTTCTGTCCTTGTCAACTATTGCTATGTCGTCCAAGTCTAATGTATGTCCGTTCTTAAATGCGTGGTCCGTTAGAGCTGTTTCTGTCCTTGTCAACTATTGCTATGTCGTCCAAGTCTAATGTATGTCTCTTCTTAAATGCGTGGTCCGTTAGAGCTGTTTCTGTCCTTGTCAGCTATTGCTATGTCGTCCAAGTGAAATGTATGTCTCTTCTTAAATGCGTGGTCCGTTAGAGCTGTTTCTGTCCCTGTCAACTATTGCTATGTCTTCCATGTGAAATGTATGTCCGTTCTTAAATGCGTGGTCCGTTAGAGCTGTTTCTGTCCTTGTCAACTATTGCTATGTCGTCCAGGTCTAATGTATGTCCGTTCTTAAATGCTTGGTCCGTTAGAGCTGTTTCTGTCCCTGTCAACTATTGCTATGTCTTCCAAGTGAAATGTATGTCCGTTCTTAAATGCGTGGTCCGTTAGAGCTGTTTCTGTCCTTGTCAACTATTGCTTTGTCGTCCAAGTCTAATGTATGTCTCTTCTTAAATGCGTGGTCCGTTAGAGCTGTTTCTGTCCTTGTCTACTATTGCTATGTCGTCCAAGTGAAATGTGTGTCTCTTCTTAAATGCGTGGTCCGTTAGAGCTGTTTCTGCCCTTGTCAACTATTGCTATGTCGTCCAAGTCTAATGTATGTCTCTTCTTAAATGCGTGGTCCGTTAGAGCTGTTTCTGTCCTTGTCTACTATTGCTATGTCGTCCAAGTGAAATGTATGTCTCTTCTTAAACGCGTGGTCCGTTAGAGCTGTTTCTGTCCCTGTCAACTATTGCTATGTCTTCCAAGTGAAATGTATGTCCGTTCTTAAATGCGTGGTCCGTTAGAGCTGTTTCTGTCCTTGTCAACTATTGCTATGTCGTCCAGGTCTAATGTATGTCCGTTCTTAAATGCGTGGTCCGTTAGAGCAGTTTCTGTCCCTGTCAACTATTGCTATGTCTTCCAAGTGAAATGTATGTCCGTTCTTAAATGCGTGGTCCGTTAGAGCTGTTTCTGTCCTTGTCAACTATTGCTATGTCGTCCAAGTCTAATGTATGTCTCTTCTTAAATGCGTGGTCCGTTAGAGCTGTTTCTGTCCCTGTCAACTATTGCTACGTCTTCAAAGTGAAATGTATGTCCGTTCTTAAATGCGTGGTCCGTTAGAGCTGTTTCTGTCCTTGTCAACTATTGCTATGTCTTACAAGTGAAATGTATGTCTCTTCTTAAATCCGTGGTCCGTTAGAGCTGTTTCTGTCCTTGTCAACTATTGCTATGTCGTCCAAGTGAAATGTATGTCCGTTCTTAAATGCGTGGTCCGTTAGAGCTGTTTCTGCCCTTGTCAACTATTGCTATGTCGTCCAAGTCTAATGTATGTCTCTTCTTAAATGCGTGGTCCGTTAGAGCTGTTTCTGTCCTTGTCTACTATTGCTATGTCGTCCAAGTGAAATGTATGTCTCTTCTTAAATGCGTGGTCCGTTAGAGCTGTTTCTGTCCCTGTCAACTATTGCTATGTCTTCCAAGTGAAATGTATGTCCGTTCTTAAATGCGTGGTCCGTTAGAGCTGTTTCTGTCCCTGTCAACTATTGCTATGTCTTCCAAGTGAAATGTATGTCTCTTCTTAAATCCGTGGTCCGTTAGAGCTGTTTCTGTCCTTGTCAACTATTGCTATGTCGTCCAAGTCAAATGTATGTCTCTTCTTAAATGCGTGGTCCGTTAGAGCTGTTTCTGTCCTTGTCAACTATTGCTATGTCTTCCAAGTGAAATGTATGTCTCTTCTTAAATGCGTGGTCCGTTAGAGCTGTTTCTGTCCTTGTCAACTATTGCTATGTCTTTCAAGTCAAATGTATGTCTCTTCTTAAATGCGTGGTCCGTTAGAGCTGTTTCTGTCCTTGTCAACTATTGCTATGTCTTCCAAGTGAAATGTATGTCTCTTCTTAAATGCGTGGTCCGTTAGAGCTGTTTCTGTCCCTGTCAACTATTGCTATGTCTTCCAAGTGAAATGTATGTCCGTTCCTAAATGCGTGGTCCGTTAGAGCTGTTCCTGTCCTTGTCAACTATTGCTATGTCTTCAAAGTGAAATGTATGTCTCTTCTTAAATGCGTGGTCCGTTAGTGCTGTTTCTGTCCTTGTCAACTATTGCTATGTCTTCCAAGTCTAATGTATGTCCGTTCTTAAATGCGTGGTCCGTTAGAGCTGTTTCTGTCCTTGTCAGCTATTGCTATGTCGTCCAAGTGAAATGTATGTCTCTTCTTAAATGCGTGGTCCGTTAGAGCTGTTTCTGTCCCTGTCAACTATTGCTATGTCTTCCAAGTGAAATGTATGTCCGTTCTTAAATGCGTGGTACGTTAGAGCTGTTTCTGTCCTTGTCAACTATTGCTATGTCGTCCAGGTCTAATGTATGTCCGTTCTTAAATGCGTGGTCCGTTAGAGCTGTTTCTGTCCCTGTCAACTATTGCTATGTCTTCCAAGTGAAATGTATGTCCGTTCTTAAATGCGTGGTCCGTTAGAGCTGTTTCTGTCCTTGTCAACTATTGCTATGTCGTCCATGTCTAATGTATGTCCGTTCTTAAATGCGTGGTCCGTTAGAGCTGTTTCTGTCCTTGTCAACTATTGCTATGTCGTCCAAGTCTAATGTATGTCCGTTCTTAAATGCGTGGTCCGTTAGAGCTGTTTCTGTCCTTGTCAACTATTGCTATGTCGTCCAAGTCTAATGTATGTCCGTTCTTAAATGCGTGGTCCGTTAGAACTGTTTCTGTCCCTGTCAACTATTGCTATGTCTTCCAAGTGAAATGTATGTCCGTTCCTAAATGCGTGGTCCGTTAGAGCTGTTCCTGTCCTTGTCAACTATTGCTATGTCTTCCAAGTGAAATGTATGTCTCTTCTTAAATCCCTGGTCCGTTAGAGCTGTTCCTGTCCTTGTCAACTATTGCTATGTCGTCCAAGTCTAATGTATGTCTGTTCCTAAATGCGTGGTCCGTTAGTGCTGTTTCTGTCCTTGTCAACTATTGCTATGTCGTCCAAGTCAAATGTATGTCTCTTCTTAAATGCGTGGTCCGTTAGAGCTGTTTCTGTCCTTGTCAACTATTGCTATGTCGTCCAAGTCTAATGTATGTCTCTTCTTAAATGCGTGGTCCGTTAGAGCTGTTTCTGTCCCTGTCAACTATTGCTATGTCTTCCAAGTGAAATGTATGTCCGTTCTTAAATGCGTGGTCCGTTAGAGCTGTTCCTGTCCTTGTCAACTATTGCTATGTCTTCAAAGTGAAATGTATGTCTCTTCTTAAATGCCTGGTCCGTTAGAGCTGTTCCTGTCCTTGTCAACTATTGCTATGTCGTCCAAGTCTAATGTATGCCTGTTCCTAAATGCGTGGTCCGTTAGTGCTGTTTCTGTCCTTGTCAACTATTGCTATGTCTTCCAAGTCTAATGTATGTCCGTTCTTAAATGCGTGGTCCGTTAGAGCTGTTTCTGTCCTTGTCAGCTATTGCTATGTCGTCCAAGTGAAATGTATGTCTCTTCTTAAATGCGTGGTCCGTTAGAGCTGTTTCTGTCCCTGTCAACTATTGCTTTGTCTTCCAAGTGAAATGTATGTCCGTTCTTAAATGCGTGGTCCGTTAGAGCTGTTTCTGTCCTTGTCAACTATTGCTATGTCGTCCAGGTCTAATGTATGTCCGTTCTTAAATGCGTGGTCCGTTAGAGCTGTTTCTGTCCTTGTCAACTATTGCTATGTCGTCCAAGTCTAATGTATGCCCGTTCTTAAATGCGTGGTCCGTTAGAGCTGTTTCTGTCCTTGTCAACTATTGCTATGTCGTCCAAGTCTAATGTATGTCCGTTCTTAAATGCGTGGTCCGTTAGAACTGTTTCTGTCCCTGTCAACTATTGCTATGTCTTCCAAGTCAAATGTATGTCTCTTCTTAAATGCGTGGTCCGTTAGAGCTGTTTCTGTCCTTGTCAACTATTGCTATGTCTTCCAAGTGAAATGTATGTCTCTTCTTAAATGCGTGGTCCGTTAGAGCGGTTTCTGTCCTTGTCAACTATTGCTATGTCTTCCAAGTGAAATGTATGTCTCTTCTTAAATGCGTGGTCCGTTAGAGCTGTTTCTGTCCTTGTCAACTATTGCTATGTCGTCCAAGTCAAATGTATGTCTCTTCTTAAATGCGTGGTCCGTTAGAGCTGTTTCTGTCCCTGTCAACTATTGCTACGTCTTCAAAGTGAAATGTATGTCCGTTCTTAAATGCGTGGTCCGTTAGAGCTGTTTCTGTCCTTGTCAACTATTGCTATGTCTTCCAAGTGAAATGTATGTCTCTTCTTAAATCCGTGGTCCGTTAGAGCTGTTTCTGTCCTTGTCAACTATTGCTATGTCGTCCAAGTGAAATGTATGTCCGTTCTTAAATGCGTGGTCCGTTAGAGCTGTTTCTGCCCTTGTCAACTATTGCTATGTCGTCCAAGTCTAATGTATGTCTCTTCTTAAATGCGTGGTCCGTTAGAGCTGTTTCTGTCCTTGTCTACTATTGCTATGTCGTCCAAGTGAAATGTATGTCTCTTCTTAAATGCGTGGTCCGTTAGAGCTGTTTCTGTCCCTGTCAACTATTGCTATGTCTTCCAAGTGAAATGTATGTCCGTTCTTAAATGCGTGGTCCGTTAGAGCTGTTTCTGTCCTTGTCAACTATTGCTATGTCGTCCAGGTCTAATGTATGTCCGTTCTTAAATGCGTGGTCCGTTAGAGCAGTTTCTGTCCCTGTCAACTATTGCTATGTCTTCCAAGTGAAATGTATGTCCGTTCTTAAATGCGTGGTCCGTTAGAGCTGTTTCTGTCCTTGTCAACTATTGCTATGTCGTCCAGGTCTAATGTATGTCCGTTCTTAAATGCTTGGTCCGTTAGAGCTGTTTCTGTCCCTGTCAACTATTGCTATGTCTTCCAAGTGAAATGTATGTCCGTTCTTAAATGCGTGGTCCGTTAGAGCTGTTTCTGTCCTTGTCTACTATTGCTATGTCGTCCAAGTCAAATGTATGTCTCTTCTTAAATGCGTGGTCCGTTAGAGCTGTTTCTGTCCCTGTCAACTATTGCTATGTCTTCCAAGTGAAATGTATGTCCGTTCTTAAATGCGTGGTCCGTTAGAGCTGTTTCTGTCCTTGTCAACTATTGCTATGTCGTCCAGGTCTAATGTATGTCCGTTCTTAAATGCGTGGTCCGTTAGAGCAGTTTCTGTCCCTGTCAACTATTGCTATGTCTTCCAAGTGAAATGTATGTCCGTTCTTAAATGCGTGGTCCGTTAGAGCTGTTTCTGTCCTTGTCAACTATTGCTATGTCGTCCAAGTCTAATGTATGTCTCTTCTTAAATGCGTGGTCCGTTAGAGCTGTTTCTGTCCTTGTCAGCTATTGCTATGTCGTCCAAGTGAAATGTATGTCTCTTCTTAAATGCGTGGTCCGTTAGAGCTGTTTCTGTCCCTGTCAACTATTGCTATGTCTTCCAGGTCTAATGTATGTCCGTTCTTAAATGCTTGGTCCGTTAGAGCTGTTTCTGTCCCTGTCAACTATTGCTATGTCTTCCAAGTGAAATGTATGTCCGTTCTTAAATGCCTGGTCCGTTAGAGCTGTTTCTGTCCTTGTCAACTATTGCTATGTCGTCCAAGTCTAATGTATGTCTCTTCTTAAATGCGTGGTCCGTTAGAGCTGTTTCTGTCCTTGTCTACTATTGCTATGTCGTCCAAGTGAAATGTGTGTCTCTTCTTAAATGCGTGGTCCGTTAGAGCTGTTTCTGTCCCTGTCAACTATTGCTATGTCTTCCAAGTGAAATGTATGTCCGTTCTTAAATGCGTGGTCCGTTAGAGCTGTTTCTGTCCTTGTCAACTATTGCTATGTCTTCCAAGTGAAATGTATGTCCGTTCTTAAATGCGTGGTCCGTTAGAGCTGTTTCTGTCCCTGTCAACTATTGCTATGTCGTCCAGGTCTAATGTATGTCCGTTCTTAAATGCGTGGTCCGTTAGAGCTGTTTCTGTCCCTGTCAACTATTGCTATGTCTTCCAAGTGAAATGTATGTCCGTTCTTAAATGCGTGGTCCGTTAGAGCTGTTTCTGTCCTTGTCAACTATTGCTGTGTCGTCTAAGTCTAATGTATGTCTCTTCTTAAATGCGTGGTCCGTTAGAGCTGTTTCTGTCCTTGTCTACTATTGCTATGTCGTCCAAGTGAAATGTATGTCTCTTCTTAAATGCGTGGTCCGTTAGAGCTGTTTCTGTCCCTGTCAACTATTGCTATGTCTTCCAAGTGAAATGTATGTCCGTTCCTAAATGCGTGGTCCGTTAGAGCTGTTTCTGTCCTTGTCAACTATTGCTATGTCGTCCAAGTCTAATGTATGTCCGTTCTTAAATGCGTGGTCCGTTAGAGCTGTTTCTGTCCTTGTCAACTATTGCTATGTCGTCCAAGTCTAATGTATGTCTCTTCTTAAATGCGTGGTCCGTTAGAGCTGTTTCTGTCCTTGTCAGCTATTGCTATGTCGTCCAAGTGAAATGTATGTCTCTTCTTAAATGCGTGGTCCGTTAGAGCTGTTTCTGTCCCTGTCAACTATTGCTATGTCTTCCATGTGAAATGTATGTCCGTTCTTAAATGCGTGGTCCGTTAGAGCTGTTTCTGTCCTTGTCAACTATTGCTATGTCGTCCAGGTCTAATGTATGTCCGTTCTTAAATGCTTGGTCCGTTAGAGCTGTTTCTGTCCCTGTCAACTATTGCTATGTCTTCCAAGTGAAATGTATGTCCGTTCTTAAATGCGTGGTCCGTTAGAGCTGTTTCTGTCCTTGTCAACTATTGCTTTGTCGTCCAAGTCTAATGTATGTCTCTTCTTAAATGCGTGGTCCGTTAGAGCTGTTTCTGTCCTTGTCTACTATTGCTATGTCGTCCAAGTGAAATGTGTGTCTCTTCTTAAATGCGTGGTCCGTTAGAGCTGTTTCTGCCCTTGTCAACTATTGCTATGTCGTCCAAGTCTAATGTATGTCTCTTCTTAAATGCGTGGTCCGTTAGAGCTGTTTCTGTCCTTGTCTACTATTGCTATGTCGTCCAAGTGAAATGTATGTCTCTTCTTAAACGCGTGGTCCGTTAGAGCTGTTTCTGTCCCTGTCAACTATTGCTATGTCTTCCAAGTGAAATGTATGTCCGTTCTTAAATGCGTGGTCCGTTAGAGCTGTTTCTGTCCTTGTCAACTATTGCTATGTCGTCCAGGTCTAATGTATGTCCGTTCTTAAATGCGTGGTCCGTTAGAGCAGTTTCTGTCCCTGTCAACTATTGCTATGTCTTCCAAGTGAAATGTATGTCCGTTCTTAAATGCGTGGTCCGTTAGAGCTGTTTCTGTCCTTGTCAACTATTGCTATGTCGTCCAAGTCTAATGTATGTCTCTTCTTAAATGCGTGGTCCGTTAGAGCTGTTTCTGTCCCTGTCAACTATTGCTACGTCTTCAAAGTGAAATGTATGTCCGTTCTTAAATGCGTGGTCCGTTAGAGCTGTTTCTGTCCTTGTCAACTATTGCTATGTCTTACAAGTGAAATGTATGTCTCTTCTTAAATCCGTGGTCCGTTAGAGCTGTTTCTGTCCTTGTCAACTATTGCTATGTCGTCCAAGTGAAATGTATGTCCGTTCTTAAATGCGTGGTCCGTTAGAGCTGTTTCTGCCCTTGTCAACTATTGCTATGTCGTCCAAGTCTAATGTATGTCTCTTCTTAAATGCGTGGTCCGTTAGAGCTGTTTCTGTCCTTGTCTACTATTGCTATGTCGTCCAAGTGAAATGTATGTCTCTTCTTAAATGCGTGGTCCGTTAGAGCTGTTTCTGTCCCTGTCAACTATTGCTATGTCTTCCAAGTGAAATGTATGTCCGTTCTTAAATGCGTGGTCCGTTAGAGCTGTTTCTGTCCCTGTCAACTATTGCTATGTCTTCCAAGTGAAATGTATGTCTCTTCTTAAATCCGTGGTCCGTTAGAGCTGTTTCTGTCCTTGTCAACTATTGCTATGTCGTCCAAGTCAAATGTATGTCTCTTCTTAAATGCGTGGTCCGTTAGAGCTGTTTCTGTCCTTGTCAACTATTGCTATGTCTTCCAAGTGAAATGTATGTCTCTTCTTAAATGCGTGGTCCGTTAGAGCTGTTTCTGTCCTTGTCAACTATTGCTATGTCTTTCAAGTCAAATGTATGTCTCTTCTTAAATGCGTGGTCCGTTAGAGCTGTTTCTGTCCTTGTCAACTATTGCTATGTCTTCCAAGTGAAATGTATGTCTCTTCTTAAATGCGTGGTCCGTTAGAGCTGTTTCTGTCCCTGTCAACTATTGCTATGTCTTCCAAGTGAAATGTATGTCCGTTCCTAAATGCGTGGTCCGTTAGAGCTGTTCCTGTCCTTGTCAACTATTGCTATGTCTTCAAAGTGAAATGTATGTCTCTTCTTAAATGCGTGGTCCGTTAGTGCTGTTTCTGTCCTTGTCAACTATTGCTATGTCTTCCAAGTCTAATGTATGTCCGTTCTTAAATGCGTGGTCCGTTAGAGCTGTTTCTGTCCTTGTCAGCTATTGCTATGTCGTCCAAGTGAAATGTATGTCTCTTCTTAAATGCGTGGTCCGTTAGAGCTGTTTCTGTCCCTGTCAACTATTGCTATGTCTTCCAAGTGAAATGTATGTCCGTTCTTAAATGCGTGGTACGTTAGAGCTGTTTCTGTCCTTGTCAACTATTGCTATGTCGTCCAGGTCTAATGTATGTCCGTTCTTAAATGCGTGGTCCGTTAGAGCTGTTTCTGTCCCTGTCAACTATTGCTATGTCTTCCAAGTGAAATGTATGTCCGTTCTTAAATGCGTGGTCCGTTAGAGCTGTTTCTGTCCTTGTCAACTATTGCTATGTCGTCCATGTCTAATGTATGTCCGTTCTTAAATGCGTGGTCCGTTAGAGCTGTTTCTGTCCTTGTCAACTATTGCTATGTCGTCCAAGTCTAATGTATGTCCGTTCTTAAATGCGTGGTCCGTTAGAGCTGTTTCTGTCCTTGTCAACTATTGCTATGTCGTCCAAGTCTAATGTATGTCCGTTCTTAAATGCGTGGTCCGTTAGAACTGTTTCTGTCCCTGTCAACTATTGCTATGTCTTCCAAGTGAAATGTATGTCCGTTCCTAAATGCGTGGTCCGTTAGAGCTGTTCCTGTCCTTGTCAACTATTGCTATGTCTTCCAAGTGAAATGTATGTCTCTTCTTAAATCCCTGGTCCGTTAGAGCTGTTCCTGTCCTTGTCAACTATTGCTATGTCGTCCAAGTCTAATGTATGTCTGTTCCTAAATGCGTGGTCCGTTAGTGCTGTTTCTGTCCTTGTCAACTATTGCTATGTCGTCCAAGTCAAATGTATGTCTCTTCTTAAATGCGTGGTCCGTTAGAGCTGTTTCTGTCCTTGTCAACTATTGCTATGTCGTCCAAGTCTAATGTATGTCTCTTCTTAAATGCGTGGTCCGTTAGAGCTGTTTCTGTCCCTGTCAACTATTGCTATGTCTTCCAAGTGAAATGTATGTCCGTTCTTAAATGCGTGGTCCGTTAGAGCTGTTCCTGTCCTTGTCAACTATTGCTATGTCTTCAAAGTGAAATGTATGTCTCTTCTTAAATGCCTGGTCCGTTAGAGCTGTTCCTGTCCTTGTCAACTATTGCTATGTCGTCCAAGTCTAATGTATGCCTGTTCCTAAATGCGTGGTCCGTTAGTGCTGTTTCTGTCCTTGTCAACTATTGCTATGTCTTCCAAGTCTAATGTATGTCCGTTCTTAAATGCGTGGTCCGTTAGAGCTGTTTCTGTCCTTGTCAGCTATTGCTATGTCGTCCAAGTGAAATGTATGTCTCTTCTTAAATGCGTGGTCCGTTAGAGCTGTTTCTGTCCCTGTCAACTATTGCTTTGTCTTCCAAGTGAAATGTATGTCCGTTCTTAAATGCGTGGTCCGTTAGAGCTGTTTCTGTCCTTGTCAACTATTGCTATGTCGTCCAGGTCTAATGTATGTCCGTTCTTAAATGCGTGGTCCGTTAGAGCTGTTTCTGTCCTTGTCAACTATTGCTATGTCGTCCAAGTCTAATGTATGCCCGTTCTTAAATGCGTGGTCCGTTAGAGCTGTTTCTGTCCTTGTCAACTATTGCTATGTCGTCCAAGTCTAATGTATGTCCGTTCTTAAATGCGTGGTCCGTTAGAACTGTTTCTGTCCCTGTCAACTATTGCTATGTCTTCCAAGTCAAATGTATGTCTCTTCTTAAATGCGTGGTCCGTTAGAGCTGTTTCTGTCCTTGTCAACTATTGCTATGTCTTCCAAGTGAAATGTATGTCTCTTCTTAAATGCGTGGTCCGTTAGAGCGGTTTCTGTCCTTGTCAACTATTGCTATGTCTTCCAAGTGAAATGTATGTCTCTTCTTAAATGCGTGGTCCGTTAGAGCTGTTTCTGTCCTTGTCAACTATTGCTATGTCGTCCAAGTCAAATGTATGTCTCTTCTTAAATGCGTGGTCCGTTAGAGCTGTTTCTGTCCCTGTCAACTATTGCTACGTCTTCAAAGTGAAATGTATGTCCGTTCTTAAATGCGTGGTCCGTTAGAGCTGTTTCTGTCCTTGTCAACTATTGCTATGTCTTCCAAGTGAAATGTATGTCTCTTCTTAAATCCGTGGTCCGTTAGAGCTGTTTCTGTCCTTGTCAACTATTGCTATGTCGTCCAAGTGAAATGTATGTCCGTTCTTAAATGCGTGGTCCGTTAGAGCTGTTTCTGCCCTTGTCAACTATTGCTATGTCGTCCAAGTCTAATGTATGTCTCTTCTTAAATGCGTGGTCCGTTAGAGCTGTTTCTGTCCTTGTCTACTATTGCTATGTCGTCCAAGTGAAATGTATGTCTCTTCTTAAATGCGTGGTCCGTTAGAGCTGTTTCTGTCCCTGTCAACTATTGCTATGTCTTCCAAGTGAAATGTATGTCCGTTCTTAAATGCGTGGTCCGTTAGAGCTGTTTCTGTCCTTGTCAACTATTGCTATGTCGTCCAGGTCTAATGTATGTCCGTTCTTAAATGCGTGGTCCGTTAGAGCAGTTTCTGTCCCTGTCAACTATTGCTATGTCTTCCAAGTGAAATGTATGTCCGTTCTTAAATGCGTGGTCCGTTAGAGCTGTTTCTGTCCTTGTCAACTATTGCTATGTCGTCCAAGTCTAATGTATGTCTCTTCTTAAATGCGTGGTCCGTTAGAGCTGTTTCTGTCCTTGTCAGCTATTGCTATGTCGTCCAAGTGAAATGTATGTCTCTTCTTAAATGCGTGGTCCGTTAGAGCTGTTTCTGTCCCTGTCAACTATTGCTATGTCTTCCAGGTCTAATGTATGTCCGTTCTTAAATGCTTGGTCCGTTAGAGCTGTTTCTGTCCCTGTCAACTATTGCTATGTCTTCCAAGTGAAATGTATGTCCGTTCTTAAATGCCTGGTCCGTTAGAGCTGTTTCTGTCCTTGTCAACTATTGCTATGTCGTCCAAGTCTAATGTATGTCTCTTCTTAAATGCGTGGTCCGTTAGAGCTGTTTCTGTCCTTGTCTACTATTGCTATGTCGTCCAAGTGAAATGTGTGTCTCTTCTTAAATGCGTGGTCCGTTAGAGCTGTTTCTGTCCCTTGTAACTATTGCTATGTCTTCCAAGTGAAATGTATGTCCGTTCTTAAATGCGTGGTCCGTTAGAGCTGTTTCTGTCCTTGTCAACTATTGCTATGTCTTCCAAGTGAAATGTATGTCCGTTCTTAAATGCGTGGTCCGTTAGAGCTGTTTCTGTCCCTGTCAACTATTGCTATGTCGTCCAGGTCTAATGTATGTCCGTTCTTAAATGCGTGGTCCGTTAGAGCTGTTTCTGTCCCTGTCAACTATTGCTATGTCTTCCAAGTGAAATGTATGTCCGTTCTTAAATGCGTGGTCCGTTAGAGCTGTTTCTGTCCTTGTCAACTATTGCTGTGTCGTCCAAGTCTAATGTATGTCTCTTCTTAAATGCGTGGTCCGTTAGAGCTGTTTCTGTCCTTGTCTACTATTGCTATGTCGTCCAAGTGAAATGTATGTCTCTTCTTAAATGCGTGGTCCGTTAGAGCTGTTTCTGTCCCTGTCAACTATTGCTATGTCTTCCAAGTGAAATGTATGTCCGTTCCTAAATGCGTGGTCCGTTAGAGCTGTTTCTGTCCTTGTCAACTATTGCTATGTCGTCCAAGTCTAATGTATGTCCGTTCTTAAATGCGTGGTCCGTTAGAGCTGTTTCTGTCCTTGTCAACTATTGCTATGTCGTCCAAGTCTAATGTATGTCTCTTCTTAAATGCGTGGTCCGTTAGAGCTGTTTCTGTCCTTGTCAGCTATTGCTATGTCGTCCAAGTGAAATGTATGTCTCTTCTTAAATGCGTGGTCCGTTAGAGCTGTTTCTGTCCCTGTCAACTATTGCTATGTCTTCCATGTGAAATGTATGTCCGTTCTTAAATGCGTGGTCCGTTAAAGCTGTTTCTGTCCTTGTCAACTATTGCTATGTCGTCCAGGTCTAATGTATGTCCGTTCTTAAATGCTTGGTCCGTTAGAGCTGTTTCTGTCCCTGTCAACTATTGCTATGTCTTCCAAGTGAAATGTATGTCCGTTCTTAAATGCGTGGTCCGTTAGAGCTGTTTCTGTCCTTGTCAACTATTGCTTTGTCGTCCAAGTCTAATGTATGTCTCTTCTTAAATGCGTGGTCCGTTAGAGCTGTTTCTGTCCTTGTCTACTATTGCTATGTCGTCCAAGTGAAATGTGTGTCTCTTCTTAAATGCGTGGTCCGTTAGAGCTGTTTCTGCCCTTGTCAACTATTGCTATGTCGTC
Organism: Gonocerus acuteangulatus; assembly: GCA_946811695.1. Taxonomy (NCBI): domain Eukaryota; kingdom Metazoa; phylum Arthropoda; class Insecta; order Hemiptera; family Coreidae; genus Gonocerus; species Gonocerus acuteangulatus. The sequence goes on from OX328127.1 coordinate 517,300, forward strand.
CAAGTCTAATGTATGTCTCTTCTTAAATGCGTGGTCCGTTAGAGCTGTTTCTGTCCTTGTCTACTATTGCTATGTCGTCCAAGTGAAATGTATGTCTCTTCTTAAACGCGTGGTCCGTTAGAGCTGTTTCTGTCCCTGTCAACTATTGCTATGTCTTCCAAGTGAAATGTATGTCCGTTCTTAAATGCGTGGTCCGTTAGAGCTGTTTCTGTCCTTGTCAACTATTGCTATGTCGTCCAGGTCTAATGTATGTCCGTTCTTAAATGCGTGGTCCGTTAGAGCAGTTTCTGTCCCTGTCAACTATTGCTATGTCTTCCAAGTGAAATGTATGTCCGTTCTTAAATGCGTGGTCCGTTAAAGCTGTTTCTGTCCTTGTCAACTATTGCTATGTCGTCCAAGTCTAATGTATGTCTCTTCTTAAATGCGTGGTCCGTTAGAGCTGTTTCTGTCCCTGTCAACTATTGCTACGTCTTCAAAGTGAAATGTATGTCCGTTCTTAAATGCGTGGTCCGTTAGAGCTGTTTCTGTCCTTGTCAACTATTGCTATGTCTTACAAGTGAAATGTATGTCTCTTCTTAAATCCGTGGTCCGTTAGAGCTGTTTCTGTCCTTGTCAACTATTGCTATGTCGTCCAAGTCAAATGTATGTCTCTTCTTAAATGCGTGGTCCGTTAGAGCTGTTTCTGTCCTTGTCAACTATTGCTATGTCTTCCAAGTGAAATGTATGTCTCTTCTTAAATGCGTGGTCCGTTAGAGCTGTTTCTGTCCTTGTCAACTATTGCTATGTCTTTCAAGTCAAATGTATGTCTCTTCTTAAATGCGTGGTCCGTTAGAGCTGTTTCTGTCCTTGTCAACTATTGCTATGTCTTCCAAGTGAAATGTATGTCTCTTCTTAAATGCGTGGTCCGTTAGAGCTGTTTCTGTCCCTGTCAACTATTGCTATGTCTTCCAAGTGAAATGTATGTCCGTTCTTAAATGCGTGGTCCGTTAGAGCTGTTTCTGTCCTTGTCAACTATTGCTATGTTGTCCAGGTCTAATGTATGTCCGTTCTTAAATGCTTGGTCCGTTAGAGCTGTTTCTGTCCCTGTCAACTATTGCTATGTCTTCCAAGTGAAATGTATGTCCGTTCTTAAATGCGTGGTCCGTTAGAGCTGTTTCTGTCCTTGTCAACTATTGCTATGTCGTCCAAGTCTAATGTATGTCTCTTCTTAAATGCGTGGTCCGTTAGAGCTGTTTCTGTCCTTGTCTACTATTGCTATGTCGTCGAAGTGAAATGTATGTCTCTTCTTAAATGCGTGGTCTGTTAGAGCTGTTTCTGTCCCTCTCAACTATTGCTATGTCTTGCAAGTGAAATGTATGTCCGTTCTTAAATGCGTGGTCCGTTAGAGCTGTTTCTGTCCTTGTCAACTATTGCTATGTCGTCCAGGTCTAATGTATGTCCGTTCTTAAATGCGTGGTCCGTTAGAGCTGTTTCTGTCCCTGTCAACTATTGCTATGTCTTCCAAGTGAAATGTATGTCTCTTCTTAAATCCGTGGTCCGTTAGAGCTGTTTCTGTCCTTGTCAACTATTGCTTTGTCGTCCAAGTCTAATGTATGTCTCTTCTTAAATGCGTGGTCCGTTAGAGCTGTTTCTGTCCTTGTCTACTATTGCTATGTCGTCCAAGTGAAATGTGTGTCTCTTCTTAAATGCGTGGTCCGTTAGAGCTGTTTCTGCCCTCGTCAACTATTGCTATGTCGTCCAAGTCTAATGTATGTCTCTTCTTAAATGCGTGGTCCGTTAGAGCTGTTTCTGTCCTTGTCTACTATTGCTATGTCGTCCAAGTGAAATGTATGTCTCTTCTTAAACGCGTGGTCCGTTAGAGCTGTTTCTGTCCCTGTCAACTATTGCTATGTCTTCCAAGTGAAATGTATGTCCGTTCTTAAATGCGTGGTCCGTTAGAGCTGTTTCTGTCCTTGTCAACTATTGCTATGTCGTCCAGGTCTAATGTATGTCCGTTCTTAAATGCTTGGTCCGTTAGAGCTGTTTCTGTCCTTGTCAGCTATTGCTATGTCGTCCAAGTGAAATGTATGTCTCTTCTTAAATGCGTGGTCCGTTAGAGCTGTTTCTGTCCCTGTCAACTATTGCTATGTCTTCCAAGTGAAATGTATGTCTCTTCTTAAATGCGTGGTCCGTTAGAGCTGTTTCTGTCCCTGTCAACTATTGCTATGTCTTCCAAGTGAAATGTATGTCCGTTCTTAAATGCGTGGTCCGTTAGAGCTGTTTCTGTCCTTGTCAACTATTGCTATGTCTTCCAAGTGAAATGTATGTCCGTTCTTAAATGCGTGTTCCGTTAGAGCTTTTTCTGTCCTTGTCAACTATTGCTATGTCGTCCAGGTCTAATGTATGTCCGTTCTTAAATGCGTGGTCCGTTAGAGCTGTTTCTGTCCCTGTCAACTATTGCTATGTCTTCCAAGTGAAATGTATGTCCGTTCTTAAATGCGTGGTCCGTTAGAGCTGTTTCTGTCCTTGTCAACTATTGCTATGTCGTCCAAGTCTAATGTATGTCTCTTCTTAAATGCGTGGTCCGTTAGAGCTGTTTCTGTCCTTGTCTACTATTGCTATGTCGTCCAAGTGAAATGTATGTCTCTTCTTAAATGCGTGGTCCGTTAGAGCTGTTTCTGTCCCTGTCAACTATTGCTATGTCTTCCAAGTGAAATGTATGTCCGTTCCTAAATGCGTGGTCCGTTAGAGCTGTTTCTGTCCTTGTCAACTATTGCTATGTCGTCCAAGTCTAATGTATGTCCGTTCTTAAATGCGTGGTCCGTTAGAGCTGTTTCTGTCCTTGTCAACTATTGCTATGTCGTCCAAGTCTAATGTATGTCCGTTCTTAAATGCATGGTCCGTTAGAGCTGTTTCTGCCTTGTCAACTATTGCTATGTCGTCCAAGTCTAATGTATGTCCGTTCTTAAATGCGTGGTCCGTTAGAGCTGTTTCTGTCCTTGTCAGCTATTGCTATGTCGTCCAAGTGAAATGTATGTCTCTTCTTAAATGCGTGGTCCGTTAGAGCTGTTTCTGTCCCTGTCAACTATTGCTATGTCTTCCAAGTGAAATGTATGTCCGTTCTTAAATGCGTGGTACGTTAGAGCTGTTTCTGTCCTTGTCAACTATTGCTATGTCGTCCAGGTCTAATGTATGTCCGTTCTTAAATGCGTGGTCCGTTAGAGCTGTTTCTGTCCCTGTCAACTATTGCTATGTCTTCCAAGTGAAATGTATGTCCGTTCTTAAATGCGTGGTCCGTTAGAGCTGTTTCTGTCCTTGTCAACTATTGCTATGTCGTCCATGTCTAATGTATGTCCGTTCTTAAATGCGTGGTCCGTTAGAGCTGTTTCTGTCCTTGTCAACTATTGCTATGTCGTCCAAGTCTAATGTATGTCCGTTCTTAAATGCGTGGTCCGTTAGAGCTGTTTCTGTCCTTGTCAACTATTGCTATGTCGTCCAAGTCTAATGTATGTCCGTTCTTAAATGCGTGGTCCGTTAGAACTGTTTCTGTCCCTGTCAACTATTGCTATGTCTTCCAAGTGAAATGTATGTCCGTTCCTAAATGCGTGGTCCGTTAGAGCTGTTCCTGTCCTTGTCAACTATTGCTATGTCTTCCAAGTGAAATGTATGTCTCTTCTTAAATCCCTGGTCCGTTAGAGCTGTTCCTGTCCTTGTCAACTATTGCTATGTCGTCCAAGTCTAATGTATGTCTGTTCCTAAATGCGTGGTCCGTTAGTGCTGTTTCTGTCCTTGTCAACTATTGCTATGTCGTCCAAGTCAAATGTATGTCTCTTCTTAAATGCGTGGTCCGTTAGAGCTGTTTCTGTCCTTGTCAACTATTGCTATGTCGTCCAAGTCTAATGTATGTCTCTTCTTAAATGCGTGGTCCGTTAGAGCTGTTTCTGTCCCTGTCAACTATTGCTATGTCTTCCAAGTGAAATGTATGTCCGTTCTTAAATGCGTGGTCCGTTAGAGCTGTTCCTGTCCTTGTCAACTATTGCTATGTCTTCAAAGTGAAATGTATGTCTCTTCTTAAATGCCTGGTCCGTTAGAGCTGTTCCTGTCCTTGTCAACTATTGCTATGTCGTCCAAGTCTAATGTATGCCTGTTCCTAAATGCGTGGTCCGTTAGTGCTGTTTCTGTCCTTGTCAACTATTGCTATGTCTTCCAAGTCTAATGTATGTCCGTTCTTAAATGCGTGGTCCGTTAGAGCTGTTTCTGTCCTTGTCAGCTATTGCTATGTCGTCCAAGTGAAATGTATGTCTCTTCTTAAATGCGTGGTCCGTTAGAGCTGTTTCTGTCCCTGTCAACTATTGCTTTGTCTTCCAAGTGAAATGTATGTCCGTTCTTAAATGCGTGGTCCGTTAGAGCTGTTTCTGTCCTTGTCAACTATTGCTATGTCGTCCAGGTCTAATGTATGTCCGTTCTTAAATGCGTGGTCCGTTAGAGCTGTTTCTGTCCCTGTCAACTATTGCTATGTCTTCCAAGTGAAATGTATGTCCGTTCTTAAATGCGTGGTCCGTTAGAGCTGTTTCTGTCCTTGTCAACTATTGCTATGTCGTCCATGTCTAATGTATGTCCGTTCTTAAATGCGTGGTCCGTTAGAGCTGTTTCTGTCCTTGTCAACTATTGCTATGTCGTCCAAGTCTAATGTATGCCCGTTCTTAAATGCGTGGTCCGTTAGAGCTGTTTCTGTCCTTGTCAACTATTGCTATGTCGTCCAAGTCTAATGTATGTCCGTTCTTAAATGCGTGGTCCGTTAGAACTGTTTCTGTCCCTGTCAACTATTGCTATGTCTTCCAAGTCAAATGTATGTCTCTTCTTAAATGCGTGGTCCGTTAGAGCTGTTTCTGTCCTTGTCAACTATTGCTATGTCTTCCAAGTGAAATGTATGTCTCTTCTTAAATGCGTGGTCCGTTAGAGCGGTTTCTGTCCTTGTCAACTATTGCTATGTCTTCCAAGTGAAATGTATGTCTCTTCTTAAATGCGTGGTCCGTTAGAGCTGTTTCTGTCCTTGTCAACTATTGCTATGTCGTCCAAGTCAAATGTATGTCTCTTCTTAAATGCGTGGTCCGTTAGAGCTGTTTCTGTCCCTGTCAACTATTGCTACGTCTTCAAAGTGAAATGTATGTCCGTTCTTAAATGCGTGGTCCGTTAGAGCTGTTTCTGTCCTTGTCAACTATTGCTATGTCTTCCAAGTGAAATGTATGTCTCTTCTTAAATCCGTGGTCCGTTAGAGCTGTTTCTGTCCTTGTCAACTATTGCTATGTCGTCCAAGTGAAATGTATGTCCGTTCTTAAATGCGTGGTCCGTTAGAGCTGTTTCTGCCCTTGTCAACTATTGCTATGTCGTCCAAGTCTAATGTATGTCTCTTCTTAAATGCGTGGTCCGTTAGAGCTGTTTCTGTCCTTGTCTACTATTGCTATGTCGTCCAAGTGAAATGTATGTCTCTTCTTAAATGCGTGGTCCGTTAGAGCTGTTTCTGTCCCTGTCAACTATTGCTATGTCTTCCAAGTGAAATGTATGTCCGTTCTTAAATGCGTGGTCCGTTAGAGCTGTTTCTGTCCTTGTCAACTATTGCTATGTCGTCCAGGTCTAATGTATGTCCGTTCTTAAATGCGTGGTCCGTTAGAGCAGTTTCTGTCCCTGTCAACTATTGCTATGTCTTCCAAGTGAAATGTATGTCCGTTCTTAAATGCGTGGTCCGTTAGAGCTGTTTCTGTCCTTGTCAACTATTGCTATGTCGTCCAAGTCTAATGTATGTCTCTTCTTAAATGCGTGGTCCGTTAGAGCTGTTTCTGTCCTTGTCAGCTATTGCTATGTCGTCCAAGTGAAATGTATGTCTCTTCTTAAATGCGTGGTCCGTTAGAGCTGTTTCTGTCCCTGTCAACTATTGCTATGTCTTCCAGGTCTAATGTATGTCCGTTCTTAAATGCTTGGTCCGTTAGAGCTGTTTCTGTCCCTGTCAACTATTGCTATGTCTTCCAAGTGAAATGTATGTCCGTTCTTAAATGCCTGGTCCGTTAGAGCTGTTTCTGTCCTTGTCAACTATTGCTATGTCGTCCAAGTCTAATGTATGTCTCTTCTTAAATGCGTGGTCCGTTAGAGCTGTTTCTGTCCTTGTCTACTATTGCTATGTCGTCCAAGTGAAATGTGTGTCTCTTCTTAAATGCGTGGTCCGTTAGAGCTGTTTCTGTCCCTGTCAACTATTGCTATGTCTTCCAAGTGAAATGTATGTCCGTTCTTAAATGCGTGGTCCGTTAGAGCTGTTTCTGTCCTTGTCAACTATTGCTATGTCTTCCAAGTGAAATGTATGTCCGTTCTTAAATGCGTGGTCCGTTAGAGCTGTTTCTGTCCCTGTCAACTATTGCTATGTCGTCCAGGTCTAATGTATGTCCGTTCTTAAATGCGTGGTCCGTTAGAGCTGTTTCTGTCCCTGTCAACTATTGCTATGTCTTCCAAGTGAAATGTATGTCCGTTCTTAAATGCGTGGTCCGTTAGAGCTGTTTCTGTCCTTGTCAACTATTGCTGTGTCGTCCAAGTCTAATGTATGTCTCTTCTTAAATGCGTGGTCCGTTAGAGCTGTTTCTGTCCTTGTCTACTATTGCTATGTCGTCCAAGTGAAATGTATGTCTCTTCTTAAATGCGTGGTCCGTTAGAGCTGTTTCTGTCCCTGTCAACTATTGCTATGTCTTCCAAGTGAAATGTATGTCCGTTCCTAAATGCGTGGTCCGTTAGAGCTGTTTCTGTCCTTGTCAACTATTGCTATGTCGTCCAAGTCTAATGTATGTCTCTTCTTAAATGCGTGGTCCGTTAGAGCTGTTTCTGTCCTTGTCAGCTATTGCTATGTCGTCCAAGTGAAATGTATGTCTCTTCTTAAATGCGTGGTCCGTTAGAGCTGTTTCTGTCCCTGTCAACTATTGCTATGTCTTCCATGTGAAATGTATGTCCGTTCTTAAATGCGTGGTCCGTTAGAGCTGTTTCTGTCCTTGTCAACTATTGCTATGTCGTCCAGGTCTAATGTATGTCCGTTCTTAAATGCTTGGTCCGTTAGAGCTGTTTCTGTCCCTGTCAACTATTGCTATGTCTTCCAAGTGAAATGTATGTCCGTTCTTAAATGCGTGGTCCGTTAGAGCTGTTTCTGTCCTTGTCAACTATTGCTTTGTCGTCCGAGTCTAATGTATGTCTCTTCTTAAATGCGTGGTCCGTTAGAGCTGTTTCTGTCCTTGTCTACTATTGCTATGTCGTCCAAGTGAAATGTGTGTCTCTTCTTAAATGCGTGGTCCGTTAGAGCTGTTTCTGTCCCTGTCAACTATTGCTATGTCTTCCAAGTGAAATGTATGTCCGTTCTTAAATGCGTGGTCCGTTAGAGCTGTTTCTGTCCTTGTCTACTATTGCTATGTCGTCCAAGTGAAATGTATGTCTCTTCTTAAATGCGTGGTCCGTTAGAGCTGTTTCTGTCCCTGTCAACTATTGCTATGTCGTCCAAGTGAAATGTATGTCTCTTCTTAAATGCGTGGTCCGTTAGAGCTGTTTCTGTCCCTGTCAACTATTGCTATGTCTTCCAAGTGAAATGTATGTCTCTTCTTAAATGCGTGGTCCGTTAGAGCTGTTTCTGTCCCTGTCAACTATTGCTATGTCTTCCAAGTGAAATGTATGTCCGTTCTTAAATGCGTGGTCCGTTAGAGCTGTTTCTGTCCTTGTCAACTATTGCTATGTCTTCCAAGTGAAATGTATGTCCGTTCTTAAATGCGTGGTCCGTTAGAGCTTTTTCTGTCCTTGTCAACTATTGCTATGTCGTCCAGGTCTAATGTATGTCCGTTCTTAAATGCGTGGTCCGTTAGAGCTGTTTCTGTCCCTGTCAACTATTGCTATGTCTTCCAAGTGAAATGTATATCCGTTCTTAAATGCGTGGTCCGTTAGAGCTGTTTCTGTCCTTGTCAACTATTGCTATGTCGTCCAAGTCTAATGTATGTCTCTTCTTAAATGCGTGGTCCGTTAGAGCTGTTTCTGTCCTTGTCTACTATTGCTATGTCGTCCAAGTGAAATGTATGTCTCTTCTTAAATGCGTGGTCCGTTAGAGCTGTTTCTGTCCCTGTCAACTATTGCTATGTCTTCCAAGTGAAATGTATGTCCGTTCCTAAATGCGTGGTCCGTTAGAGCTGTTTCTGTCCTTGTCAACTATTGCTATGTCGTCCAAGTCTAATGTATGTCCGTTCTTAAATGCGTGGTCCGTTAGAGCTGTTTCTGTCCTTGTCAACTATTGCTATGTCGTCCAAGTCTAATGTATGTCCGTTCTTAAATGCGTGGTCCGTTAGAGCTGTTTCTGTCCCTGTCAACAATTGCTATGTCGTCCAGGTCTAATGTATGTCCGTTCTTAAATGCGTGGTCCGTTAGAGCTGTTTCTGTCCCTGTCAACTATTGCTATGTCTTCCAAGTGAAATGTATGTCTCTTCTTAAATGCGTGGTCCGTTAGTGCTGTTTCTGTCCTTGTCAGCTATTGCTATGTCGTCCAGGTCTAATGTATGTCCGTTCTTAAATGCGTGGTCCGTTAGAGCTGTTTCTGTCCCTGTCAACTATTGCTATGTCTTCCAAGTGAAATGTATGTCTCTTCTTAAATGCGTGGTCCGTTAGTGCTGTTTCTGTCCTTGTCAGCTATTGCTATGTCGTCCAGGTCTAATGTATGTCCGTTCTTAAATGCGTGGTCCGTTAGAGCTGTTTCTGTCCCTGTCAACTATTGCTATGTCTTCCAAGTGAAATGTATGTCCGTTCCTAAATGCGTGGTCCGTTAGAGCTGTTCCTGTCCTTGTCAACTATTGCTATGTCTTCAAAGTGAAATGTATGTCTCTTCTTAAATGCCTGGTCCGTTAGAGCTGTTCCTGTCCTTGTCAACTATTGCTATGTCGTCCAAGTCTAATGTATGCCTGTTCCTAAATGCGTGGTCCGTTAGTGCTGTTTCTGTCCTTGTCAACTATTGCTATGTCTTCCAAGTCTAATGTATGTCCGTTCTTAAATGCGTGGTCCGTTAGAGCTGTTTCTGTCCTTGTCAGCTATTGCTATGTCGTCCAAGTGAATTGTATGTCCGTTCTTAAATGCGTGGTCCGTTAGAGCTGTTTCTGTCCCTGTCAACTATTGCTATGTCTTCCAAGTGAAATGTATGTCCGTTCTTAAATGCGTGGTCCGTTAGAGCTGTTTCTGTCCATGTCAACTATTGCTATGTCTTCCAAGTGAAATGTATGTCCGTTCCTAAATGCGTGGTCCGTTAGAGCTGTTCCTGTCCTTGTCAACTATTGCTATGTCTTCAAAGTGAAATGTATGTCTCTTCTTAAATGCCTGGTCCGTTAGAGCTGTTCCTGTCCTTGTCAACTATTGCTATGTCGTCCAAGTCTAATGTATGCCTGTTCCTAAATGCGTGGTCCGTTAGTGCTGTTTCTGTCCTTGTCAACTATTGCTATGTCTTCCAAGTCTAATGTATGTCCGTTCTTAAATGCGTGGTCCGTTAGAGCTGTTTCTGTCCTTGTCAGCTATTGCTATGTCGTCCAAGTGAAATGTATGTCTCTTCTTAAATGCGTGGTCCGTTAGAGCTGTTTCTGTCCCTGTCAACTATTGCTATGTCTTCCAAGTGAAATGTATGTCCGTTCTTAAATGCGTGGTCCGTTAGAGCTGTTTCTGTCCTTGTCAACTATTGCTATGTCGTCCAAGTCTAATGTATGTCCGTTCTTAAATGCATGGTCCGTTAGAGCTGTTTCTGCCTTGTCAACTATTGCTATGTCGTCCAAGTCTAATGTATGTCCGTTCTTAAATGCGTGGTCCGTTAGAGCTGTTTCTGTCCTTGTCAGCTATTGCTATGTCGTCCAAGTGAAATGTATGTCTCTTCTTAAATGCGTGGTCCGTTAGAGCTGTTTCTGTCCCTGTCAACTATTGCTATGTCTTCCAAGTGAAATGTATGTCCGTTCTTAAATGCGTGGTACGTTAGAGCTGTTTCTGTCCTTGTCAACTATTGCTATGTCGTCCAGGTCTAATGTATGTCCGTTCTTAAATGCGTGGTCCGTTAGAGCTGTTTCTGTCCCTGTCAACTATTGCTATGTCTTCCAAGTGAAATGTATGTCCGTTCTTAAATGCGTGGTCCGTTAGAGCTGTTTCTGTCCTTGTCAACTATTGCTATGTCGTCCATGTCTAATGTATGTCCGTTCTTAAATGCGTGGTCCGTTAGAGCTGTTTCTGTCCTTGTCAACTATTGCTATGTCGTCCAAGTCTAATGTATGTCCGTTCTTAAATGCGTGGTCCGTTAGAGCTGTTTCTGTCCTTGTCAACTATTGCTATGTCGTCCAAGTCTAATGTATGTCCGTTCTTAAATGCGTGGTCCGTTAGAACTGTTTCTGTCCCTGGCAACTATTGCTATGTCTTCCAAGTGAAATGTATGTCCGTTCCTAAATGCGTGGTCCGTTAGAGCTGTTCCTGTCCTTGTCAACTATTGCTATGTCTTCCAAGTGAAATGTATGTCTCTTCTTAAATCCCTGGTCCGTTAGAGCTGTTCCTGTCCTTGTCAACTATTGCTATGTCGTCCAAGTCTAATGTATGTCTGTTCCTAAATGCGTGGTCCGTTAGTGCTGTTTCTGTCCTTGTCAACTATTGCTATGTCGTCCAAGTCAAATGTATGTCTCTTCTTAAATGCGTGGTCCGTTAGAGCTGTTTCTGTCCTTGTCAACTATTGCTATGTCGTCCAAGTCTAATGTATGTCTCTTCTTAAATGCGTGGTCCGTTAGAGCTGTTTCTGTCCCTGTCAACTATTGCTATGTCTTCCAAGTGAAATGTATGTCCGTTCTTAAATGCGTGGTCCGTTAGAGCTGTTCCTGTCCTTGTCAACTATTGCTATGTCTTCAAAGTGAAATGTATGTCTCTTCTTAAATGCCTGGTCCGTTAGAGCTGTTCCTGTCCTTGTCAACTATTGCTATGTCGTCCAAGTCTAATGTATGCCTGTTCCTAAATGCGTGGTCCGTTAGTGCTGTTTCTGTCCTTGTCAACTATTGCTATGTCTTCCAAGTCTAATGTATGTCCGTTCTTAAATGCGTGGTCCGTTAGAGCTGTTTCTGTCCTTGTCAACTATTGCTATGTCGTCCAAGTCTAATGTATGTCTCTTCTTAAATGCGTGGTCCGTTAGAGCTGTTCCTGTCCTTGTCAACTATTGCTATGTCTTCAAAGTGAAATGTATGTCTCTTCTTAAATGCCTGGTCCGTTAGAGCTGTTCCTGTCCTTGTCAACTATTGCTATGTCGTCCAAGTCTAATGTATGCCTGTTCCTAAATGCGTGGTCCGTTAGAGCTGTTTCTGTCCCTGTCAACTATTGCTTTGTCTTCCAAGTGAAATGTATGTCCGTTCTTAAATGCGTGGTCCGTTAGAGCTGTTTCTGTCCTTGTCAACTATTGCTATGTCGTCCAGGTCTAATGTATGTCCGTTCTTAAATGCGTGGTCCGTTAGAGCTGTTTCTGTCCCTGTCAACTATTGCTATGTCTTCCAAGTGAAATGTATGTCCGTTCTTAAATGCGTGGTCCGTTAGAGCTGTTTCTGTCCTTGTCAACTATTGCTATGTCGTCCATGTCTAATGTATGTCCGTTCTTAAATGCGTGGTCCGTTAGAGCTGTTTCTGTCCTTGTCAACTATTGCTATGTCGTCCAAGTCTAATGTATGCCCGTTCTTAAATGCGTGGTCCGTTAGAGCTGTTTCTGTCCTTGTCAACTATTGCTATGTCGTCCAAGTCTAATGTATGTCCGTTCTTAAATGCGTGGTCCGTTAGAACTGTTTCTGTCCCTGTCAACTATTGCTATGTCTTCCAAGTCAAATGTATGTCTCTTCTTAAATGCGTGGTCCGTTAGAGCTGTTTCTGTCCTTGTCAACTATTGCTATGTCTTCCAAGTGAAATGTATGTCTCTTCTTAAATGCGTGGTCCGTTAGAGCGGTTTCTGTCCTTGTCAACTATTGCTATGTCTTCCAAGTGAAATGTATGTCTCTTCTTAAATGCGTGGTCCGTTAGAGCTGTTTCTGTCCTTGTCAACTATTGCTATGTCGTCCAAGTCAAATGTATGTCTCTTCTTAAATGCGTGGTCCGTTAGAGCTGTTTCTGTCCCTGTCAACTATTGCTACGTCTTCAAAGTGAAATGTATGTCCGTTCTTAAATGCGTGGTCCGTTAGAGCTGTTTCTGTCCTTGTCAACTATTGCTATGTCTTCCAAGTGAAATGTATGTCTCTTCTTAAATCCGTGGTCCGTTAGAGCTGTTTCTGTCCTTGTCAACTATTGCTATGTCGTCCAAGTGAAATGTATGTCCGTTCTTAAATGCGTGGTCCGTTAGAGCTGTTTCTGCCCTTGTCAACTATTGCTATGTCGTCCAAGTCTAATGTATGTCTCTTCTTAAATGCGTGGTCCGTTAGAGCTGTTTCTGTCCTTGTCTACTATTGCTATGTCGTCCAAGTGAAATGTATGTCTCTTCTTAAATGCGTGGTCCGTTAGAGCTGTTTCTGTCCCTGTCAACTATTGCTATGTCTTCCAAGTGAAATGTATGTCCGTTCTTAAATGCGTGGTCCGTTAGAGCTGTTTCTGTCCTTGTCAACTATTGCTATGTCGTCCAGGTCTAATGTATGTCCGTTCTTAAATGCGTGGTCCGTTAGAGCAGTTTCTGTCCCTGTCAACTATTGCTATGTCTTCCAAGTGAAATGTATGTCCGTTCTTAAATGCGTGGTCCGTTAGAGCTGTTTCTGTCCTTGTCAACTATTGCTATGTCGTCCAAGTCTAATGTATGTCTCTTCTTAAATGCGTGGTCCGTTAGAGCTGTTTCTGTCCTTGTCAGCTATTGCTATGTCGTCCAAGTGAAATGTATGTCTCTTCTTAAATGCGTGGTCCGTTAGAGCTGTTTCTGTCCCTGTCAACTATTGCTATGTCTTCCAGGTCTAATGTATGTCCGTTCTTAAATGCTTGGTCCGTTAGAGCTGTTTCTGTCCCTGTCAACTATTGCTATGTCTTCCAAGTGAAATGTATGTCCGTTCTTAAATGCCTGGTCCGTTAGAGCTGTTTCTGTCCTTGTCAACTATTGCTATGTCGTCCAAGTCTAATGTATGTCTCTTCTTAAATGCGTGGTCCGTTAGAGCTGTTTCTGTCCTTGTCTACTATTGCTATGTCGTCCAAGTGAAATGTGTGTCTCTTCTTAAATGCGTGGTCCGTTAGAGCTGTTTCTGTCCCTGTCAACTATTGCTATGTCGTCCAGGTCTAATGTATGTCCGTTCTTAAATGCGTGGTCCGTTAGAGCTGTTTCTGTCCCTGTCAACTATTGCTATGTCTTCCAAGTGAAATGTATGTCCGTTCTTAAATGCGTGGTCCGTTAGAGCTGTTTCTGTCCTTGTCAACTATTGCTGTGTCGTCCAAGTCTAATGTATGTCTCTTCTTAAATGCGTGGTCCGTTAGAGCTGTTTCTGTCCTTGTCTACTATTGCTATGTCGTCCAAGTGAAATGTATGTCTCTTCTTAAATGCGTGGTCCGTTAGAGCTGTTTCTGTCCCTGTCAACTATTGCTATGTCTTCCAAGTGAAATGTATGTCCGTTCCTAAATGCGTGGTCCGTTAGAGCTGTTTCTGTCCTTGTCAACTATTGCTATGTCGTCCAAGTCTAATGTATGTCCGTTCTTAAATGCGTGGTCCGTTAGAGCTGTTTCTGTCCTTGTCAACTATTGCTATGTCGTCCAAGTCTAATGTATGTCTCTTCTTAAATGCGTGGTCCGTTAGAGCTGTTTCTGTCCTTGTCAGCTATTGCTATGTCGTCCAAGTGAAATGTATGTCTCTTCTTAAATGCGTGGTCCGTTAGAGCTGTTTCTGTCCCTGTCAACTATTGCTATGTCTTCCATGTGAAATGTATGTCCGTTCTTAAATGCGTGGTCCGTTAGAGCTGTTTCTGTCCTTGTCATCTATTGCTATGTCGTCCAGGTCTAATGTATGTCCGTTCTTAAATGCTTGGTCCGTTAGAGCTGTTTCTGTCCCTGTCAACTATTGCTATGTCTTCCAAGTGAAATGTATGTCCGTTCTTAAATGCGTGGTCCGTTAGAGCTGTTTCTGTCCTTGTCAACTATTGCTTTGTCGTCCAAGTCTAATGTATGTCTCTTCTTAAATGCGTGGTCCGTTAGAGCTGTTTCTGTCCTTGTCTACTATTGCTATGTCGTCCAAGTGAAATGTGTGTCTCTTCTTAAATGCGTGGTCCGTTAGAGCTGTTTCTGCCCTTGTCAACTATTGCTATGTCGTCCAAGTCTAATGTATGTCTCTTCTTAAATGCGTGGTCCGTTAGAGCTGTTTCTGTCCTTGTCTACTATTGCTATGTCGTCCAAGTGAAATGTATGTCTCTTCTTAAACGCGTGGTCCGTTAGAGCTGTTTCTGTCCCTGTCAACTATTGCTATGTCTTCCAAGTGAAATGTATGTCCGTTCTTAAATGCGTGGTCCGTTAGAGCTGTTTCTGTCCTTGTCAACTATTGCTATGTCGTCCAGGTCTAATGTATGTCCGTTCTTAAATGCGTGGTCCGTTAGAGCAGTTTCTGTCCCTGTCAACTATTGCTATGTCTTCCAAGTGAAATGTATGTCCGTTCTTAAATGCGTGGTCCGTTAGAGCTGTTTCTGTCCTTGTCAACTATTGCTATGTCGTCCAAGTCTAATGTATGTCTCTTCTTAAATGCGTGGTCCGTTAGAGCTGTTTCTGTCCTTGTCAGCTATTGCTATGTCGTCCAAGTGAAATGTATGTCTCTTCTTAAATGCGTGGTCCGTTAGAGCTGTTTCTGTCCCTGTCAACTATTGCTATGTCTTCCATGTGAAATGTATGTCCGTTCTTAAATGCGTGGTCCGTTAGAGCTGTTTCTGTCCTTGTCAACTATTGCTATGTCGTCCAGGTCTAATGTATGTCCGTTCTTAAATGCTTGGTCCGTTAGAGCTGTTTCTGTCCCTGTCAACTATTACTATGTCTTCCAAGTGAAATGTATGTCCGTTCTTAAATGCGTGGTCCGTTAGAGCTGTTTCTGTCCTTGTCAACTATTGCTTTGTCGTCCAAGTCTAATGTATGTCTCTTCTTAAATGCGTGGTCCGTTAGAGCTGTTTCTGTCCTTGTCTACTATTGCTATGTCGTCCAAGTGAAATGTGTGTCTCTTCTTAAATGCGTGGTCCGTTAGAGCTGTTTCTGTCCCTGTCAACTATTGCTATGTCTTCCAAGTGAAATGTATGTCCGTTCTTAAATGCGTGGTCCGTTAGAGCTGTTTCTGTCCTTGTCAACTATTGCTATGTCGTCCAGGTCTAATGTATGTCCGTTCTTAAATGCGTGGTCCGTTAGAGCTGTTTCTGTCCTTGTCAGCTATTGCTATGTCGTCCAAGTGAAATGTATGTCTCTTCTTAAATGCGTGGTCCGTTAGAGCTGTTTCTGTCCCTGTCAACTATTGCTATGTCTTCCAAGTGAAATGTATGTCTCTTCTTAAATGCGTGGTCCGTTAGAGCTGTTTCTGTCCCTGTCAACTATTGCTATGTCTTCCAAGTGAAATGTATGTCCGTTCTTAAATGCGTGGTCCGTTAGAGCTGTTTCTGTCCTTGTCAACTATTGCTATGTCTTCCAAGTGAAATGTATGTCCGTTCTTAAATGCGTGGTCCGTTAGAGCTTTTTCTGTCCTTGTCAACTATTGCTATGTCGTCCAGGTCTAATGTATGTCCGTTCTTAAATGCGTGGTCCGTTAGAGCTGTTTCTGTCCCTGTCAACTATTGCTATGTCTTCCAAGTGAAATGTATATCCGTTCTTAAATGCGTGGTCCGTTAGAGCTGTTTCTGTCCTTGTCAACTATTGCTATGTCGTCCAAGTCTAATGTATGTCTCTTCTTAAATGCGTGGTCCGTTAGAGCTGTTTCTGTCCTTGTCTACTATTGCTATGTCGTCCAAGTGAAATGTATGTCTCTTCTTAAATGCGTGGTCCGTTAGAGCTGTTTCTGTCCCTGTCAACTATTGCTATGTCTTCCAAGTGAAATGTATGTCCGTTCCTAAATGCGTGGTCCGTTAGAGCTGTTTCTGTCCTTGTCAACTATTGCTATGTCGTCCAAGTCTAATGTATGTCCGTTCTTAAATGCGTGGTCCGTTAGAGCTGTTTCTGTCCTTGTCAACTATTGCTATGTCGTCCAAGTCTAATGTATGTCCGTTCTTAAATGCGTGGTCCGTTAGAGCTGTTTCTGTCCCTGTCAACTATTGCTATGTCGTCCAGGTCTAATGTATGTCCGTTCTTAAATGCGTGGTCCGTTAGAGCTGTTTCTGTCCCTGTCAACTATTGCTATGTCTTCCAAGTGAAATGTATGTCTCTTCTTAAATGCGTGGTCCGTTAGTGCTGTTTCTGTCCTTGTCAGCTATTGCTATGTCGTCCAGGTCTAATGTATGTCCGTTCTTAAATGCGTGGTCCGTTAGAGCTGTTTCTGTCCCTGTCAACTATTGCTATGTCTTCCAAGTGAAATGTATGTCTCTTCTTAAATGCGTGGTCTGTTAGTGCTGTTTCTGTCCTTGTCAGCTATTGCTATGTCGTCCAGGTCTAATGTATGTCCGTTCTTAAATGCGTGGTCCGTTAGAGCTGTTTCTGTCCCTGTCAACTATTGCTATGTCTTCCAAGTGAAATGTATGTCCGTTCCTAAATGCGTGGTCCGTTAGAGCTGTTCCTGTCCTTGTCAACTATTGCTATGTCTTCAAAGTGAAATGTATGTCTCTTCTTAAATGCCTGGTCCGTTAGAGCTGTTCCTGTCCTTGTCAACTATTGCTATGTCGTCCAAGTCTAATGTATGCCTGTTCCTAAATGCGTGGTCCGTTAGTGCTGTTTCTGTCCTTGTCAACTATTGCTATGTCTTCCAAGTCTAATGTATGTCCGTTCTTAAATGCGTGGTCCGTTAGAGCTGTTTCTGTCCTTGTCAGCTATTGCTATGTCGTCCAAGTGAATTGTATGTCCGTTCTTAAATGCGTGGTCCGTTAGAGCTGTTTCTGTCCCTGTCAACTATTGCTATGTCTTCCAAGTGAAATGTATGTCCGTTCTTAAATGCGTGGTCCGTTAGAGCTGTTTCTGTCCATGTCAACTATTGCTATGTCTTCCAAGTGAAATGTATGTCCGTTCCTAAATGCGTGGTCCGTTAGAGCTGTTCCTGTCCTTGTCAACTATTGCTATGTCTTCAAAGTGAAATGTATGTCTCTTCTTAAATGCCTGGTCCGTTAGAGCTGTTCCTGTCCTTGTCAACTATTGCTATGTCGTCCAAGTCTAATGTATGCCTGTTCCTAAATGCGTGGTCCGTTAGTGCTGTTTCTGTCCTTGTCAACTATTGCTATGTCTTCCAAGTCTAATGTATGTCCGTTCTTAAATGCGTGGTCCGTTAGAGCTGTTTCTGTCCTTGTCAGCTATTGCTATGTCGTCCAAGTGAAATGTATGTCTCTTCTTAAATGCGTGGTCCGTTAGAGCTGTTTCTGTCCCTGTCAACTATTGCTATGTCTTCCAAGTGAAATGTATGTCCGTTCTTAAATGCGTGGTACGTTAGAGCTGTTTCTGTCCTTGTCAACTATTGCTATGTCGTCCAGGTCTAATGTATGTCCGTTCTTAAATGCGTGGTCCGTTAGAGCTGTTTCTGTCCCTGTCAACTATTGCTATGTCTTCCAAGTGAAATGTATGTCCGTTCTTAAATGCGTGGTCCGTTAGAGCTGTTTCTGTCCTTGTCAACTATTGCTATGTCGTCCATGTCTAATGTATGTCCGTTCTTAAATGCGTGGTCCGTTAGAGCTGTTTCTGTCCTTGTCAACTATTGCTATGTCGTCCAAGTCTAATGTATGTCCGTTCTTAAATGCGTGGTCCGTTAGAGCTGTTTCTGTCCTTGTCAACTATTGCTATGTCGTCCAAGTCTAATGTATGTCCGTTCTTAAATGCGTGGTCCGTTAGAACTGTTTCTGTCCCTGTCAACTATTGCTATGTCTTCCAAGTGAAATGTATGTCCGTTCCTAAATGCGTGGTCCGTTAGAGCTGTTCCTGTCCTTGTCAACTATTGCTATGTCTTCCAAGTGAAATGTATGTCTCTTCTTAAATCCCTGGTCCGTTAGAGCTGTTCCTGTCCTTGTCAACTATTGCTATGTCGTCCAAGTATAATGTATGTCTGTTCCTAAATGCGTGGTCCGTTAGTGCTGTTTCTGTCCTTGTCAACTATTGCTATGTCGTCCAAGTCAAATGTATGTCTCTTCTTAAATGCGTGGTCCGTTAGAGCTGTTTCTGTCCTTGTCAACTATTGCTATGTCGTCCAAGTCTAATGTATGTCTCTTCTTAAATGCGTGGTCCGTTAGAGCTGTTTCTGTCCCTGTCAACTATTGCTATGTCTTCCAAGTGAAATGTATGTCCGTTCTTAAATGCGTGGTCCGTTAGAGCTGTTCCTGTCCTTGTCAACTATTGCTATGTCTTCAAAGTGAAATGTATGTCTCTTCTTAAATGCCTGGTCCGTTAGAGCTGTTCCTGTCCTTGTCAACTATTGCTATGTCGTCCAAGTCTAATGTATGCCTGTTCCTAAATGCGTGGTCCGTTAGTGCTGTTTCTGTCCTTGTCAACTATTGCTATGTCTTCCAAGTCTAATGTATGTCCGTTCTTAAATGCGTGGTCCGTTAGAGCTGTTTCTGTCCTTGTCAGCTATTGCTATGTCGTCCAAGTGAAATGTATGTCTCTTCTTAAATGCGTGGTCCGTTAGAGCTGTTTCTGTCCCTGTCAACTATTGCTTTGTCTTCCAAGTGAAATGTATGTCCGTTCTTAAATGCGTGGTCCGTTAGAGCTGTTTCTGTCCTTGTCAACTATTGCTATGTCGTCCAGGTCTAATGTATGTCCGTTCTTAAATGCGTGGTCCGTTAGAGCTGTTTCTGTCCCTGTCAACTATTGCTATGTCTTCCAAGTGAAATGTATGTCCGTTCTTAAATGCGTGGTCCGTTAGAGCTGTTTCTGTCCTTGTCAACTATTGCTATGTCGTCCATGTCTAATGTAAGTCCGTTCTTAAATGCGTGGTCCGTTAGAGCTGTTTCTGTCCTTGTCAACTATTGCTATGTCGTCCAAGTCTAATGTATGCCCGTTCTTAAATGCGTGGTCCGTTAGAGCTGTTTCTGTCCTTGTCAACTATTGCTATGTCGTCCAAGTCTAATGTATGTCCGTTCTTAAATGCGTGGTCCGTTAGAACTGTTTCTGTCCCTGTCAACTATTGCTATGTCTTCCAAGTCAAATGTATGTCTCTTCTTAAATGCGTGGTCCGTTAGAGCTGTTTCTGTCCTTGTCAACTATTGCTATGTCTTCCAAGTGAAATGTATGTCTCTTCTTAAATGCGTGGTCCGTTAGAGCGGTTTCTGTCCTTGTCAACTATTGCTATGTCTTCCAAGTGAAATGTATGTCTCTTCTTAAATGCGTGGTCCGTTAGAGCTGTTTCTGTCCTTGTCAACTATTGCTATGTCGTCCAAGTCAAATGTATGTCTCTTCTTAAATGCGTGGTCCGTTAGAGCTGTTTCTGTCCCTGTCAACTATTGCTACGTCTTCAAAGTGAAATGTATGTCCGTTCTTAAATGCGTGGTCCGTTAGAGCTGTTTCTATCCTTGTCAACTATTGCTATGTCTTCCAAGTGAAATGTATGTCTCTTCTTAAATCCGTGGTCCGTTAGAGCTGTTTCTGTCCTTGTCAACTATTGCTATGTCGTCCAAGTGAAATGTATGTCCGTTCTTAAATGCGTGGTCCGTTAGAGCTGTTTCTGCCCTTGTCAACTATTGCTATGTCGTCCAAGTCTAATGTATGTCTCTTCTTAAATGCGTGGTCCGTTAGAGCTGTTTCTGTCCTTGTCTACTATTGCTATGTCGTCCAAGTGAAATGTATGTCTCTTCTTAAATGCGTGGTCCGTTAGAGCTGTTTCTGTCCCTGTCAACTATTGCTATGTCTTCCAAGTGAAATGTATGTCCGTTCTTAAATGCGTGGTCCGTTAGAGCTGTTTCTGTCCTTGTCAACTATTGCTATGTCGTCCAGGTCTAATGTATGTCCGTTCTTAAATGCGTGGTCCGTTAGAGCAGTTTCTGTCCCTGTCAACTATTGCTATGTCTTCCAAGTGAAATGTATGTCCGTTCTTAAATGCGTGGTCCGTTAGAGCTGTTTCTGTCCTTGTCAACTATTGCTATGTCGTCCAAGTCTAATGTATGTCTCTTCTTAAATGCGTGGTCCGTTAGAGCTGTTTCTGTCCTTGTCAGCCATTGCTATGTCGTCCAAGTGAAATGTATGTCTCTTCTTAAATGCGTGGTCCGTTAGAGCTGTTTCTGTCCCTGTCAACTATTGCTATGTCTTCCAGGTCTAATGTATGTCCGTTCTTAAATGCTTGGTCCGTTAGAGCTGTTTCTGTCCCTGTCAACTATTGCTATGTCTTCCAAGTGAAATGTATGTCCGTTCTTAAATGCCTGGTCCGTTAGAGCTGTTTCTGTCCTTGTCAACTATTGCAATGTCGTCCAAGTCTAATGTATGTCTCTTCTTAAATGCGTGGTCCGTTAGAGCTGTTTCTGTCCTTGTCTACTATTGCTATGTCGTCCAAGTGAAATGTGTGTCTCTTCATAAATGCGTGGTCCGTTAGAGCTGTTTCTGTCCCTGTCAACTATTGCTATGTCTTCCAAGTGAAATGTATGTCCGTTCTTAAATGCGTGGTCCGTTAGAGCTGTTTCTGTCCTTGTCAACTATTGCTATGTCTTCCAAGTGAAATGTATGTCCGTTCTTAAATGCGTGGTCCGTTAGAGCTGTTTCTGTCCCTGTCAACTATTGCTATGTCGTCCAGGTCTAATGTATGTCCGTTCTTAAATGCGTGGTCCGTTAGAGCTGTTTCTGTCCCTGTCAACTATTGCTATGTCTTCCAAGTGAAATGTATGTCCGTTCTTAAATGCGTGGTCCGTTAGAGCTGTTTCTGTCCTTGTCAACTATTGCTGTGTCGTCCAAGTCTAATGTATGTCTCTTCCTAAATGCGTGGTCCGTTAGAGCTGTTTCTGTCCTTGTCTACTATTGCTATGTCGTCCAAGTGAAATGTATGTCTCTTCTTAAATGCGTGGTCCGTTAGAGCTGTTTCTGTCCCTGTCAACTATTGCTATGTCTTCCAAGTGAAATGTATGTCCGTTCCTAAATGCGTGGTCCGTTAGAGCTGTTTCTGTCCTTGTCAACTATTGCTATGTCGTTCAAGTCTAATGTATGTCCGTTCTTAAATGCGTGGTCCGTTAGAGCTGTTTCTGTCCTTGTCAACTATTGCTATGTCGTCCAAGTCTAATGTATGTCCGTTCTTAAATGCGTGGTCCGTTAGAGCTGTTTCTGCCTTGTCAACTATTGCTATGTCGTCCAAGTCTAATGTATGTCCGTTCTTAAATGCGTGGTCCGTTAGAGCTGTTTCTGTCCCTGTCAACTATTGCTATGTCGTCCAGGTCTAATGTATGTCCGTTCTTAAATGCGTGGTCCGTTAGAGCTGTTTCTGTCCCTGTCAACTATTGCTATGTCTTCCAAGTGAAATGTATGTCTCTTCTTAAATGCGTGGTCCGTTAGTGCTGTTTCTGTCCTTGTCAGCTATTGCTATGTCGTCCAGGTCTAATGTATGTCCGTTCTTAAATGCGTGGTCCGTTAGAGCTGTTTCTGTCCCTGTCAACTATTGCTATGTCTTCCAAGTGAAATGTATGTCTCTTCTTAAATGCGTGGTCCGTTAGTGCTGTTTCTGTCCTTGTCAGCTATTGCTATGTCGTCCAGGTCTAATGTATGTCCGTTCTTAAATGCGTGGTCCGTTAGAGCTGTTTCTGTCCCTGTCAACTATTGCTATGTCTTCCAAGTGAAATGTATGTCCGTTTCTAAATGCGTGGTCCGTTAGAGCTGTTCCTGTCCTTGTCAACTATTGCTATGTCTTCAAAGTGAAATGTATGTCTCTTCTTAAATGCCTGGTCCGTTAGAGCTGTTCCTGTCCTTGTCAACTATTGCTATGTCGTCCAAGTCTAATGTATGCCTGTTCCTAAATGCGTGGTCCGTTAGTGCTGTTTCTGTCCTTGTCAAGTATTGCTATGTCTTCCAAGTCTTATGTATGTCCGTTCTTAAATGCGTGGTCCGTTAGAGCTGTTTCTGTCCCTGTCAGCTATTGCTATGTCGTCCAAGTGAATTGTATGTCCGTTCTTAAATGCGTGGTCCGTTAGAGCTGTTTCTGTCCCTGTCAACTATTGCTATGTCTTCCAAGTGAAATGTATGTCCGTTCTTAAATGCGTGGTCCGTTAGAGCTGTTTCTGTCCCTGTCAACTATTGCTATGTCTTCCAAGTGAAATGTATGTCCGTTCCTAAATGCGTGGTCCGTTAGAGCTGTTCCTGTCCTTGTCAACTATTGCTATGTCTTCAAAGTGAAATGTATGTCTCTTCTTAAATGCCTGGTCCGTTAGAGCTGTTCCTGTCCTTGTCAACTATTGCTATTTCTTCCAAGTCTAATGTATGTCCGTTCTTAAATGCGTGGTCCGTTAGAGCTGTTTCTGTCCTTGTCAGCTATTGCTATGTCGTCCAAGTGAAATGTATGTCTCTTCTTAAATGCGTAGTCCGTTAGAGCTGTTTCTGTCCCTGTCAACTATTGCTATGTCTTCCAAGTGAAATGTATGTCCGTTCTTAAATGCGTGGTCCGTTAGAGCTGTTTCTGTCCTTGTCAACTATTGCTATGTCGTCCAGGTCTAATGTATGTCCGTTCTTAAATGCGTGGTCCGTTAGAGCTGTTTCTGTACCTGTCAACTATTGCTATGTCTTCCAAGTGAAATGTATGTCCGTTCTTAAATGCGTGGTCCGTTAGAGCTGTTTCTGTCCTTGTCAACTATTGCTATGTCGTCCATGTCTAATGTATGTCCGTTCTTAAATGCGTGGTCCGTTAGAGCTGTTTCTGTCCTTGTCAACTATTGCTATGTCGTCCAAGTCTAATGTATGTCCGTTCTTAAATGCGTGGTCCGTTAGAGCTGTTTCTGTCCTTGTCAACTATTGCTATGTCGTCCAAGTCTAATGTATGTCCGTTCTTAAATGCGTGGTCCGTTAGAACTGTTTCTGTCCCTGTCAACTATTGCTATGTCTTCCAAGTGAAATGTATGTCCGTTCCTAAATGCGTGGTCCGTTAGAGCTGTTCCTGTCCTTGTCAACTATTGCTATGTCTTCAAAGTGAAATGTATGTCTCTTCTTAAATCCCTGGTCCGTTAGAGCTGTTCCTGTCCTTGTCAACTATTGCTATGTCGTCCAAGTCTAATGTATGTCTGTTCCTAAATGCGTGGTCCGTTAGTGCTGTTTCTGTCCTTGTCAACTATTGCTATGTCGTCCAAGTCAAATGTATGTCTCTTCTTAAATGCGTGGTCCGTTAGAGCTGTTTCTGTCCTTGTCAACTATTGCTATGTCGTCCAAGTCTAATGTATGTCTCTTCTTAAATGCGTGGTCCGTTAGAGCTGTTTCTGTCCCTGTCAACTATTGCTATGTCTTCCAAGTGAAATGTATGTCCGTTCTTAAATGCGTGGTCCGTTAGAGCTGTTCCTGTCCTTGTCAACTATTGCTATGTCTTCAAAGTGAAATGTATGTCTCTTCTTAAATGCCTGGTCCGTTAGAGCTGTTCCTGTCCTTGTCAACTATTGCTATGTCGTCCAAGTCTAATGTATGCCTGTTCCTAAATGCGTGGTCCGTTAGTGCTGTTTCTGTCCTTGTCAACTATTGCTATGTCTTCCAAGTCTAATGTATGTCCGTTCTTAAATGCGTGGTCCGTTAGAGCTGTTTCTGTCCTTGTCAGCTATTGCTATGTCGTCCAAGTGAAATGTATGTCTCTTCTTAAATGCGTGGTCCGTTAGAGCTGTTTCTGTCCCTGTCAACTATTGCTATGTCTTCCAAGTGAAATGTATGTCCGTTCTTAAATGCGTGGTCCGTTAGAGCTGTTTCTGTCCTTGTCAACTATTGCTATGTCGTCCAGGTCTAATGTATGTCCGTTCTTAAATGCGTGGTCCGTTAGAGCTGTTTCTGTCCCTGTCAACTATTGCTATGTCTTCCAAGTGAAATGTATGTCCGTTCTTAAATGCGTGGTCCGTTAGAGCTGTTTCTGTCCTTGTCAACTATTGCTATGTCGTCCATGTCTAATGTATGTCCGTTCTTAAATGCGTGGTCCGTTAGAGCTGTTTCTGTCCTTGTCAACTATTGCTATGTCGTCCAAGTCTAATGTATGTTCGTTCTTAAATGCGTGGTCCGTTAGAGCTGTTTCTGTCCTTGTCAACTATTGCTATGTCGTCCAAGTCTAATGTATGTCCGTTCTTAAATGCGTGGTCCGTTAGAACTGTTTCTGTCCCTGTCAACTATTGCTATGTCTTCCAAGTGAAATGTATGTCCGTTCCTAAATGCGTGGTCCGTTAGAGCTGTTCCTGTCCTTGTCAACTATTGCTATGTCTTCCAAGTGAAATATATGTCTCTTCTTAAATCCCTGGTCCGTTAGAGCTGTTCCTGTCCTTGTCAACTATTGCTATGTCGTCCAAGTCTAATGTATGTCTGTTCCTAAATGCGTGGTCCGTTAGTGCTGTTTCTGTCCTTGTCAACTATTGCTATGTCGTCCAAGTCAAATGTATGTCTCTTCTTAAATGCGTGGTCCGTTAGTGCTGTTTCTGTCCTTGTCAACTATTGCTATGTCGTCCAAGTCTAATGTATGTCTCTTCTTAAATGCGTGGTCCGTTAGAGCTGTTTCTGTCCCTGTCAACTATTGCTATGTCTTCCAAGTGAAATGTATGTCCGTTCTTAAATGCGTGGTCCGTTAGAGCTGTTTCTGTCCCTGTCAACTATTGCTATGTCTTCCAAGTGAAATGTATGTCCGTTCCTAAATGCGTGGTCCGTTAGAGCTGTTCCTGTCCTTGTCAACTATTGCTATGTCTTCAAAGTGAAATGTATGTCTCTTCTTAAATGCCTGGTCCGTTAGAGCTGTTCCTGTCCTTGTCAACTATTGCTATGTCTTCCAAGTCTAATGTATGTCCGTTCTTAAATGCGTGGTCCGTTAGAGCTGTTTCTGTCCTTGTTAGCTATTGCTATGTCGTCCAAGTGAAATGTATGTCCGTTCTTAAATGCGTGGTCCGTTAGAGCTGTTTCTGTCTCTGTCAACTATTGCTATGTCTTCCAAGTGAAATGTATGTCCGTTCCTAAATGCGTGGTCCGTTAGAGCTGTTCCTGTCCTTGTCAACTATTGCTATGTCTTCCAAGTGAAATGTATGTCTCTTCTTAAATGCCTGGTCCGTTAGAGCTGTTCCTGTCCTTGTCTACTATTGCTATGTCTTCCAAGTCAAATGTATGTCCGTTCTTAAATGCGTGGTCCGTTAGAGCTGTTTCTGTCCTTGTCAACTATTGCTATGTCGTCCAGGTCTAATGTATGTCTCTTCTTAAATGCGTGGTCCGTTAGAGCTGTTTCTGTCCTTGTCAACTATTGCTATGTCTTCCAAGTGAAATGTATGTCTCTTCTTAAATGCGTGGTCCGTTAGAGCTGTTTCTGTCCTTGTCAACTATTGCTATGTCGTCCAAGTCAAATGTATGTCTCTTCTTAAATGCGTGGTCCGTTAGAGCTGTTTCTGTCCTTGTCAACTATTGCTATGTCGTCCAAGTCTAATGTATGTCTCTTCTTAAATGCGTGGTCCGTTAGAGCTGTTTCTGTCCTTGTTAGCTATTGCTATGTCGTCCAAGTGAAATGTATGTCTCTTCTTAAATGCGTGTTCCGTTAGAGCTGTTTCTGTCCCTGTCAACTATTGCTATGTCTTCCAAGTGAAATGTATGTCCGTTCTTAAATGCGTGGTCCGTTAGAGCTGTTCCTGTCCTTGTCAACTATTGCTATGTCTTCCAAGTGAAATGTATGTCTCTTCTTAAATGCCTGGTCCGTTAGAGCTGTTCCTGTCCTTGTCTACTATTGCTATGTCTTCCAAGTCTAATGTATGTCCGTTCTTAAATGCGTGGTCCGTTAGAGCTGTTTCTGTCCCTGTCAACTATTGCTATGTCTTCCAAGTAAAATGTATGTCTCTTCTTAAATGCCTGGTCCGTTAGAGCTGTTCCTGTCCTTGTCAGCTATTTCTATGTCTTCCAAGTCTAATGTATGTCTCTTCTTAAATGCCTGGTCCGTTAGAGCTGTTCCTGTCCTTGTCAACTATCGCTATGTCTTCCAAGTGAAATGTATGTCTCTTCTTAAATGCGTGGTCCGTTAGAGCTGTTTCTGTCCTTGTCAACTATTGCTATGTCGTCTAGGTCTAATGTATGTCCGTTCTTAAATGCGTGGTCCGTCAGAGCTGTTTCTGTCCTTGTCAGCTATTGCTATGTCTTCCAAGTGAATTGTATGTCCGTTCTTAAATGCGTGGTCCGTTAGAGCTGTTTCTGTCCCTGTCAACTATTGCTATGTCTTCCAAGTGAAATATATGTCTCTTCTTAAATGCCTGGTCCGTTAGAGCTGTTCCTGTCCTTGTCAGCTATTGCTATGTCTTCCAAGTCTAATGTATGTCTCTTCTTAAATGCCTGGTCCGTTAGAGCTGTTCCTGTCCTTGTCAGCTATTGCTATGTCTTCCAAGTCTAATGTATGTCTCTTCTTAAATGCCTGGTCCGTTAGAGCTGTTCCTGTCCTTGTCAGCTATTGCTATGTCGTCCAAGTCTAATGTATGTCTCTTCTTAAATGCCTGGTCCGTTAGAGCTGTTCCTGTCCTTGTCAACTATTGCTATGGCGTCCAAGTCTAATGTATGTCCGTTCCTAAATGCGTGGTCCGTTACAGCTGTTCCTGTCCTTGTCAACTATTGCTATGTCTTCCAAGTGAAATGTATGTCCGTTCCTAAATGCGTGGTCCGTTAGAGCTGTTTCTGTCCCTGTCAACTATTGCTATGTCTTCCAAGTGAAATGTATGTCTCTTCTTAAATGCGTGGTCCGTTACAGCTGTTCCTGTCCCTGTCAACTATTGCTATGTCTTCCAAGTGAAATGTATGTCCGTTCCTAAATGCGTGGTCCGTTACAGCTGTTCCTGTCCCTGTCAACTATTGCTATGTCTTCCAAGTGAAATGTATGTCCGTTCCTAAATGCGTGGTCCGTTAGAGCTGTTTCTGTCCCTGTCAACTATTGCTATGTCTTCCAAGTGAAATGTATGTCTCTTCTTAAATGCGTGGTCCGTTACAGCTGTTCCTGTCCCTGTCAACTATTGCTATGTCTTCCAAGTGAAATGTATGTCCGTTCCTAAATGCGTGGTCCGTTACAGCTGTTCCTGTCCCTGTCAACTATTGCTATGTCTTCCAAGTGAAATGTATGTCCGTTCCTAAATGCGTGGTCCATTAGAGCTGTTTCTGTCCTTGTCAACTATTGCTATGTCTTCCAAGTCTAATGTATGTCCGTTCTTAAATGCGTGGTCCGTTAGAGCTGTTTCTGTCCCTGTCA
The DNA here is from genome assembly GCA_946811695.1 of Gonocerus acuteangulatus. Classification (NCBI taxonomy): domain Eukaryota; kingdom Metazoa; phylum Arthropoda; class Insecta; order Hemiptera; family Coreidae; genus Gonocerus; species Gonocerus acuteangulatus. Next base: position 544,772 of record OX328127.1, read on the forward strand.
ACTATTGCTATGTCTTCCAAGTCTAATGTATGTCTCTTCTTTAATGCGTGGTCCGTTACAGCTGTTGTATTTCATTTCTCGTCTATATTTTCGGCATGTTGCTTAATTCTATTCTTTAGTATTTGTGATGATTCTCCTATGTAACACTTGTTACGATCTTTACATTTAACTTTATATACATTATATTTTGAATTTATTTTATTTATTTGGTCCTTAATTTTGCTGAAATTCTTTTCTATTTGTTGGAGAAAGCTGGATGGTGGAAAATTGATGTTCCAAGGATGAAAAAATTGTCGAAAATTCCCACAAGTTCTTTTCTATTTTGTTATTATATTTCCAGCTAATTTTGCAAATCCCGTTAACGATCAGTTTCATCCTGTTTGCTATTGCCGGGTGATAATCCCGTTACAGATCAGTTTCATCCTGTTTGCTATTGCTGGGTGATAATCCCGTTACAGATCAGTTTCATCCTGTTTGCTATTGCTGGGTGAAAATCCCGTTAACGATCAGTTTCATCCTGTTTGCTATTGCCGGGTGATAATCCCGTTACAGATCAGTTTCATCCTGTTTGCTATTGCCGGGTGATAATCCCGTTACAGATCAGTTTCATCCTGTTTGCTATTGCTGGGTGATAATCCCGTTACAGATCAGTTTCATCCTGTTTGCTATTGCCGGGTGATAATCCCGTTACAGATCAGTTTCATCCTGTTTGCTATTGCCGGGTGATAATCCCGTTACAGATCAGTTTCATCCTGTTTGCTATTGCTGGGTGATAATCCCGTTACAGATCAGTTTCATCCTGTTTGCTATTGCTGGGTGATAATCCCGTTACAGATCAGTTTCATCCTGTTTGCTATTGCCGGGTGAAAATCAAATGAATAAAAGTTATTTTCTATTTCCTGGTGTTCCTTCCTGGATTCTTGAGTGCTTTTACTACTATTTTGACTAATTATATGATTATTTATGATGCTTCCTTTATGATTTTTTTAGTTTCAGAATTATTAAAAAAATGTTTTTTTTATCGAATCTGGCCGTGCTTCGTCATGTTCCATTTCCCTTTTTCTTTTACTATTAGTTTTTCTATTGTCCCTTACGATTTGTTAATTGCATCTAACACGTTTTGCAGGTTTTTCAGAACCCCTAGAGACCGAAAATAACGGTGGCTCAAATTTGTATATATATATATATATATATTATTTATTAGGAGATACAATATAAACACAATTGTTACTTCCCCATATACTTTATTTCTGATCTTCACCTCAGCCAAATTTTAATTAATGAGCTAATTACAATTCCTCATTTAAACGTTTCGGCTTCATACAATGTAATATTTCTTAAACATCTCAACTTATATTACCTTATTTCATAAATTCTCATATATTCACCCTATTTCCAATAAATAGGAATTGTAATTAGCTCATTAATTAAAATTTAGCTGAGGTGAAGATCAGAAATAAAGTATATTTGGAAATAATTTATAACTCAGAAAATCCTTGTGGGTAATCCCTAACAAGACAATTGTTACTATTATTCTCAAATACAATTGGTCAACTTAACAATTCGGTGTCTCCTTCACCCTCGTTATTTAGGCTTGAAAACAACACAAGCCTAGTTGCTGGGTGTCTCCTTCACCCTCGTTATTTAGGCTTGAAAACAACACAAGCCTAGTTGCTGGGTGTCTCCTTCACCCTCGTTATTTAGGCTTGAAAACAACACAAGCCTAGTTGCTGGGTGTCTCCTTCACCCTCGTTATTTAGGCTTGAAAACAACACAAGCCTAGTTGCTGGGTGTCTCCTTCACCCTCGTTATTTAGGCTTGAAAACAACACAAGCCTAGTTGCTGGGTGTCTCCTTCACCCTCGTTATTTAGGCTTGAAAACAACACAAGCCTAGTTCCTGGGTGTCTCCTTCACACTCGGTATTTAGGCTTGAAAACAACACAAGCCTAGTTGCTGGGTGTCTCCTTCACCCTCGTTATTTAGGCTTGAAAACAACACAAGCCTAGTTGCTGGGTGTCTCCTTCACCCTCGTTATTTAGGCTTGAAAACAACACAAGCCTAGTTGCTGGGTGTCTCCTTCACCCTCGTTATTTAGGCTTGAAAACAACACAAGCCTAGTTGCTGGGTGTCTCCTTCACCCTCGTTATTTAGGCTTGAAAACAACACAAGCCTAGTTGCTGGGTGTCTCCTTCACCCTCGTTATTTAGGCTTGAAAACAACACAAGCCTAGTTCCTGGGTGTCTCCTTCACCCTCGTTATTTAGGCTTGAAAACAACACAAGCCTAGTTCCTGGGTGTCTCCTTCACACTCGGTATTTAGGCTTGAAAACAACACAAGCCTAGTTGCTGGGTGTCTCCTTCACCCTCGTTATTTAGGCTTGAAAACGACACAAGCCTAGTTGCTGGGTGTCTCCTTCACCCTCGTTATTTAGGCTTGAAAACAACACAAGCCTAGTTGCTGGGTGTCTCCTTCACCCTCGTTATTTAGGCTTGAAAACAACACAAGCCTAGTTCCTGGGTGTCTCCTTCACCCTCGTTATTTAGGCTTGAAAACAACACAAGCCTAGTTCCTGGGTGTCTCCTTCACACTCGGTATTTAGGCTTGAAAACAACACAAGCCTAGTTGCTGGGTGTCTCCTTCACCCTCGTTATTTAGGCTTGAAAACGACACAAGCCTAGTTGCTGGGTGTCTCCTTCACCCTCGTTATTTAGGCTTGAAAACAACACAAGCCTAGTTCCTGGGTGTCTCCTTCACACTCGGTATTTAGGCTTGAAAACAACACAAGCCTAGTTGCTGGGTGTCTCCTTCACCCTCGTTATTTAGGCTTGAAAACAACACAAGCCTAGTTCCTGGGTGTCTCCTTCACACTCGGTATTTAGGCTTGAAAACAACACAAGCCTAGTTGCTGGGTGTCTCCTTCACCCTCGTTATTTAGGCTTGAAAGCAACACAAGCCTAGTTGCTGGGTGTCTCCTTCACCCTCGTTATTTAGGCTTGAAAACAACACAAGCCTAGTTGCTGGGTGTCTCCTTCATCCTCGTTATTTAGGCTTGAAAACAACACAAGCCTAGTTGCTGGGTGTCTCCTTCACCCTCGTTATTTAGGCTTGACAACACAAGCCTAGTTGCTGGGTGTCTCCTTCACCCTCGTTATTTAGGCTTGAAAACGACACAAGCCTAGTTGCTGGGTGTCTCCTTCACCCTCGTTATTTAGGCTTGAAAACAACACAAGCCTAGTTGCTGGGTGTCTCCTTCACCCTCGGTATTTAGGCTTGACAACAACACAAGTCTAGTTGCTGGGTGCCTCCTTCACCCTCGTTATTTAGGCTTGAAAACAACACAAGCCTAGTTGCTGGGTGTCTCCTTCACCCTCGTTATTTAGGCTTGAAAGCAACACAAGCCTAGTTCCTGGGTGTCTCCTTCACACTCGGTATTTAGGCTTGAAAACAACACAAGCCTAGTTGCTGGGTGTCTCCTTCGCCCTCGTTATTTAGGCTTGACAACAACACAAGCCTAGTTGCTTGGTGTCTCCTTCACCCTCGTTATTTAGGCTTGAAACAACACAAGCCTAGTTCCTGGGTGTCTCCTTCACCCTCGTTATTTAGGCTTGAAAACAACACAAGCCTAGTTGCTGGGTGTCTTCTTCACCCTCGTTATTTAGGCTTGAAAACGACACAAGCCTAGTTGCTGGGTGTCTCCTTCACCCTCGTTATTTAGGCTTGAAAACAACACAAGCCTAGTTGCTGGGTGTCTCCTTCACCCTCGGTATTTAGGCTTGACAACAACACAAGCCTAGTTGCTGGGTGCCTCCTTCACCCTCGTTATTTAGGCTTGAAAACAACACAAGCCTAGTTGCTGGGTGTCTCCTTCACCCTCGTTATTTAGGCTTGAAAACAACACAAGCCTAGTTCCTGGGTGTCTCCTTCACACTCGGTATTTAGGCTTGAAAACAACACAAGCCTAGTTGCTGGGTGTCTCCTTCACCCTCGTTATTTAGGCTTGACAACAACACAAGCCTAGTTGCTGGGTGTCTCCTTCACCCTCCTTATTTAGGCTTGAAAACAGCGCAAGCCTAGTTGCTGGGAGACCTAAGTTAATAATATGTCCTCATCAGTTTAAGAGTACGTTATGAAGAATATACGAAGGCACAAAAATAATTAAATAAATAAAATAAAATAATATACAAACAAAATAATAATAATTTAAAAAAAACCATACAAATCAATATATCTCATAATATAATAATATGTAAAAATATAAAACTGAAGATTATATAATAATTACAAATATAACCAGATAGAAAACTCAAAAAATAAATAAAATAACAGAACCGGAAGACTAACAATAAAAATGATCAATATACTAATAAGAAAATAATACAGCGTACCGAACCACTTTACCTACTAGACCAGAGCACTCGATGGAGGTATTAACACTTTACCTACTAGACCAGAGCACTCGATGGAGGTATTAACGGTGCAGTCAAATTTACCAACCAAAAAAGAAAAAACAAAAAAACAGGCGATCCTCAACGGCCCGCCCCGATGAGGAGTGTCCTCCATCGACTGAAGATGATGCAGGAGCCCTTTAATACACGCAAGGCAATGCTTCTTAGTACCCCCATCGGGGCACCAAGCTGCCTTAAACTCTTGGCAGAAGCACCGCTCCACACACCCCTCCAGCTCAATGTACAGGACGTTACCTCCACGTCGGTCACAGGCACGCCAAACATTCGCCCCACTGCCAACCGGACACCAAGTCGCCCATACTTCCGACACCTCGACCGGTGCAGCGAGTTCAGATTCACATTCACAATCTGTGCGTCCACAATCGTCACCTTACCCTCTTTCGCCACAATTATGTCGGGTTTCCATCGTTGGCCATCGGCTCTCAGGACTGTCCCGAGGTAACCTCGTACCCTCTCCCGGCTAAGGCATCACAGTATTGTGCCTCAAACAACGATCTCCCGTGAAAGATAGCACTGCTGAACAGCATGGGTGCCCGTCTCATCTACAAGGCAACCTGCCCTGCAGGTAAGAATCCGGCCCTCACGCCGGCCTCTTGTCGTTCCCACGGTGGTCGGAAGAGCATTTATGTGGGTACGAACATACTGGATGAAGTCCCACCCAGAAGTGGTTCCAGCTCCATCATTGAGCCAATGTGTCGAGGCCTTACTAGCAGAGGATTCCTTTAAACCTGCTCCGTCGTTGGACGAATGGAGCCTTTCTGCCCACCAGCGCTTCCTAAATTCAGGGTACCAGGCGTCTTCATCTATTAAGCCCTGCCTGGCCAGGGCCTCCCTCGCTCTCCGCAGCCTTTTGGTCACGTCCGCCGAACCATAAGCCGCCCTAGCCGCGGCCAGACCAGACCATTCCATTCTAGACAGACGGCCTATAGTCAGAGCCGGCACCAGGACGCCCATGCAAGGCACACCCAAGCCTCCGTCCGTGCGCGAAGCATGGAAATATCCTACTGGTATATCCTTAGGCAGGCTCAGGCACCTCCTCATCGCTGCTCTAACCTTTATATCAAACTTCCTTAATGCCTCGCGGGAGGAGCCACCAAGTACCGGCTTGTGCACGTATCGCGGAAGAAGGTGATACCTAACGGTGGTCCACCTCTGCTGCGGCTTGAGGGGAGCATTTCCAATTCTCAAAAGCCCCGTTTCTATTTCCCCGTCAGGCCTCTCGGTTCCATGATTCCTGTAGGTAACTCCCAGATACTTAACTGAGTCGCGGAACTGCATCTACCTCACCGGGGCTCCACCAACGGTAAACGGTTGCGTCTTCAACTACCTTGACCCTCACACGCCCAGCTTGTACCAGCGAAAGGGCACAGCACTTACAAGGACTGTGCTCCACCGCCTGGAGGACTCAATCCATCGCAAGGTTGAAGAGGCACGGAGGCAAAAGATCCCCCTGCCTAATCCCCCTTCCGATTACAATTGGGTCCGTCCACCTCCGACCATCGGTAATCCGGGTAAACCCTTCACCGTACACCCCCATCACGTATTCAACGAATCCTGATGGTAGGCCCTTGTGGATCATGGCGGCTCGTAGAGCTGAGTGACTAATACTATCGACAGCCTTAGCAATGTCCAGGAAGGTCAAGTGTACCTCACGGCGACAACGCCGAGCCTCCCTGAGCACCGCATCCAGGACTACACTGTTCTCCGCAGTTCCGTCGGCTGCTATGAACGCCCTCTGGCCTGTCTCTTGGAGATCCAAAGCTCTCAGACGTCCAGCCAGTATCTTGTGAAGTTGTCTGAGAGCTACAGACGCCACAGTGATTGGTCTGGAGTCGCCAGGCGTCTCTGGAAACATATTCTTGGGGATAAAGACAGTCCTTGCACCAAGGATTTCAGGGATAAACCTGCCCCCTAGTAAATAAAGGTTATAAAACACCGCCCGAGCCTCCCGGTGGCAAACCTTCCTGATCAAATGGCCGAGAGGGACTCCCCATAATCGGGCGCCAGTAATTTCCCATTTCGTCCAACGAATGCCAGCGCTCTAGAGGACCTCCTACCAATATATCCCTTACTGCCCTACTCCTATTAGCCTTCCAAAGTTTTTGTATGCGCTGGTACTCTAACTGACGGCGATGTCTAGCATTAAATGGAAGGGGTCGTGGGCCCCCAGGCAGTCCACCTCTCTCGAACGAGGAATTACCCCACTCGGGAAAGTGCGCCTGGAGCCACTCGCACAGTCGGTCCGTGACATCGAGCCCTCCTCTGGCTTCCTCGACTAGTGACGCAAGATTTATATCAAGGCCACGAAGGCCGCTCGCCTGCTCTGCAGCCACGTCACAAAAAAGCTCTCTACCACTAGGACGGACCACCTCCACCACTTTCGCAGGCTGTCGAAGCTCCTCTCTACTCCACTCATTCATTGCCTCACGAAGGAATTCCCGATATCGCGGAGTAAGCCTCATCCGTTGCGTTGCCCCAGCTGTTCTATCGAGCAGGCCATGTACAAGGCTTTCATTAGTAATAACGAGCCCCCTTGATCTATAATACTCTGCCTCATTCTGTGCCAGAAGACGCAACTCTTCCTCACTCCATCGGAACATTATGGGAATACGGATTGCTCTATTGTGGTCCTCCGGGTGGGCACGAGTTACGAGCTGACCTAGATTTCTATGATTCCTGAACCCGCGACCACAGGTTCTACACATTCGTATCTCGAAGTTAAAATCCATAATCAGTCCATTCACGAATGCGTGCTTTATTTATTTATATATATATATATATATATATATATATATATATATATATATATATATTTGTCTGTCGCTCATTTCTGGCTTCCCTAATGGTCTGATTTTGATGAAATTTGGTACAAAAATCAGTCGTCCAATTTGAAAGGTCAAGTTCGTTAACCAGCAAAATCCGCCCACGTGAAGATGGCGTTTGGGGCGAAATTCGCGCAGAAAAAATCGTAACGCTTACATTTTTGAGTTCATAAGCTTGTAAGTACTCTTTTTATAGGCTTCTTGGGCTAGGAAAACGAATGAAAACATTTTCAAGGTGATAGCTTTAACTGTTTTCGAGAAAATTGGAAAATAGTTTTTAAATACCGTTTTTGGTTTTGGTACTTAGAATTACGGGATTCAGTTGAAACATTATCTGCATGTTCTACTTTCATTAAAACTAATATGTTGAAAGTTATGTTACGTTTAGAGTTAAGGAAGGGTTAGAATAAAATATTTTATGAACAGACATGAAAAGTTTTGGGAACTTCGTATACTTTCATTAATATCTCGAACACGGTTGGGAAATCGTGGTAAGTGGATAGAAACTATTTGAAAGATTACTAAATTCTCTACAAAAATAATTCTAAAACTATTTTTGATTAGGTTATGTCAATCGGAGAAATAAGTGCTTAAAACTTCAAATACGTCTGTTTTGTTCTTATGAACGGGGTTTTGTCGTTCTTTTTGTAATTTTTGTCTCTTTCCCATGGTTTTTTATTTTTGTAATTTCTTATGTTAGGAAAATGTATTTGTTTGTAAAACAGGATAGGAAAAATGACTCTATTTTTTTTTTATTTTATTGATCAACAGGTCTTTGCATATATTTAAAAACTCTGTTGATATAACCTCTATATCGTTTTTGTTGATTCAATAATAAGAAATCCTTTTTTCAATGATTTTATGTTTGTAAGCCAATCTATAATTCCTGTGGGTTAATATGTTTTTTTTTAATTGAAGCTTTAAAGCCTCAACAGGAATATTTGTGTAATCACCCTTCACAGTTAATTTATTAGAATCATGAGTGACCGTTTTTGTGTTACAACTAACAATCTTTGAAAACGAAGTTTGACTATCCGTGTAATTGTTATTTTCCATCTGTATGGCCGAGATTTTCTATTCATGATCTAATTCTCCTTGAATTTTTTGACTAGATCAAGAACCTATTTTAAGCACTCTTAAATTCCTTAATTTAATTCAGGAAGTTTATCAAGCTTGATATAATCACTTTTGGGTTAATGCGGGTGGTCTATACCGAGTCCTTTGTTTGTAAACACAAAGAGCTTTCTGAGTAACGGTAAAGGGCAGTAAAAGTATATGACTTTACCTGGAACCAAACCCTGCATACAGAGAATTACAATACGAGACCTTCTCATTCTTTCTTTCACCTGCTACCGTGTAACACATTAGATCTGTTTATATTGTTAGCTTATAAAATTGATCTCATGAAACAATCCGAAAGTGCCGACTAGAAAATTTCGCGTCTCAGAACCCCTAGAGACCGAAAATAACGGTGGTTCAAATTTGTATATATATATATATATATATATATATATATATATATATATATATATATTTGTCTGTTCGCTCATTTCTGGCTTCCCTGATGGTCCGATTTTGATGAAATTTGGTACAAAAATCCGTCGTCCAATTTGAAAGGTCAAGTTCGTTAACCAGCAAAATCCGCCCACTGGAAGATGGCGTTTGGGGCGAAATTCGCGCAGAAAAAATCGTAACGCTTACATTTTTGAGTTCATAAGCTTGTAAGTACTCTTTTTATAGGCTTCTTGGCCTAGGAAAACGAATGAACCCATTTTCAAGGTGATAGCTTTAACCGTTTTCGAGAAAATTGGAAAATAGTTTTTGAATACCGTTTTTAGCGCGGTTCCTCCCTCCCCCATAGGGAGGAACCCCGCTTATAGGGTTGATACAATGAAACAATCCGGAAGTGCCGACTAGAAAATTTCGCGTTTCAGAACCCCTAGAGACCGAAAATAACGGTGGTTCAAATTTGTATATATATATATATATATATATATATATATATATATATATGTATATATTTATATATATATATATATATATATATATATATATATATATATATATATATATATATATATTTGTCTGTTCGCTCTCTAGATAGAAGACGAATGGTCCGATTTTGATGAAAATTGGTACAAAAATCCTTCGTCCAATTTGAAAGGTCAAGTTCGTTAACCAGCAAAATCCGCCTACTGGAAGATGGCGTTTGGGGCGAAATTCGCGCAAAAAAAATCGTAACGCTTACGTTTTTGAGTTCATAAGCTTCTAAGTACTCGTTTTATATTATTCCTGGGCTAGGAAAACGAATGAAACCATTTTCAAGGCGATAGCTTTAACCGTTTTCGAGAAAATTGGAAAAATATTTTTTGAATACCGTTTTTGGTTTGGGTACTTAGAATCATGGGATTCAGTTGAAACATTTTCTGCATGTTCTACTTTCATCAAAACTATTATGTTGAAATTTTGGTTACGTTTGGAGTTAAGGAAGGGTTAGAATAAAATATTTTATTAACAGACATAAAAAGTTTTAGTAACTTTGTTTACTTTCCTTAATATCTCGAAAAAGGTTGAAAATCTTGGTAAACGGAAGAATACCATTAGAAAGCTTATTAAATGCTCTAAAAAAAAGGTTCTAATGAAAGTTTTGATTAGGCGATGTCAATCGGAGAAATAAGAGCTTAAAACTTTAAAGTAATTGATTTCGCTTATTCGAACTGTTCTTTTTGTCTGTTTTTTATTCCTTGTTATTTTTTAATTGCTTATTGTTGGATAATGTATTTGAAAATAAAACACCTTAAGAAAAATAAGAAAAACAATTTAATGTTAGAGATATGAATTTCCAAGACCTTGTCACTAGCGGGTCTGTTTCTAGTGTAGCGGACCCTTCCAGGTAAGATTGTAAATCATGACCTTTCAAGACTTTACTACTCACAGGAATGGCGTTAGTGACCTTAAGGGTTGACACGCCATTATAATAGCTAATTTAAAAAAAAAGACTGGTGGAACCAAAATAATAACTGCTTCTATTTTAATCTTTCCAAATTAGACTAGGGATATGAACGGAACCGCGCTAAGATGATGCAGTCCTGCGAGACGGACTTTTGGTTTTGGTACTTAGAATCACGGGATTCAGTTGAAACATTATCTGCATGTTCTACTTACATTAAAACTAATATCTTAAACTTTTGGTTACGTTTGGAGTTAAGGAAGGGTTAGAATAAAATATTTTATGAACAGACATGAAAAGTTTTGGGAACTTCGTATATTTTCATTAATATCTCGAACACGGTTGGGAAATTTTCATAGGTGGATAGAAACTATTTGAAAGCTTTCTAAATTCTCTACAGAAAAGATTCTGAAACAAGTTTTGATTAGGTGATGTCAGTCGAAGAAATAAGTGCTTAAAACTTCAAATACGTCTGTTTAGTTCTTATGAACGGGTGTTTGTCGTTCTTTTTGTAATTTTTGTCTCTTTCCCTTAGTTTTTTATTGATTTTTATTTTTGTAATTTCTTATGTTAGGAAAATGTATTTGTGTGTAAAACAGGATAGGTAAAATGAGACCAATTTTCTATTGCTAGAAATAATGAAAAGTTTTGGGAACTTCGTATATTTTCTTAATATCTCGAAAACGGTTGAAAATCTTGGGAAGCGAAAGGTTACCATTCGAAAGCTTACTAAATGCTCAACAAAGAATGTTCTGACGAAAGTTTTAATTAGGCGATGTCAATCGGAGAAATAAGTGCTTAAAACATTAAAGTAATTGATTTCGTTTATTCGAACGGTTTTTTTTTGTCTGTTTTTATTCCTTGTTATTTCTTAATTGCTTATAGTTGGATAATGTATTTTACAATAAAACTGGTTTATTAAAATAACAAAACAATTTATTGTTAGAAATATAGATTTCCTAGATTCCAAGACACTGTAACTAGCGGGACCCTTTCTAGTGTTGACCGACCCTTCCAGGTAAGATCGTAAATCAAGACCATTCAGGACTGGTGGAACCAAAATAATAACTGCTTCTATTTTAATCTTCAGTCGATTCGCCAAAGTTGCGAAGCCTTATCAATAAATAAATATTTTAATCTTTCCAAATTAGACTAGGGATAAGAACGCAACCGCGCTAAGATGATGCAGTTTCTGCGAGTCGGACTTTTTCTTATTGATTATAGATTATAAATCTATTTGGCTATAAAACAGGATACGTAAAATTAGTAACAATATTTCGGAGATTTCTGAGCGAAATGCCTTTAAGATTTTCTACCACCACGAACGGCTTTTTCCCTCTATTTATATCCACTAGATAGGCTTTATTTGGCATATTATTCTATATAAGTTTTATTTAGCAGGGGATTCTGATGAAATGTCGTGTTTTTGCAGTGGATTTTAATTACGATGTGTCTAAGATTGGGTAACATTAGCGAGTCTTCATAGTTAAGAATCGACGACGGAGGTAGACTTCTTGCTATGATTTAGTCTACATATTTATATCAAGTCCTAAATCCAAAAAATAAACTTCACAACGGTTAGATACTATGAGCGAATAGAGAGTCGATTCAGTGACCGTACAAACAGAAGGTCCGCAGGAAATTTACCTGCTAAGAGTTAATCCTCAAGAGCTGTAAATATACCCCAGGTATCTGCCGACACAAATACAAAGCCTAGGCGGAGAGCACCCCAAAAACACAGATCCAAACATAAGGTTATATACTAAATATTCATAAAGACTACTTAGTTGAAACCCGATTCATCAATTAGCAATCAATAGTTTTCAACACAGGTCATATACTAAATATTGATAAAAAGTATTTAAGTAGAAAAAAAAAACAAGATTCCTCAAGTCTTGTTTTTGGTCCATTTGTATCTACTCCATAGACTTAATTAGGTATATTATTCTATATATTGACTCGTTATTCGTCAAGACTTGTTATTTGTCCTTCTGTATCTACTAGATAGGCTTTATTCTGCATATTATTCTATATAGGCTATATTAGGCAGGGCATTCTACTCAATCTTGAGTACTTCTTCTTGAACCTTCTGTACATGGGCGTATATAGAAAACAATTTAGCTACTGTCGGTCTCCCTGACGCCTTAATATCACTTTTATTCGAGATGTTCGAGAGGATTTAGACAATTTTCACGAGATATATAAAAAAAATAAGTTTATTTCTTTTCTAAGCTTATCAAATGACACTAGGGACATGAACGGAACCGCGCTAAGATGATGCAGTTCCTGCGAGACGGAATTTTTTTATTACAAGTAATTGTAGAGTTATGATAAACTGGAAACATGTGGGTGAAAAAGATGTTTATATTAATATATGTATAATTTGTACAAGATTGTAAATATTGTACAAATAAATTTTATTCTATTCTAAATAGTTAACTATATATGTACATATTTTGAATTTTCTTTTACATCCTAATGTATTCCACCTTCTTCATATAGAGTAAAATTCAACTAAATGACCTATTATATATTATTTTTCTATTTGAAAAGGCGCATAAAAGAGCTGTGATTGATTGAACTAGGTGTTGCCTACCGGTGTTATGTAGATATAGTCATATTGTTCTATTTGAAAAGGCGCATAAAAGAGCTGTGATTGATTGAACTAGCTGTTGCTTACCGGTGTAATGTAGATATAGTCATATTGTTCTATTTGAAAAGGCGCATAAAAGTGCTGTGATTGATTGAACTAGGTGTTGCTTACCGGTGTTATGTAGATATAGGCATATTGTTCTATTTGAAAAGGCGCATAAAAGAGCTGTGATTGATTGAACTAGCTGTTGCTTACCGGTGTTATGTAGATGTAGTCATATTGTTCTATTTGAAAAGGCGCATAAAAGAGCTGTGATTGATTGAACTAGCTGTTGCTTACCGGTGTTATGTAGATGTAGTCATATTGTTCTATTTGAAAAGGCGCATAAAAGAGCTGTGATTGATTGAACTAGCTGTTGCTTACCGGTGTTATGTAGATGTAGTCATATTGTTCTATTTGAAAAGGCGCATAAAAGAGCTGTGATTGATTGAACAAGCTGTTGCTTACCGGTGTTATGTAGATATAGGCATATTGTTCTATTTGAAAAGGCGCATAAAAGAGCTGTGATTGATTGAACTAGTTGTTGCTTACCGGTGTTATGTAGATATAGTCATATTGTTCTATTTGAAAAGGCGCATAAAAGAGCTGTGATTGATTGAACTAGTTGTTGCTTACCGGTGTTATGTAGATATAGTCATATTGTTCTATTTGAAAAGGCGCATAAAAGAGCTGTGATTGATTGAACTAGCTGTTGCTTACCGGTGTTATGTAGATATAGTCATATTGTTCTATTTGAAAAGGCGCATAAAAGAACTGTGATTGATTGAACTAGTTGTTGCTTACCGGTGTTATGTAGATGTAGTCATATTGTTCTATTTGAAAAGGCGCATAAAAGAGCTGTGATTGATTGAACTAGCTGTTGCTTACCGGTGTTATGTAGATATAGTCACATTGTTCTATTTGAAAAGGCGCATAAAAGAACTGTGATTGATTGAACTAGTTGTTGCTTACCGGTGTAATGTAGATATAGGCATATTGTCCTATTTGAAAAGGCGCATAAAAGAACTGTGATTGATTGAACTAGTTGTTGCTTACCGGTGTTATGTAGATATAGTCATATTGTTCTATTTGAAAAGGCGCATAAAAGAGCTGTGATTGATTGAACGAGCTGTTGCTTACCGGTGTAATGTAAATATAGTCATATTGTTCTATTTGAAAAGGCGCATAAAAGAACTGTGATTGATTGAACTAGCTGTTGCTTACCGGTGTAATGTAGATATAGTCATATTGTTCTATTTGAAAAGGCGCATAAAAGAACTGTGATTTATTGAACTAGTTGTTGCTTACCGGTGTAATGTAGATATAGGCATATTGTTCTATTTGAAAAGGCGCATAAAAGAACTGTGATTGATTGAACTAGTTGTTGCTTACCGGTGTAATGTAGATATAGGCATATTGTTCTATTTGAAAAGGCGCATAAAAGAGCTGTGATTGATTGAACTAGCTGTTGCTTACCGGTGTTATGTAGATATAGTCATATTGTTCTATTTGAAAAGGCGCATAAAAGAGCTGTGATTGATTGAACTAGTTGTTGCTTACCGGTGTAATGTAGATATAGTCATATTGTTCTATTTGAAAAGGCGCATAAAAGAGCTGTGATTGATTGAACTAGCTGTTGCTTACCGGTTTTATGTAGATATAGGCATATTGTTCTATTTGAAAAGGCGCATAAAAGAACTGTGATTGATTGAACTAGTTGTTGCTTACCGGTGTAATGTAGATATAGGCATATTGTTCTATTTGAAAAGGCGCATAAAAGAGCTGTGATTGATTGAACTAGCTGTTGCTTACCGGTTTTATGTAGATATAGGCATATTGTTCTATTTGAAAAGGCGCATAAAAGAACTGTGATTGATTGAACTAGCTGTTGCTTACCGGTGTAATGTAGATATAGACATATTGTTCTATTTGAAAAGGCGCATAAAAGAGCTGTGATTGATTGAACGAGCTGTTGCTTACCGGTGTTATGTAGATATAGGCATATTGTTCTATTTGAAAAGGCGCATAAAAGAACTGTGATTGATTGAACTATCTGTTGCTTACCGGTTTTATGTAGATATAGGCATATTGTTCTATTTGAAAAGGCGCATAAAAGAACTGTGATTGATTGAACTAGTTGTTGCTTACCGGTGTAATGTAGATATAGTCATATTGTTCTATTTGAAAAGGCGCATAAAAGAGCTGTGATTGATTGAACTAGCTGTTGCTTACCGGTGTTATGTAGATATAGGCATATTGTTCTATTTGAAAAGGCGCATAAAAGAACTGTGATTGATTGAACTAGCTGTTGCTTACGGGTGTAATGTAGATATAGACATATTGTTCTATTTGAAAAGGCGCATAAAAGAGCTGTGATTGATTGAACGAGCTGTTGCTTACCGGTGTTATGTAGATATAGTCATATTGTTCTATTTGAAAAGGCGCATAAAAGAGCTGTGATTGATTGAACTAGCTCTTGCTTACCGGTGTTATGTAGATATAGGCATATTGTTCTATTTGAAAAGGCGCATAAAAGAGCTGTGATTGATTGAACTATCTGTTGCTTACCGGTTTTATGTAGATATAGGCATATTGTTCTATTTGAAAAGGCGCATAAAAGAACTGTGATTGATTGAACTAGTTGTTGCTTACCGGTGTAATGTAGATATAGTCATATTGTTCTATTTGAAAAGGCGCATAAAAGAGCTGTGATTGATTGAACTAGCTGTTGCTTACCGGTGTTATGTAGATATAGGCATATTGTTCTATTTGAAAAGGCGCATAAAAGAACTGTGATTGATTGAACTAGCTGTTGCTTACGGGTGTAATGTAGATATAGACATATTGTTCTATTTGAAAAGGCGCATAAAAGAGCTGTGATTGATTGAACGAGCTGTTGCTTACCGGTGTTATGTAGATATAGTCATATTGTTCTATTTGAAAAGGCGCATAAAAGAGCTGTGATTGATTGAACTAGCTCTTGCTTACCGGTGTTATGTAGAGATAGTCATATTGTTCTATTTGAAAAGGCGCATAAAAGAGCTGTGATTGATTGAACTAGCTGTTGCTTACCGGTGTTATGTAGATATAGTCATATTGTTCTATTTGAAAAGGCGCATAAAAAAGCTGTGATTGATTGAACTAGCTGTTGCTTACCGGTCTTATGTAGAGATAGTCATATTGTTCTATTTGAAAAGGCGCATAAAAGAGCTGTGATTGATTGAACTAGCTGTTGCTTACCGGTGTTATGTAGATATAGTGATATTGTTCTATTTGAAAAGGCGCATAAAAGAGCTGTGATTGATTGAACTAGCTGTTGCTTACCGGTGTAATGTAGATATAGGCATATTGTTCTATTTGAAAAGGCGCATAAAAGAGCTGTGATTGATTGAACTAGCTGTTGCTTACCGGTTTTATGTAGATATAGGCATATTGTGCTATTTGAAAAGGCGCATAAAAGAACTGTGATTGATTGAACTAGTTGTTGCTTACCGGTGATTTGTAGATATAGGCATATTGTTCTATTTGAAAAGGCGCATAAAAGAGCTGTGATTGATTGAACTAGCTGTTGCTTACCGGTTTTATGTAGATATAGGCATATTGTTCTATTTGAAAAGGCGCATAAAAGAACTGTGATTGATTGAACTAGCTGTTGCTTACCGGTGTAATGTAGATATAGACATATTGTTCTATTTGAAAAGGCGCATAAAAGAGCTGTGATTGATTGAACGAGCTGTTGCTTACCGGTGTTATGTAGATATAGTCATATTGTTCTATTTGAAAAGGCGCATAAAAGAGCTGTGATTGATTGAACTAGCTGTTGCTTACCGGTGTTATGTAGAGATAGTCATATTGTTCTATTTGAAAAGGCGCATAAAAGAGCTGTGATTGATTGAACTAGCTGTTGCTTACCGGTGTTATGTAGATATAGTCATATTGTTCTATTTGAAAAGGCGCATAAAAGAGCTGTGATTGATTGAACTAGCTGTTGCTTACCGGTCTTATGTAGAGATAGTCATATTGTTCTATTTGAAAAGGCGCATAAAAGAGCTGTGATTGATTGAACTAGCTGTTGCTTACCGGTGTTATGTAGATATAGTCACATTGTTCTATTTGAAAAGGCGCATAAAAGAACTGTGATTGATTGAACTAGGTGTTGCCTACCGGTGTTATGTAGATATAGTCATATTGTTCTATTTGAAAAGGCGCATAAAAGAGCTGTGATTGATTGAACTATCTGTTGCTTACCGGTTTTATGTAGATATAGGCATATTGTTCTATTTGAAAAGGCGCATAAAAGAGCTGTGATTGATTGAACTAGGTGTTGCTTACCGGTGTTATGTAGATATAGTCATATTGTTCTATTTGAAAAGGCGCATAAAAGAGCTGTGATTGATTGAACTAGTTGTTGCTTACCGGTGTTATGTAGATATAGGCATATTGTTCTATTTGAAAAGGCGCATAAAAGAGCTGTGATTGATTGAACTAGTTGTTGCTTACCGGTGTTATGTAGATATAGTCATATTGTTCTATTTGAAAAGGCGCATAAAAGAGCTGTGATTGATTGAACGAGCTGTTGCTTACCGGTGTTATGTAGATATAGTCATATTGTTCTATTTGAAAAGGCGCATAAAAGAGCTGTGATTGATTGAACTAGCTGTTGCTTACCGGTGTTATGTAGAGATAGTCATATTGTTCTATTTGAAAAGGCGCATAAAAGAGCTGTGATTGATTGAACTAGCTGTTGCTTACCGGTGTTATGTAGATATAGTCATATTGTTCTATTTGAAAAGGCGCATAAAAGAGCTGTGATTGATTGAACTAGCTGTTGCTTACCGGTGTTATGTAGAGATAGTCATATTGTTCTATTTGAAAAGGCGCATAAAAGAGCTGTGATTGATTGAACTAGCTGTTGCTTACCGGTGTTATGTAGATATAGTCATATTGTTCTATTTGAAAAGGCGCATAAAAGAGCTGTGATTGATTGAACTAGCTGTTGCTTACCGGTCTTATGTAGAGATAGTCATATTGTTCTATTTGAAAAGGCGCATAAAAGAGCTGTGATTGATTGAACTAGCTGTTGCTTACCGGTGTTATGTAGATATAGTCACATTGTTCTATTTGAAAAGGCGCATAAAAGAACTGTGATTGATTGAACTAGTTGTTGCTTACCGGTGTTATGTAGATATAGTCATATTGTTCTATTTGAAAAGGCGCATAAAAGAGCTGTGATTGATTGAACTAGCTGTTGCTTACCGGTTTTATGTAGATATAGGCATATTGTTCTATTTGAAAAGGCGCATAAAAGTGCTGTGATTGATTGAACTAGGTGTTGCTTACCGGTGTTATGTAGATATAGGCATATTGTTCTATTTGAAAAGGCGCATAAAAGAGCTGTGATTGATTGAACTAGTTGTTGCTTACCGGTGTTATGTAGATATAGGCATATTGTTCTATTTGAAAAGGCGCATAAAAGAGCTGTGATTGATTGAACTAGCTGTTGCTTACCGGTGTTATGTAGATATAGTCATATTGTTCTATTTGAAAAGGCGCATAAAAGAGCTGGGATTGATTGAACTAGTTGTTGCTTACCGGTGTTATGTAGATATAGTCATATTGTTGAGTTGATAAATAGGGATCTAGTATTTTCTGTAAACACCGTTCTTCAGACGAGGTTTTAGACAAAGCGTCAGCTGCGACAGCAGAAACCTGTAACCCAACCCTTCAAATAGTCTTCTGAAAGCTAATGATTTACAGGTTTATAGCTTGTTCTAGAAGTTACTTTGCAAAGGACGTGTCGTTTCAAGTCGCTTAATATCCCTCTGCAGTCTCTCGTCTCATCGGCTAAATGCAGTTTATAGCCAGCTTTCATTTCTGAAACAACTTCTGGAGCCTTCTTTCCTCCTGCGTTTCTTAGCTGAGGAGAAAAAGAAATGAAAATATTTCCATATAATGTTCCTTACATTTCATGAAGCATAGATTGTATATGGTTATTGACCATGTATTTAGGCCTCTAAGGAGATAGTGTGGTCAGTAATATCCTCTACATATGTGTCCCACTTCCCTTCGATACCTGAGCAATTTCACTCTCACAAAATCCTAAAACCCTCAACAACGCCCTCTTTTACTCTTTCTACATGATTTAGAACCACTACCAGTAAGTACCTTCATCGCCTGTAAGTATATAAACCACTAGCCGAATACTCGTGCTTCGTCACGGCAGATAAGTAGTTATTTAATTGCAGTTTATTATAGCACGGTTCCCGTCATACTATATTACCAGCATGGGCGTATTTAAGGAGGAGGGAAATTATTTCCGATATACCCCCATGGTTACCAGTAACAGCAGTGTAATCAATACAGGTTAAATTTCGTTGTCAATAATAAATGTATGTTAAAATTTATGTTTCTCATGTGTCATTTGGAAACACCCATTATATTTTCGAGCATTAACAAGAAGTGTTCTGACTGGGGATGCTGATGGGTGAGGAGGCTGTGCAAGGGTTCGGGATATTATTACCTCGGATGGACCATCACCAGGTATAGCGAAAACTCTATGGGGGACAAATTGAAATGAACCGCAATTAAAATGGCGATTTTGCCTCTCATAGCGTAAACTCTATAGCCATCATAGTTGAAATTAACATCAATTAAAAATAATACTATGAAATAGATACCGTACGGTAACAGCTGTTCTGTTATCGTTCTAGCTGTAGGTAGCATGCGTTGCTACCAACCTAGGCTACAAGCCTAGGGGCTTGCCTGCTCTAACCAACTAAAACTTTTAACCCCTCTGATAATACTTAAAAATTCGAATATCAAGAAATCCTTTCTTAGCGAGTGCCTACGTTATATAGGGATTGTCCATGCAAAATTTCAAAATTTTCTGTCGAGTGGTTTGGGCTGGGGGATGATAGGTCAGTGAGTGAGTGGTTTGGGCTGGGGGATGATAGGTCAGTGAGTGAATGGTTTGGGCTGGACGATGATAGGTCAGTGAGTGAGTGAGTGGTTTGGGCTGGACGATGATAGGTCAGTGAGTGAGTGAGTGGTTTGGGATGGACGATGATAGGTCAGTGAGTGAGTGAGTGGTTTGGGCTGGACGATGATAGGTCAGTGAGTGAGTGAGTGGTTTGAGCTGGACGATGATAGGTCAGTGAGTGAGTGAGTGGTTTGGGCTGGACGATGATAGGTCAGTGAGTGAGTGAGTGGTTTGGGCTGGACGATGATAGGTCAGTGAGTGAGTGAGTGAGTGGTTTGGGCTGGACGATGATAGGTCAGTGAGTGAGTGAGTGGTTTGGGCTGGACGATGATAGGTCAGTGAGTGAGTGAGTGAGTGGTTTGGGCTGGACGATGATAGGTCAGTGAGTGAGTGAGTGAGTGGTTTGGGCTGGACGATGATAGGTCAGTGAGTGAGTGAGTGGTTTGGGCTGGACGATGATAGGTCAGTGAGTGAGTGGTATTTGACACATATATAGTAGATTGAAATGAAAAATAAACACTCGGTATTTTGGATTGAATGGTTGACTTTACCTTATCCGCCCAGTTAAAGACCATGTTGTAGTTGAGAGTGTGTGGAACACTGGGTTTGTCCGTCGTACCGTTACAGTTACATTTCCTCGTATACGCAGTTCCGTAGTTGGTTTCGTAATTGCTTTTCCTATATCGATAGTCTCGTAGCATCTTGTCTTGTCCCAGTTCCAAGGGCTTCGTCTGGAACAGCAACAATTACATCTTTAATACGTAGGCCAGGTCAAACACATTAAAAAGTCCTACACACAGGAACTGCGTCATCTTAGCGCGGCTCCATTCACATACATAGCGTCATTAGGACAGGAGTAGAAGCAGTTATTGGTAGGGTTTGATCTTTACTTAAAAACATAAATTAAATATTGAAGAGAAGGAAGTTTAAAGCACCACAACAGGAAGCTGACAGTATCCTAAGCGGAAATTACTCCACCCTTTTTATCAACGTTCCTTCTTGGAAACCACTATAACACTGTTTCGCATTTATCAACGTTCCTTCTTGGAAACCACTATAACACTGTTTCGCATTTATCAACGTTCCTTCTTGGAAACCACTATAACACTGTTTCGCATTTATCAACGTTCCTTCTTGGAAACCAGTATAACACTGTTTCGCATTTATCAACGTTCCTTCTTGGAAACCAGTATAACACTGTTTCGCATTTATCAACGTTCCTTCTTGGAAACCACTATAACACTGTTTCGCATTTATCAACGTTCCTTCTTGGAAACCACTATAACACTGTTTCGCATTTATCAACGTTCCTTCTTGGAAACCAGTATAACACTGTTTCGCATTTATCAACGTTCCTTCTTGGAAACCAGTATAACACTGTTTCGTATTTTCTTACCTTGTTTTAGAAAAATATTTCTTTTACTGTTAAATGAAATTAACATAAGCAATCGGGCCTCCTGTGATGAATTAGTATTCAAGCTGTAACGAAGAGTTCGTCCGCCTGGAAAGTGAACCCATTTAGTTTATTTTTAGCACTTTCCTCCGAAGGAAATTAGCTATTGAGGTTGGACTCATGACGGAATTTTTGAAAAATTTCTTCAAATCTTTATCGATCCTACCTAGTAGACACCGAAAATGAGCCCCGTTAAAATTTATATATATATATATATATATATATATATATATATATATATATATATATATATGTGTGTCTGTTAACACGATAGCGGCCAGAGTTTTTGTTTTTTCGTCACGAAACTTGGTATATAGCATTCAATTAGCAAACAATTGAACGAGTTCGTTAACTACCAAAGTCGGTCCACCGGAAGGGGGGGTTTACCCCGAACCCAAAACACTAATTTGACTATGTCAGCCGTAATATTTGTTATATTTCAACGGAACTTGGTATTCGTAGTGGTAATATAGAGAGAAAAGTGAGATATAAAAATGAACTAAATCGCTTCATTAGAAGGGGGGTTTACTCCGGACCCACAATACCAATTCGCCAATACCAGCCGTGATTTTTGGTATATTTCGACGAAACTCGGTATTCGTAGTGGTAATCCACAGGTAAATATGTGTTGTAAAAATAAACTAAATCGGTTCGTTAGGAGGGGGGTTTACTCCGGACCCGCAATACCAATTCGCCACTACCAGCCGTGATTTTTGGTATATTTTGACGAAACTCGGTATTCGTAGTGGTAATCTACAGGTAAATATGTGTTGTAAAAATAAACTAAATCGGTTCATTAGAAGGGGGGGTTTACTCCGGACCCAAATTCCTAATATACTCATACCGGTCGTAATTTCTGCTGTAATGTAACGAAACGCGGTACACGTCGTGGGTAACTCATGAGAAAGAAGTGTTGTAAAAATGAGCTGAATCGGTCAATCGGAAAGCGGGGGTTTAATTTGTAATATATTTCAACAGAAAAGCCCGCCTGACGTAGGTTCACAAAGCCTCCGCAAGGAGCGCTTTCTACCACTAGAGTGACTGTATCCTGTTCCTGCGTTAGATCAAAATACGAAAATATGAGGTTTTTTGTATTTATTACGTAGTGTAATAGGTACCGTGTGTAAACATAACTCTGGAAGCAAATTAATAATTGATCAGTTACTCATTACAAATTTAAAAGAGAACTATTCATGTTTTTATTTTATTTATGTAGGATATTTTAAGCAAATTGTTCGGGAAAGCAGTCTACACTACCCAAATTCTGAGGAAAGTGCTTAGTTATGCAACTCCTGCGTGATGGACTTTTACAATATATTTTCTATTTAAATCTTCACAACAAATTCAGAGTTTCGTTGCAATGCAGCAATAATTGCGGCCAGTATGGGCGAATAACTACTTTGGATCCGTAGTAACCCCCCCCCCCCCCTCCAGATGAACAATTTTTGCTGCTTTACGAACTCGTTCAATCATTTGCTAGGGGATTACTATAT
Organism: Gonocerus acuteangulatus; assembly: GCA_946811695.1. Lineage (NCBI taxonomy): Eukaryota > Metazoa > Arthropoda > Insecta > Hemiptera > Coreidae > Gonocerus > Gonocerus acuteangulatus. The sequence goes on from OX328127.1 coordinate 567,568, forward strand.
ACCAAGTTTCGTGTCGAAAATAAAAACTCTGGTGTGAATCGTGTTAACGATAGTTCATGAAATGTTCGACCTGATTCTTTACATTGGCATAACTTTTTATTTATGAACCGATTGTAATGAAACAAAAACTAAATATTAAGTGAAGCTTACCACAATATATTAGTGAAAACCGGATCTAAATCGGATAAGCCGTTTCTGAGATTATCGTGCACAGACAAAAATTATAAAAATCATTGTTTTGGGTGCTATAGCCTTGATAAATGCTCCGAATAGGATTTTTCCCATATATCCACGGGGGTATATAAGAGGGGGGCTCCAGCCCCTCCCCCCGAAATTTTTATTTGATCGGTAAAATGTGTCATGAAACCGTTAAAAATAAATTAAATAAAATCACTTAGTTCAAAAAAAATATTTTGTTTAGGGTGTAATAGCGTTTAAGTTGGCTAAAACTCTCCCAAGATCTAAATTGTTAGTATTCCATACACCGGAAATGGTCTCAGCCCCCCCCCTCCGAAATGTTTCAAGCACCCCCCCCCCCCAAAAAATTATTTTCTATAAACGCCCATGCATATATCTTCCATGTTCAGACAGCGATTTGTTAGCATTTTATTGCATGAATAGATGGAGGCTCGTTGGCCGTGAGTGTTAAGGCGTGAGCACTTAACACTCCGTGCCAAAGGTCGTGGGTTCGATTCCCACTATGAGGTGGTGGCTTTTCTTCAGAAAAAAAAGGCAACAACTGTATCCTGGCTAGAAAAGGGTGGTAAGCTGTAGATAACCCGTCCCAAAATTCTTAGTTAATAATAATGGACGTTAAAATTTATATAAATATATGCATAGGTATAATTGAAGGGCTCAGTGCCAAAGGTGACTAACCCACATTTTTAACAAATTTGAGTTATTCACTTTTCCTGATAGAGAACTTTAAGTTTTATAATTGCTAGAAATGCCCAGCCTTTACACCTCATTGATTAGTACTGACTTCTGTTAGTTTGTTTTCGAACTTACTGGAAAGCTAAATCATGTGAGAGGCAGACTTGACCAACTCACACTAGGTATGGCTTTGTTAATGGTAAGCAGCAACATGAGTATTAGTTGAAGCTTCTGATGGCTCTGTGGAAGTTCCAGTCTACATGGGCGTATATAAGCCCCCCGAAATTTTCATTTGAAGATAAAAACTTATCGTACAACCCTTAAAAATATATTAAATAAGATCAATTAGTTCATAAAAAATATTTTATTTTACGTGTAATAGCGTTTTAGTTGGCTAAAACTACTCCAAGTTCTAAATTTTTAGTATTCCATACCCCGGAAATGGTCTCCCCCCCCCGACATTTCCCTCCCGAAATTAGTTTCTATATACGCCGTTGCCTGTGTATGAACCATCAAGGAATGTTCATGAACTACGCTTGTGGAGAACAAAACCGCAATATTAAGATTGCACTGTTCCTGCCCCACATACTACATAACTCACCTAATCTGTAAATCATTGTTTTGTTAAATTATTGATACATAATCATAGAAATCTAAAGAAAAATAATTTTTCATTAATTATTAATCTCCGGATATGTGACCACTATTGTTTAAGTAGGTTATTCTTTATTCATGTAAGAGCCAAACATAACTATCCTTTTTGTTTTTCATTATCGTGTCTAACTATACATTTTTTATTATTATTGTATATATATTCATAAGAATGTTGTGTATCTAATGAATAAAGACCAATTAATCGTTTCTCTCACTAACACCAATTTTTTCCAAAGTCTTCTAACCTTTAACCTTAATTTTGTCAGTTCGTTCTAAGTGTGGGTTAGTCAACTTTGACATATAGCCCATTATATCATCATACAACAACAGATGACAATGGAATTAATTAATTTAACTGTTTAACGTCCATTAATATTAACTAAGAATTTTGGGACGAATTGATTTAGAATGACATTCTAATTTAGACATGAAATCTTCATTACCTTGCTATATTTAGTTTTGTAGCAAATGTAATCCAGGGCACGATATGTTTTTCTCAATGTTTTACTGTAACTAGAAGCATACAGTGTGTATGTTGGCTTCCAACTCTCATTCTAAACCAACACCATTCATGTTTATATTTCTCCAAGGTAGCTGTTTATATTTCTCCAAGGTAGCTGTTTATATTTTTCCAAGGTAGCTGTTCATACTTCTCCAAGGTAGCTGTTTGCCTCCACGAGAAAGTCGATTCATTTTCTTCTCATGTCGAATCAATGTCGCTATTGAGACTCCATCCGTCATAGAAGATTCGAAAACCTTCGGTGAAGATTTTAACTGTCCAGGCAACGAACAGTTATAGGGGGAAATGTTTACAACAGAATGTTTGACTTCGTAACACAACCATCGTCCCGTCCCCTCCCATAAACCATCGTCCGAACTTCTGAACCATCGTCCTAACTCCTCAACCATCGTCCCGTCCCCTCCCATAAACCATCGTCCGAACTTCTGAACCATCGTCCTAACTCCTCAACCATCGTCCCGTCCCCTCCCATAAACCATCGTCCGAACTTCTGAACCATCGTCCTAACTCCTCAACCATCGTCCCGTCCCCTCCCATAAACCATCGTCCGAACTTCTGAACCATCGTCCTAACTCCTCAACCATCGTCCCGTCCCCTCCCATAAACCATCGTCCGAACTTCTGAACCATCGTCCTAACTCCTCAACCATCGTCCCGTCCCCTCCCATAAACCATCGTCCGAACTTCTGAACCATCGTCCTAACTCCTCAACCATCGTCCGAACTTCTGAACCATCGTCCTAACTCCTCAACCATCGTCCCGTCCCCTCCCATAAACCATCGTCCGAACTTCTGAACCATCGTCCTAACTCCTCAACCATCGTCCCGTCCCCTCCCATCAACCATCGTCCGAACTTCTGAACCATCGTCCTAACTCCTCAACCATCGTCCCGTCCCCTCCCACCAACCATCGTCCGAACTTCTGAACCATCGTCCTAACTCCTCAACCATCGTCCCGTCCCCTCCCATCAACCATCGTCCAAACTCGTTAGCCATCGTCTTAACTCCTCAACCATCGTTCGAACTACCAATTCCTCAACCATCGTCTGAATCCGTTAACCTTCGTTAGATCTCCTCAACTATCGTCCCCAACCCTTCACCAGTGGTACTAACTCCTCAACCATCGTCCGAACTTCTGAACCATCGTCCTAACTCCTCAACCATCGTCTTAACTCCTCAACCATCGTTCGAACTACCAATTCCTCAACCATCGTCCCGTCCCCTCCCATAAACCATCGTCCGAACTTCTGAACCATCGTCCTAACTCCTCAACCATCGTCCGAACTTCTGAACCATCGTCCTAACTCCTCAACCATCGTCCCGTCCCCTCCCATCAACCATCGTCCAAACTCGTTAGCCATCGTCTTAACTCCTCAACCATCGTTCGAACTACCAATTCCTCAACCATCGTCTGAATCCGTTAACCTTCGTTAGATCTCCTCAACTATCGTCCCCAACCCTTCACCAGTGGTACTAACTCCTCAACCATCGTCCGAACTTCTGAACCATCGTCCTAACTCCTCAACCATCGTCTTAACTCCTCAACCATCGTTCGAACTACCAATTCCTCAACCATCGTCCTGTCCCCTCCTATCAACCATCGTCCGAACTTCTGAACCATCGTCCTAACTCCTCAACCATCGTCCCGTCCCCTCCCATCAACCATCGTCCGAACTTCTGAACCATCGTCCTAACTCCTCAACCATCGTCCCGTCCCCTCCCATCAACCATCGTCCGAACTTCTGAACCATCGTCCTAGCTCCTCAACCATCGTCCCGTCCCCTCCCATCAACCATCGTCCGAACTTCTGAACCATCGTCCTAACTCCTCAACCATCGTTCGAACTACCAATTCCTCAACCATCGTCCTGTCCCCTCCTATCAACCATCGTCCGAACTTCTGAACCATCGTCCTAACTCCTCAACCATCGTCCCGTCCCCTCCCATCAACCATTGTCCGAACTTCTGAACCATCGTCCTAACTCCTCAACCATCGTCCCGTCCCCTCCCATCAACCATCGTCCAAACTCGTTAGCCATCGTCTTAACTCCTCAACCATCGTTCGAACTACCAATTCCTCAACCATCGTCTGAATCCGTTAACCTTCGTTAGATCTCCTCAACTATCGTCCCCAACCCTTCACTAGGGGTACTAACTCCTCAACCATCGTCTGAACTCCTTAACCATCGTTGTAACTCCTCAAACGTCGTCTGAACCCCTCAACCATCTTTCCAACTCTTCAACCATTGTCTGACCCCTCTAACTCTACAGCCTTGTCTGATCCCCTCAACTTTCGTCCGAACTCCTCAAACATCGTCTGAACCCCCCAACCATCGTCCGAACTCTTCAAACATTATTCGGACCCCCTCCCCAACCATCGTCTAAACCCCTCAACCATCGTCCGAACTCTTCAAACATCGTCTGAACCCCCAACCATCGTCTAAACCCCTCAACCATCGTTCTAACTCTACAATCATTGTCTGATCCCCTCAACTTTCGTCCGAACTCTTCAAACATCGTCTGAACCCCCCAACCATCGTCCGAACTCTTCAAACATTATTCGGACCCCCTCCCCAACCATCGTCTAAACCCCTCAACCATCGTCCGAACTCTTCAAACATCGTCTGAACCCCCAACCATCGTCTAAACCCCTCAACCATCGTTCTAACTCTACAATCATTGTCTGATCCCCTCAACTTTCGTCCGAACTCTTCAAACATTATTCGGACCCCCCAACCATCGTCCGAACTCTTCAAACATTATTCGGACCTCCTCCCCAACCATCGTCTAAACCCCTCAACCATCGTCCGAACTCTTCAAACATCGTCTGAACCCCCAACCATCGTCTAAACCCCTCAACCATCGTTCTAACTCTACAATCATTGTCTGATCCCCTCAACTTTCGTCCGAACTCTTCAACCATCGTCCTAATCCCTCAACCAATTCACAACAACTCCAACATATAGTACTGTTATATCTCTCTCTTATACTTCCTAAGTGAGTGCGCAGCTGTAGCACTGCCTTGATATTGTTGCCGGTATATTGATGGTATTGTTTCCTGTATTGTGTACATTCAATAAACATCATGTAAAGTACTCATGTTATAGTTAGTGTATTTGTACTAGGAGCCATATTAAGTACACTAAATCTAACCTCAACAAAAGTGTAGTATGGATACAATCTAGGATGGCTGATCTTGGAAGATGTTTTGTAGTTCCTCCCCGGTAGATCCTCCTTCTTCGTCCATGGACGGCATTCTTCAACCTCACAGAATAGCTTGGGTTTGGTTTTTCTTCCCACCGTAGGTCTCCATACTTCCTTTGGATTTAGTTGACTCATTATCAACTATTCCGAATTGCTACGATATTCATTATGCAGTAAGTTAAACTGCCCAATGACAAACAGTTTTCATCTTTACAGTTTCGTAACTATATTACAGGCTAGAATCTAAACCATCTGGATTCATTAGCAGGTGATCCAAGAAATGTATTAACTCTGAAAAATACTTTAGAAGATGTGTCGCAACAAATGTATAATTAGAGAAGAACATCAACGGTCTTCAAGAAGAGAAGTTGTTCTGTGCAGGTTTAGGATCGGCCACTGCCTTCATTTTTTTTATTATTAGTATATTTGAAATCTGTACATAAATCATAAGTTGGTTAAAACAGTAAAAATTAAAAAAACTAAAAATAAAGTATTTGGAAGAAGCCAACCTTCCAGAGGCGTTACTTCCAGTGGCGGCTAAATAAATATTTCAATGATCCCAATAGGATCGGCAAGCTACGTTTATCTTCGGGCCCCTGTCTTTTAAGCCGCCTGGGAGGATTGTCTGGATGGGATTGGGAAGCTAAGGATAGACCTTCAGGATTAGGATGGAAAGACAACTTAGAGTGGAACGTTTGGAAAAGGGTTTTATCAAGATCAAGGACAAATCGGGGTTTATGATCATTGTGAAGGGTTTTATTGGATACATAGAAAGGTGCATTTACTATTTTACGAAGGACTTTTGACTGGAATCCCTGTATTCTGTTGTTGTTTGATATTTTTGCAGATCCCCAGAGTTCAATTCCTCATGTCCTTATGGGTCGAATGATTGTTTTGTATATCGTTAGTTTATTCTGTATCGATAATTTAGATGAGGGTCTAAGTAGTGTGTATCTTTTGTGCGGTTTTTGTCTTTTCAGTCTCGTGTGAGGGTTCCATGTCAGTCGGCTGTCAAGGTATAATCCTAGATATCGAACCTCGTTAGATACTGGAAGTGGTGTGTTTTTGAGGTAGACAGAAGGGCATGATCTCCGATTGAGGGTGAATGTAACCTGTATACATTTTACGGGATTGACTTTTAGTCTCCACTTTTTACTCCAATGTTTTATTGCGGTGAGGTGTTCCTGCAGGTGTTGGGATGCAACTGTTGGATCAGGACAGGTTGAAAGAATGGCGGTATCGTCTGCGTAAGTGGTCAGCAGGGTTTGGCGATGTGATTTGAGGACAAGGGAATAGATGTTAGGAAGTACTGGCTTTACTTTCTACAGGATCCAGGGTGCCAAACCCGATCGAATCCCTGAGCAACGTCGAGGAAGGCATTCGTGCAAAAACACTTAATTTGAGAAGGAATTTGCATCTACGACTCGTAAGGACTGTTGTATCGTGGAATGATCGAAGCGGAAACCAAACTGATGGTTGGGAATTTTCTTCGAGGATTCTATGATAGGGAGGATTCTTTTGTAAAGGAGTTTTACAAATATTTTAGACATCAATGCGAGGAGGCTGATAGGTCGATAGGAAGATGGGGAATCCGGAGGTTTGGGGATAACGATGACGACTGAATGCTTCCAGGGATTCGGGAAATGGGTTGTTCTTAGGATTGAGTTATACAGGTATGTGATGGCCTTCTGGGGGAGGTTTTTTAGTATGGTGGAGGTGTTTGATGATGTATTTTACTTCCGACGAATGGAAAACTTTGGGAAGAAAGGACAAAGGTAGTGGAGTACTTAGGTAAGCTTCGATGTTTTCATCGTGGGAGGGGCCAGTTTGCAAATTAGGGGACAATACTGTAATAAAGTGTGTGGAGAGGAGGGGCGCCTTTTCTTCATCAATTCTGGCCCAGGTCCTCAGAGTACGGTCTTGTCTGGAGAGGGAGGAAAGGACCCTTAGCGGAATTGGGACAGAGAAGATTTCAGCTGTCGTGTCAGTCTATTGTAGGCGTTTCTGTCGGAGGAATAACGCGACCTTTGCCGTAAAGCTCTGGCCCGTCGCTTGGCTGCAAGAAGTACTTGGGTGTGGGTGGGAGGTGCAGTTTTGGTTTAGAAGGCAAACTTAGTGTGTAAGGATTTTTAGGGAACACTCAGGTCTATGGAACGTTCTAAGTTGAGCTGAAATATTTGCGAGTTGATAGGGCCGGGTGTTCGAGTTGGTTGTAGAGGATGGGGTACAGGGGAGGAGAACATGGTTAGGTGAACCGCAGGATGGTCCAGCGATAGGTCGAGGAGCGATTCAGTAGATATCGCTATGCCTCCCATGGCAGACGAGATGAAGAAATCGACTAGGTCAAGATGGATCGGTTGGCCAGTATGTTGGCGTGTTGGGAGATATTGGACGATAATTCTGGGAGTTGAGGATATCGTATAGGAATCTGCCGCGGGAGTTGGAAGTACGGCTTCCCCACATGGGCTGTTTCGCGTTGAAAGCACCCCCGGCGAGGAAGCGGGGACCAAAGGATTGGAATATTGGCAGGAATTCAGGATGGTAAATGGTTCGGATGGGAGAATAGACTGCGACCAGTATGATATCGAAGGGAGAAAGGGAAAGGGATATGGATGTTACCTGCAGGCTTGATGCGATACTGGACTCTTGATGATGCTTGATTTGGTTCTTGATTAGAATTGGAGTCCCATGCTGCGCCAGAGATGGATGGTCGGTTCGATAACAGGAGAAACCCTTGACACCGAATGACATAGATTTGTTAAAGTTTGTTACAGTTATTATGGCAATATCGATAATTTTGTCAATTAATAAAAGTCTAAGTTCGTTTCTTCTTGTAGTGCGTTGGCATTCCAAAAAAAAAATAGAGAGATAGGTAGTATGGAAGCGTTGCATTTTGGGATTTTGGAAAGAAGCGAGCTATAAGGGTGGTCAATAGGTTTATCAGTGGTGTAAGGAGAGTTTTGAGTTTGTTTAGGAAGAAGGAGAAAAGGATCATTGGATCTTGAGCCTGGTGCTGAGGGATTTGCTTGGATAAAGCGGGAGTAGGTGGGAAGGTAGGCAAGGTTTGGGGTTGCGGAGGAGTAGTAGAAGAGGTAGGAAGGGAAGATGGTTCTTGTGGTTTTGGTGCGGGGGTCTGAGCTGGTGTTGGGACAGGCGGCTTCTTTTTCTGCGGCGAAGTTATTAGCGATGAGTAGGTCACATTCTGCTTGCGAATTGCGAAGAAATGTATCCTGTATTGCTGGAACGGGTGGTAGGCTGGGGAAGTGAGATGGTCTGCTGGGTGGTGATGGCTTTTCGGCATATTTTTTTTGTTTATGCTGGATTCTCTGCCTCTGAACACGGAAAGTTTTAAACGCATTATAAACTTCGCACCCTTTGTACCGGGCGGTGTGATTCTCGCCGCAGTTTGCGCAGCAAGGAGGTACGTCGAGTGGCTTGGGACAGTCCTTAGAGGAGCCCTTAGCACCACATTTGTAATTGTGGTGGTGGAATGAGCGGGAATGGTTATACCCCTAGCAGTTTAGACATTGTACGACATCGCCGCGACGACTCTACTTTTATTTTTGTGTAGAGAAAATACTTTTTGCGGAAAATTTCTTTGCTTTAATCATTTTTCTCAAGTTTACGAAAAAGAGTGGTAGCTGCGCCTTTGTGACAGGATGCCTTACGTTGTGCGCTCTTTTGACTGAGTAGCCTTTCTTGGAGATATCTTTGGACCAATTCCAACATCAGACTGAAAGCGATATTGTCTTACTATGGTAGATGGTTTTACACAGGACTTTGATTTGTCTCTATGGTGTCTCAGCCAAACTAAAAACGGCCCAAGGGGGGTAATTCGAAAGTGAACTCTTCCGCAAGCTGACACAGATTCTATGGGTGGAGCGCTGTAGGACGACCTCTTACCCTCCACAAAGTAATGACTGCAGCAAGTACGGAGGCACTCTAGAAGTGCTAGTCTCGCAGAGCAGTGGCTTCTGGAACCTTCATCCATTGGAGTGCCAGGGCGGGGCTCTAGAAATACAACTAAAATCCTCGTAATTTTTTTTACCTGATTCTAATAGTCGAAATATTGTAAAGAAATCTTTCAAAAATTGTACGCACATATAGCTACATACAGTCAAGTACATACATATATACACATATAGCTACATACAGTCAAGTACATACATATACCTACATAGTCAAGTACATACATATACACACATATAGCTACATACAGTCAAGTACATACATATATACACATATAGCTACATACAGTCAAGTACATACATATACGCACATATACCTACACACAGTCAAGTACATACATATACACACATATAGCTACATACAGCCAAGTACATACATATATACACATATAGCGACATACAGTCAAGTACATACATATACGCACATATAGCTACATACAGTCAAGTACATACATATATACACATATACCTACATAGTCAAGTACATACATATAAGCACATATAGCTACATACAGTCAAGCACGTACATATATACACATATAGCTACATACAGTCAAGTACATACTTATACACACACATAGCGACATACATATATACACATATAGCGACATACAGTCAAGTACATACATATACGCACATATAGCTACATACAGTCAAGTACATACATATATACACATATACCTACATAGTCAAGTACATACATATAAGCACATATAGCTACATACAGTCAAGCACATACATATACGCACATATAGCGACATACAGTCAAGTACATACATATACGCACATATATTATTTTATTTATTTAAATTATTCTGCCTCTACCCTTGAGGGTCATTGGCAAAAATTAAGTTAAGCTAGAACTGAATGTTTGATTTCTCTTAGTTTGTTGTCTTGTGTAAGTTGCCGGGTAACCATATAATTTTATTGGGTTTGCACTCATGGAGGATTTTTTTAATTTTTATATTTTGTTCCTGTAACCGGTGTACATGATGTAATATTTGTTTGATTATGGAATGTGTTGTGTATATGTTGTTAAGTGTGAATAAGGAACTAAGTGAATCAGTAATCTGTATTCTACCATCTGATACCTAACAGAATGGCTGTAGTTCAGTACTGTATACTCTTGCATTTTGTGGATGTTTTCTACCGATAACAGTTCTTTCTTCCAAGAAGAGTAATTTTGATCTTCTTTGTTTAGAACTCTAGTTTCAATGGCGATTGAGTGTTTTTGTCTTGTATTGTCTGTTAACATGTTCAATACGGCAATATCATCAAGTCCTTACCATCTGGAGCTCTCCCCCTCATTCCACAGATGACAAGCACCTTATGGAGCTCGGGCCCATCCAGTTTCTCGTTGCCCTCCCAACTAGTAACTACTTGTTTGGTGATCTCTCTCGCCCTTAAAATGTTCTGAAAAGGATTGAGAAGACTAAGCCGTTTGGATTTCAGAGCAGCCATTCATCCCGTTCCATGCTGCAAGCACCATATGGTGCTCATTAGTTTTTATGTGAATTACGAAGCACATTTTTTTTCATACCTACAATGTTATAAACATTAAAACAAATGATTAATTGTAAACAAAAAAATCAGTCCCAAGGTAAGTAAATTAAAATGAATCACAGCGGCAGCCCAAAGTGAGCCGAGATGAGGACAGCATTGAACGTGTTAAAGTACTGATCATATCTTTATCACTCGCAAAGGTATAGTTAGTGTTTTACGTTCGCTGTAGGATTTGAAGGATTGACGCATTAGATAATGGACTACGGAGGATTGAGAAATAAAACAGAGCCGTTATGTGATGTAATGTATTGTCAAGTAACAAGAAATACAACAATTATGCCAAACAAAACTCTTAACGATTTAGAGGCACACAGTTTTCAAAAACATTTAAAAAATACAACATGTTTCAAGACTAACAAATAACAAGATCAATTTTTAAATAACCTTACAATTATATTTATTTTTTAAACAAGAGCACAAGCTTTGAAAACTAATTAATTTTTTTTGTTTTATTATTTTTTACAAAATAATTTGACTCAAATACAATAAATAAGTTAATGATAACACTTAAATGAATATAGAGTAATACAGAACTTTAATTAAAGCTTTCAGAACACTTTTTTGTTGTTGTTTGTTATTTTCAAACCACAGTACTGTCAACTGGCAATTTAATATTAGAGGGGATTTTTTTGAAAACTCAAATTATATACTCAAGTATGAAATTTCTTAAACCATTAATGAAATGGTTTTAAACATTTATCCTCCAAAGAGAATGGTGGAATTATTACAATGGAATTTAAATGTTAGATAAGATAAAATACAAACCTGAAAATCCTGTTAAGTCCAAATAAGAATCATATTAAACGGATTTAGAAACTACTAGAAGAAGAGAGATCAAATCTGTAAAAACACAAATTATCTATTCTAGTCAAAAATATCAGAATTATTAAAAATAAATAAATTTGATAAAAAAAAATTAAATTGTTTAATTTATCTAGGCTGAAATAAAGATTGAATCAGAAAACTTTTAGTAGACGGAGAAGAAATGAAAGGTAGTTGAAGGGAAAAGCTCAACAACCAATTCTTTTAATTAGTTAAACAATATCTTTTATACTTTTTGAGTTGATCGACTAAAGCTCTTAAGACATAAATTAAGAGAAGACATTTAGAGAGAGAGATTTATAATTGGAGCCTTCTCTAATAACTACTAAATTGTCTAGGTTTTGTTTCTTTGTTTATAACGGGAATAATAGATCTAAGAATAATAGTTTATTAGAAGATAATTGCCAAAAGACAGTAATTGAATCCTCCGCTTGCTCGGGCTCAGTATCTGTTAATATCCGTAGTCCTCGTTCAACGTTATTCATATTTACATCTTAACTTTAGTAAAATCCTACAACTTTTAATAATCAACAATTGGAAATTTTAGAAAATATAAAACATTTCAAATGTATTAGCTGTGTTTATACAATTCTTAAAAAAAAAAATTAGAATTGGTAAATTCTAACATCAAAGTTTCCTATTATAAGGATAATAATAAAAACAAATCATAAAAAGTTGAGTTTCTGTAGAATTACCTGTAAACTCCAATTTTACTTTAATTTAACTCATAAAGATTTCTGTACAAAATATAATATTTCCACATTATTAATTTGTGAAAACATTTATAAACTCTTCAAAATAATCATTTAATGTCGCCTTAGAAAGATTTAAATTTAATGAAATTATTCTTGAACGATATAATTATTAATTAGTTTTAGAGAGTTAAATCAACAGGTTTCTTCCCGAGGAGTGTATAATAAGTTTTCAAAATAATTCCACTCCTTCTAGTTTCTCAATATATTTATGTATTTGTCATGAAATCAACTAAATTAGATAAATTCTATTTTTATTGTTTGTTGTTGGCAACCTTGTTTATTTTATTAAAGCATAAATCTTAACTAATATGATAATCTTTCCTAAATGTCTCAAGAATAATATAATATCTAGAAACTACGTGAGGCACTGGATTTGAAGGAAACGCACGAGCCTAGATACTCGAGCTTAACCTAGAGGCATCGTTGGAAAAGTGCAGAGAACAATATCGCTCGTTATCAATTATACACAAGTTTGTTTATAGTTTAAATATCATCAGGAGCTTAAGAAAATCTCCAATAGTCATTCAGACTAATGGGACAATTAACACATTTAACAAGCGTAACAGTATAGAAAACTTTGCCCATAACAACTTCATTTAATATCTTAGTCTATTAATAAAAAGGCTAACTCGCAGGAAATCCTTCATCTAAGCAATTATCCGTTCTTATACATAGTGTCATTTATAAACCCTACGACAGAAAGAATTAATGTTCTGTCCCAATTTAATGTGAAAAATATAAAAACATGTAAATATGTAAAATGAAATCTCATTAGACGCCATAACAGGAAACATTGTTTTATTATCCTAAGTGGAAATTACTCCCTCCGCCTTCTCAACTCAAGGAAAACACTATTACAAATACATTTCTCATTTTCTTATCTTATTTTACTAAAATACTAATTTTACTGTTAAATGTAATGAAATTGAAACAACCAATTAAAAACTGATGTAAACAGAGACAAGAACCCGTTAAAAAAAATGAAAATGCCACAATAAAATTTTAACGACGACTTCTCTGTATGAAATCGTTCAATCGAAAATTGCATAAGAACCACTTTTGTAGGAAATTTAATAAGGTTTCAAATTGCTGCTTTACATTAACTACCATTTTCCAACCGGTTTTCAGGTATAGAACAATATATCAGAAAAGCCCAGGAAAAATCTAGGGTTTTTTCCAGATATCGTCTTGGAAATTACATGTCCGATTATTTATAAAAAGTATTCCTGGAAGCCTAGTAACACAAAAAAGGTAAGCATTACAATTTCTTTTGATTACACCCAAAAAACCATGTTCCAGTGATCAGATTCTGCTTCTTAACGAACTTGACCTTTCACAAAGTATTTTTTTGACAAATTTCATTGGAATTGATCCATACTTGAGCCAGGTACATATGGAACAGACAAATGAATATATATTGTAGTGATATCCCAACTATCACAAAAAAATATCTTGCTACTTCGTAGTAATATGGAATGCTGACAAAACAAAAATTTCCTTCCTCCTAAAATCAAGAAGGCATCTCCTTGCCGGAAGACCGTCAGTTGTTTTCAGAAAGAGAAGAGGTTGCTCATAAGTTGTTGGCTATGAATCTCAGACTTGATTATGGAATTTCATTAAGAAGTTTTTTGAAGAATAATATTGGGATATTTTCGTGAGCTGTGGCTGTGCCAGTGGATGTAAGTGAATTTTTGTTAAATTGTATACATTTGATATTATTTCGTTTGTAGTAAGGTTCATATAGCTAGCCATGTTTTATATTTTAAGTTAACTCTAATTTGTATATGAAACCCGATACGACCCGTACAAATTATATTATTAAACAAATTAAAATTTGTATAGCACTTTGACGCAACCAATGTGTAGCTAAATTATTAAAATTTTATAAGAATATATATATATATATATATATATATATATATATATATACACAAAATTGAAACACCATTATTTTTGTGATCTATTGGCTCCGAAACGTTAAATTGTCTACTCGGCACATGGAGTGGATTTGCCCTGTATGGAGGGAGGAACCGTGCTATTATTACCGTGTTGAAAACAACAATCCACTGTTTGGTACTATTTGTTACCTATTTCTATAGACTATACACCAAGAAGGGGATGTTACCTCAACACACTAGGTTTAGATCCTTCCTGACGTTAGCCTCATGACGTCAGCCTCAAGAAGAATGAGAGTTTTGTTTGAAAATCATCATCTTATGGTGAAAATGAAGAAATGAGAATATCATTGAAGAGACGAGGACAAAGATTGGTATTTTTCAAAACTTAAATGTGTTAATATTCCAATTCTTCCAGTCTGTTTTCACCGAAAATATACTTTTAACAATATGAATCAACTGATTGACAGCAATATTGTTGCCCTAAACTTTTCCAAGCCTAAAAATACAAATACTCTACAATTTAAATATTTTCTTCCTATAAATAAGTTTGCCCAGTGTTCGACTATAACAAATAACAAGGAGTATATGGATTAATAAACTATTTTTCAAAAATTATATTGACTATTAATAATTTCTTCTCGTGAATTATAAGCGTAAATATTTGTATAATATAATGCTCTCATAATTACTAATACCTGAGAACTAGTACATTCGACATTTAACTTTCATATTTTTGTTTGCTTTTAACTTATTTTATTTTTTTTGTTTTTCCAACAGGAATTTGTTTGTAAATAACCTTTGGTCATGCCTAATACAAATACCAGACTAATTCTTTTTATAAATATAAAATAGCTTATAATTAAGTATATTCTTATAAATCTATTAGATCTTAGAAGAGATCATTAATTAATTTATATGTTAAAAAGCTTATTCAGTTCTAAGAATTAATAATTAATACAAAATGATAGACATATTGAAGACTAGCTTTATATTAACAAAACTTAGGAACCGAATAAAAGAGAAATATTCTGAGTGTAATAGCAAAATTATACAGAGATTCAAACTTAGCAAGATATATATGAATATATACGACTAAAATAAATATAATAAACACATAGTTGAGTATTGGCGATTACATTGAAGGGAAGGAAAAGACTAGGCAGAATCAAACATCTTTACAAAAATAAATTGAGAAATGATAAAAGTATTAACTAAATAATATTTGAAGACTAAATGAGGGAATGCCATGATTTTGTATGCGATGATTGCCCTGTTGAGTAGAACGGAAGGAAGTATACAAGGAACATAACATCATTACACGCTTGGATATGAGCTTTGGCACCTTCTTCGCTCTCCACACTCCGTCCTCTGTCTTCCACTTGTATCTTTCTCATTATCATCTTCTTGCAAATATATATATTTGTGACTGGGCTGTTGCTTGGTGCAAATCTATCTTTAGTTTCTGCAAAATATAATAGCTAAAACTGTTTGAAAAGTTAGCATTGGAGATCTACTTAGATTTAAGAAATGAATTAGATTATTGTTATGTGTGACAATGAATACTCCGGTTCCTGTTGATGACCGAAGTTAAGCAAGAGTGGGTCTGGTTAGTACTAGGATGAGTGACCGTCCACGTCCTGTCGGAGGCAACCTTTAGATAGTCCAGCGCTAAAAGCCCAGTTGTTAATTTGCAGTTAAAGAAAAAGAAGAAAAGTTCTAGTGTATTTTACCAGTAAGCCGAGTCCATAACCAAAATCTCTTTTAATTCACAGTTTTTTCCCGTTTTAATCAATTTTTTATTTTTATAAAGAACCAATAGATGCGAGGGAAACACAACAATGGTTTCAGATAGATGTGAGAAAGTAAAGAAGGATCAACGCAAGGCTTCCTTCATTTCGACCTCAACAAGAGAGCCTTCTTATTATTTGCAAATTATATTTTTTACAAAACCAATATAATAAATAACACATCATAAATTACAAACAACTATTAACTGATTAAACTAAATTAAAATAATTTTTTCATATACTCTTTGCTTTTTGCTAATGACATGCGCCAATAGGAAATAAAAACTTAAAAATAAAACGTAAGAGATGTATTTTTACTGACCCTCCTAATATTATTTAAGGCATTTTAAAATTAAGTTTATATAATTATATACCTATAATTATATACCTATAATTATAGGTATATAATTATATACCTATAATTATAGGTATAACAGAAATGTGATTGACTACTTTCATAATTGGTGGTCATATAAAATTATTTCTTATTGCCAAATCAAATGAATTGTGACAAGGAACTGAAAACTTGTAAGGAAAAAAATCCCTTTTCTGCATTTTTTAATAAACAGTTTTTCATAGGAAATGACTTTCAGTTTGAAAAGTTACATGTCATCAACTCCAAATTTCAATACATTCACAATCATGCATACGTCCATACGTCCCATAACACTCACAGAACAACACACCTCATCCGCCTCCATACACTCACAGACCTAACATACTTCATCAGATTCCAATCAAACATAGAAAAATTCCAACCAATCTAAGGACCAAGCAACCAAACAAAGCAATCATACACCACCTATTTCGAATCAATCAAAGATAATATCCATACAAACTGAGGACCAAGCAACCAAACAAAGCAATCATACACCACCTATTTCGAATCAATCAAAGATAATATCCATACAATCTAAGGACCAAGCAACCAAACAAAGCAATCATACACCACCTATTTCGAATCAATCAAAGATAATATCCATACAAACTGAGGACCAAGCAACCAAACAAAGCAATCATATACCACCTATTTCGAATCAATCTAAGATAATATCCATACAAACTGAGGACCAAGCAACCAAACAAAGCAATCATACACCACCTATTTCGAATCAATCAAAGATAATATCCATACAATCTAAGGACCAAGCAACCAAACAAAGCAATCATACACCACCTATTTCGAATCAGTCAAAGATAATATCCATACAAACTGAGGACCAAGCAACCATACAAAGCAATCATACACCACCTATTTCGAATCAATCAAAGATAATATCCATACAAACTGAGGACCAAGCAACCAAACAAAGCAATCATACACCACCTATTTCGAATCAATCAAAGATAATATCCATACAAACTGAGGACCAAGCAACCAAACAAAGCAATCACACACCACCTATTTCGAATCAATCAAAGATAATATCCATAAAAACTGAGGACCAAGCAACCAAACAAAGCAATCATACACCACCTATTTCAAATCAATCAAAGATAATATCCATAAAAACTGAGGACCAAGCAACCAAACAAAGCAATCATACACCACCTATTTCAAATCAATCAAAGATAATATCCATAAAAACTGAGGACCAAGCAACCAAACAAAGCAATCATACACCACCTATTTCGAATCAATCAAAGATAATATCCATACAAACTGAGGACCAAGCAACCAAACAAAGCAATCATACACCACCTATTTCGAATCAATCAAAGATAATATCCATAAAAACTGAGGACCAAGCAACCAAACAAAGCAATCATACACCACCTATTTCGAATCAATCAAAGATAATATCCATACAAACTGAGGACCAAGCAACCAAACAAAGCAATCATACACCACCTATTTCGAATCAATCAAAGATAATATCCATACAAACTGAGGACCAAGCAACCAAACAAAGCAATCATACACCACCTATTTCGAATCAATCAAAGATAATATCCATACAAACTGACGACCAAGCAACCAAACAAAGCAATCACACACCACCTATTTCGAATCAATCAAAGATAATATCCATACAAACTGACGACCAAGCAACCAAACAAAGCAATCACACACCACCTATTTCGAATCAATCAAAGATAATATCCATACAAACTGAGGACCAAGAGCAAGCAGCCATCAAAACTAGTAAGCAGACCTAATAGGATGTGAGCTTCAAACTCTCCGGAGCAAAACCAATTCATATTTTCTTCAATAGAACTCCATCACCTGAAAGGAAAGCACACAAATTAAATTTAAACATAAAGACAGATCTTCAATGTAAACAGAAAACAACGAGGAATAAAATGTTGTTAGACATCTAAATTCCCTAAACAATTCGTGGAGAATAAAAAAAAAAAAATTGTAAACATAACACAATAATAATAATAACAATTGTTAAATCGGACAAGAATTATACAGCCTTGAAATTGAAGATAATTAATGAACCGTATCTAAGGGCAGATTCTGATTGCCTTTCTGAATGGCAAATGAAAGAATTGCACGGGCGATATTGCAATCGTTTATTTGATCCGGAGGTCAAGTAATTTCAACATGATCCTACCGACAACATGTATTAAAAGATATTAGTATTTCGGACAAGTGCAGATAATGTAACAAGGCGTATGAGTCAATTCAACACGAAACAGCAGGCTCCGAAATTCTTGCGGGATCTGATTATCTTCAGAGACACATAATGTTGCCAAGATATATCATCAAGCACTAGCAGAAAGGTTCGGCATTATGGAAAGTACGGTACCGTATTATCACTAAGTCCCACAAAGACTTCTAGAAATTGATAGAATTAAAATCTACTGGGAGGAAGCTGCGATTACGGACCGAACTGTTCACCATAATAAACCAGATATTCTCATCATTGACAAGCATAATAAGACTGCTGATATAATTGATATTTCAGCGCCATTGGTGAGAATGTCCTGAAACGATACGCCGAAAAGCTGCGAAAATATCAAGACTTGGCCATTGAGTTAAAAGATCTCCATAAATTAGATTCTGCTATAGTTACTGCAGTTATTATTTCGACCAAAGGTTTGATACCGAATACTACAGTCAGTGTCACCAAATATCTGAATTTGTTGTCAGAGGTCGACCACAGCTAGAATCGTAAGAAAATTTCTTAATGCCCATAATTAATAAGTAAAAAAATATTTCTATAAATAAAAATAATTCTCTTTACTGGTTGGAACTATCCCCCAGTAAAAATATTCTCCAGTAATCTCAGAGACCCCCCCCCCCATAACAATCTTAATTATTATTAATAACAATAAAATAGGCAGATAACAATAATAAGGCAGGGATGTCGAGTTAGGTTCTGTAATCAGTGAAATTACTCGAGGATATCTTTTTGTAGCAAGCTTTGCTAGAATTTCTACCACTGTTCTCAGTAAGTTATAGTGTCCTGGAAGCCAGAGCATAATGACGTCAATCTTATTCTTTATATTACATTTAATATTAGAAGACTGAGGGTTCTATAAACTTATGCTAGTTTAGGGGTCAACATCTGCTTCAAATTGTATTTTATTTTTTGTTGATACATTTCGAAATGAAAAATAAAATAATATTCTTCGTATATATAATAAGATCCACAAGCTGGCATAAGTTTATAGTGAATGTTATTGTTTTGTAACGTTTTTATTTTTACAAGAATATCTATAAGAATTGAGTGAGCGCTCTAAATGTATGTGAGGGAGAATAAAGAACTTATGGAGAGAGCCTGTGAAAACGATGTGTTTCTTCTTTTACAGGACTTGGTAAATCACTAAGAGCTCGGCAGTATAAATACATTTCCAGTTCCTTCTACTACATCGAGGATGTGAAAGTGTTTTAAACATTTCTTTAACCCTAGAGCGGGCACGTTGGATGACTTTGGACACCACCTCACAGTTAAAAAGCCTGTCACGCAGGAGCTGCATAACTAAGCACTTTCCTCAGAATTTGGGTAGTGTAGACTGCTTTCCAGAACAATTTGCTTAAAATATCCTACATAAATAAAATAAAAACATGAATAGTTCTTTTTTAAATTTGTAATGAGTAACCGATCAATTATTAATTTGCTTCCAGAGCTATGTTTACACCCCCTTCCGGTGGACCGACTTTGGTAGTTAACGAACTCGTTCAATCGTTTGCTAATTGAATGCTATATACCAAGTTTCGTGACGAAAAAACAAAAACTCTGGCCGCTATCGACTTAACAGACACACACACACACAAACACACATATATATATATATATATATATATATATATATATATATATATATATATATATATATATATATTGTTATAATAAAATTAAAATAAAGATTTTATTAATAAGTTATTTATGTCACGCCTCTATGTTGGGAGCTAATATAATAAAAAATTTATAATATTTAATTTTAAAAACTCTTTATCTCAGGGATCGGGTTCGAGTCCAGTAAAGTAAAACAAAGATAATTTTAAATAATAAAAAACAAAAGACTCATTGATAAGCTACATCCAGGCATACGGATAAACAAGCATTACCTGATATAAAGCCAGCTTGGTATTGTCTGCATATGACAGGATCTTCTTTACAACGGTATCTTCATTAACAGACTGAGCCTAGGCTTCATGAAAACTGATGACCATATGAGACTAGCTTTGCACTGAACTAGAGCTGCATTAGGAATGACTGTAGCTTCTTTTGAACTGCACTACCGTATGAGACTGGATCTTCTTTTCTACTGAACTGCACTTATGTGACTGTATCTTCCATTACACTGAACTGCTTTTAACAGACTGACATGTATGTGACTGTTTCTTCCATTACAACTCAACAGACTGATCTGCTGACATGTATGTGACGTCCCCAAGATTATGCAAGAGCTATCAGATGAAGATAGAGAACGGAAGGTGATTGAAGTCAGATTTTTCTGACAAGGAAGATGAAGCTATAAATTATTCAGATCATGACTACAATAATTATTTGAAATATAAAATTCGAAGCCTGAAAGTAAAAAAGTTTGTGGAAAAAAAAGAAGATGTGTTCAATGCGGCCGGAAGGGAAATTTTACACGTCGATGAAGTGCAAAATTTACGTAGGTTGGTGAAAATTTTATTCAAGAACATTCAAAGACAATAATTAAATGTATTTCTTGTGAAGATGAAGCTATAAATTATGTGGCAGAAGATTAAATACTAAAGAGGAATGAATATTTTTATTATTTGTTTTATCAATATATTTATTTTTTTCTTAAATATTTAAACTTATTTGTAGTATTATTTCTTCATTTATTTGTAAAACAATAATAATAATATAATATAAACAATTAACTTAACTTATTTATGCACCTCTGCTTAACTTTGAGCAAATAAATCTAGTGGTTTCCAAAGTCAACCACGCGCCCGGTAGTGTAATGTCTATTGACACGCCCGGTCTAGGGTTAAGGATTTAAATATATTGGAATATCCGGTGTATTCTTAAATTTTGATTTTTGAATGTTTTTGTAGTTTTAGCGCGGTTCCTCCTTCCCCCATAGGGAGGAACCCCGCTTATAAGGTTGATCTCATGACACAATCCGGAAGTGGCGACTAGAAAATTTTGCTTTTCAGAACCCCTAGAGACCGAAAATGATGGTGGTTAAAATTTGTATATATATGTATATATGTGCATATTATATATATATATATATATATATATATATATATATATATATAAAATGTTATAATAAAAAAAAAAAAAAATGTAATAGCCACATGTTGATGTGCCAAAATGTTATAATTAAAATTAAAAATTTTAATTTTAATAAGTTTATTTACGTTACAATGTTATAATTTAAATTTTATTTTTAATAATTAAAATACGTTGCGCCTCTACGTTGGGAGCCAAAATGTTATAGTTTAAATAAAAATTTGATAATATTTAATTTTAAAAACTCTTTATCTCAGGGGTCAGGCTCGAGTCCAGTAAAGTAAAACAAAGATAATTTTAAATAATAAAAAACGACTCATGGATAAGCTACATCCAGGCATACGGATAAACAAGCATTACCTGATATAAAGCCAGCTTGGTATTGTCTGCATATGACAGGATCTTCTTTACAACGGTATCTTCATTAACAGACTGAGCCTAGGCTTCATGAAAACTGATGACCATATGAGACTAGCTGTGCACTGAACTAGAGCTGCATTAGGAATGACTGTAGCTTCTTTTGAACTGCACTACCGTATGAGACTGGATCTTCTTTTTAACTGAACTCAACTGTATGTGACTGTATCTTCCATTACACTGAACTGCTTTTAAAAGACTGACATGTATGTGACTGTTTCTTCCATTACAACTCAACAGACTGAACTGCTGACATGTATGTGACGTCCCCAAGATTATGCAAGAGCTATCAGATGAAGATAGAGAACGGAAGGTGATTGAAGTCAGATTTTTCTGACAAGGAAGATGAAGCTATAAATTATTCAGATCATGACTACAATAATTATTTGAAATATAAAATTCGAAGCCTGAAAGTAAAAAAGTTTGTGGAAAAAAAAGAAGATGTGTTCAATGCGGCCGGAAGGGAAATTTTACACGTCGATGAAGTGCAAAATTTACGTAGGTTGGTGAAAATTTTATTCAAGAACATTCAAAGACAATAATTAAATGTATTTCTTGTGAAGATGAAGCTATAAATTATGTGGCAGAAGATTAAATACTAAAGAGGAATGAATATTTTTATTATTTGTTTTATCAATATATTTATTTTTTTCTTAAATATTTAAACTTATTTGTAGTATTATTTCTTCATTTATTTGTAAAACAATAATAATAATATAATATAAACAATTAACTTAACTTATTTATGCACCTCTGCTTAACTTTGAGCAAATAAATCTAGTGGTTTCCAAAGTCAACCACGCGCCCGGTAGTGTAATGTCTATTGACACGCCCGGTCTAGGGTTAAGGATTTAAATATATTGGAATATCCGGTGTATTCTTAAATTTTGATTTTTGAATGTTTTTGTAGTTTTAGCGCGGTTCCTCCTTCCCCCATAGGGAGGAACCCCGCTTATAAGGTTGATCTCATGACACAATCCGGAAGTGGCGACTAGAAAATTTTGCTTTTCAGAACCCCTAGAGACCGAAAATGATGGTGGTTAAAATTTGTATATATATGTATATATGTGCATATTATATATATATATATATATATATATATATATATAAAATGTTATAATAAAAAAAAAAAAAATGTAATAGCCACATGTTGATGTGCCAAAATGTTATAATTAAAATTAAAAATTTTAATTTTAATAAGTTTATTTACGTTACAATGTTATAATTTAAATTTTATTTTTAATAATTAAAATACGTTGCGCCTCTACATTGGGAGCCAAAATGTTATAGTTTAAATAAAAATTTGATAATATTTAATTTTAAAAACTCTTTATCTCAGGGGTCAGGCTCGAGTCCAGTAAAGTAAAACAAAGATAATTTTAAATAATAAAAAACAAAAGACTCATGGATAAGCTACATCCAGGCATACGGATAAACAAGCATTACCTGATATAAAGCCAGCTTGGTATTGTCTGCATATGACAGGATCTTCTTTACAACGGTATCTTCATTAACAGACTGAGCCTAGGCTTCATGAAAACTGATGACCATATGAGACTAGCTGTGCACTGAACTAGAGCTGCATTAGGAATGACTGTAGCTTCTTTTGAACTGCACTACCGTATGAGACTGGATCTTCTTTTTAACTGAACTCAACTGTATGTGACTGTATCTTCCATTACACTGAACTGCTTTTAACAGACTGACATGTATGTGACTGTTTCTTCCATTACACTGAACTGCTTTTAACAGACTGACATGTATGTGACTGTATCTTCCATTACACTGAACTGCTTTTAAAAGACTGACATGTATGTGACTGTTTCTTCCATTACAACTCAACAGACTGAACTGCTTTCAATAGACTGCACTGCATGTGACTGTTTCTTCCATTACAACTCAACAGACTGAACTAACTTTCATGGCGGGAGCGTCCTACCGGTATCCAATGCTACCTGTATAGACTGCTAGACAAATATAACAAATAATATTTGTTTATCCCAATGAATTTAACATATCAATGAGCTTTTTGAATTTTCAGAATTTTCTGTGTAAATATTTAAAACTTTTAAATATGTAATGTTAAATATATATATATATATATATATATATATATATATATATATTTGTCTGTTCGCTCTCTAGGTCGAAGACGAATGATCGGATTTTGATGAAATTTGGTACAAAAATCTTTCGTCTAATTTGAAAGGTCAAGTTCGTTAACCAGCAGAATCCGCCCACTGGAAGATGGCGTTTGGGGCGAAATTCGCACACAAAAAATCGTAACGCTTACGTTTTTGAGTTCATAAGCTTGTAAGTACTTGTTTTATAGGCTTCTTAGACTAGGAAAACGAATGAAACCATTTTCAAGGCGATAGCTTTAACCGTTTTTGAGAAAATTGGAAAAATAGTTTTTGAATACCGTTTTTGGTTTGGGTACTTAGAATCATGGGATTCAGTTGAAACATTTTCTGCATGTTCTTCTTTCATTAAAATTAATATGTTCAAATTTTGGTTACGTTTGGAGTTAAGGAAGGGTTAGAATAAAATATTTTATTAACAGACATAAAAAGTTTTGGTAACTTTGTATACTTTCCTTAATATCTCAAAAAAGGTCGAGAATCTTGGTAAACAGAAGAATACCATTAGAAAGCTTACTAAATGCTCTACAAAAAAAGTTCTGATGAAAGTTTTGATTAGGCGATGTCAATCGGAGAAATAAGTGCTTAAAACTTTAAAGTAATTGATTTCGCTTATTCGAACTGTTCTTTTTGTCTGTTTTTATTCCTTGTTATTTTTTAATTGCTTATAGTTGGATAATGTATTTGATAATAAATCAGGTTAAGAAAAATAAGAAAAACAATTTAATGTTAGAGATATGGATTTCCAAGATATAGCTTTTCAACTGCCTAGCGGGGTCCTTCCTAGGGAGGGTTGGCCGACCCATATAGGTAAGATCGTAAATCAAGACCTTTCTAGAAATGTGGACCCAAAATAATAACAGTTTCTATTTTAATCATTCTAAATGAGTCTAGGGATAAGAACGGAACCGCGCTCTTTTACTTTTTAGCGCGGTTCCTCCCTCCCCCATAGGGAGGAACCCCGCTTATAAGGTTGATACAATGAAACAATCCGGAAGTGCCGACAAGAAAATTTCGCGTTTCAGAACCCCTAGAGACCGAAAATAACGGTGGTTCAAATTTGTATATATATATATATGTATATATTTATATATATATTTGTCTGTTCGCTCTCTAGCTCGAAGACGAATGGTCCGATTTTGATGAAATTTGGTACAAAAATCAGTCGTCCAATATGAAAGGTCAAGTTCGTTAACCAGCAAAATCCGCCCACTGGAAGATGGAGTTTGGGGCGAAATTCGCGCAGAAAAAATCGTAACGCTTACGTTTTTGAGTTCATAAGCTTGTAAGTACTCTTTTTATAGGCTTCTTGGGCTAGGAAAACGAATGAAACCATTTTCAAGGCGATAGCTTTAACCGTTTTCGAGAAAATTGGAAAAATAGTTTTTGAATACCGTTTTTAATTTGGGTACTTAGAATCATGGGATTCAGTTGAAACATTTTCTGCATGTTCTACTTTCATTAAAACTAACATGTTGAAATTTTGGTTACGTTTGGAGTTAAGGAAGGGTTAGAATAAAATATTTTATTAACAGACAAAAAGTTTTGGTAACTTTGTATATTTTCCTTAATATCTCGAAAAAGGTTAAGAATTTGGTAAACGAAAGAATACCATTAGAAAGCTTACTAAATGCTCTACAAAAAAGGTTCTGATGAAAGTTTTGATTAGGCGATGTCAATCGGAGAAATAAGTGCTTAAAACATTAAAGTAATTGATTTTGCTTATTCGAACTGTTCTTTTTGTCTGTTTTTATTCCTTGTTATTTTTTAATTGCTTATAGTTGGATAATGTATTTTACAATAAAACAGATTAGGCAAAATAAGAAAAACAATTCATTGTTAGAAATATAGCTTGCCAAGAGAAAAAGATTCGTTGACGTCTTTTTAATATTTTCAATTGCCTTTATGCTGTTGGTTTTTTTATTTTATTTTTTAATTGATTTTATCTGTAGAATTATTACTATAGTAAAAGAACACAGGAATGTGTGAAAATATTTGATATTTTCCAATTCATTGAAACGTATGAAATGAAGTATTGGTAGAAGAGGATTCTAGGGTCTTGCGGACCTGACCCCAGGTATAGCCAGCCATAAAACCCTTTGAACAAAGGCCGAGGAAAATATTATCTGTTTCTATTCTATGCTTTTCAAATGAGAATAGGGATATGAACAGGAACCGGGGTCTCCCGTGGTCTAATGGCTAGCGCCTTGGATTCATAAGCGGGAGATGGTGGGTTCGATTCCCAACCTCCGGCAGGAATTTTATCACCCCACGGCTCGCTGGTGAAATTCCTCGCTACACCCTGGATGTCGGCGCTAATGACCTAGATGTAGATGTGCCATAAAAAAAAAAAAAAAAAAAAAAAAAAAAAAAAAAACTGGAACCGCGCTAAGATGACGCAGTTCCTGCGAGTCGGACTTTTTATTTGTATGTCTGGAAAGAAGCAGATTTAATGTATATCACACCCAAGTCTTTTATATTTTTATTATAATGTATTGTAAATGTAAATGAACTGTGTTTTATATTAATATATTATTTTTATTCATTTCCAAATGGATCTTGTTTTATATTATACGATTGGAGACCCGGTAGCCGTGAGGGTTAAGGCGTGAGCTCTTAACACTCCGTGCCAAAGGTCGTGGGTTCGATTCCCACTAGGGGCGGTGGCTTTTCTTTTGAAAAAAGAAAAGGCATCACCCCTATCCTGGCTAGAAAAGGGTGGTAACCTATAGATAACCCGTCCTAAAATTCGTAGTTAATAATAAATGGATGTTAAAATATAAATAAAAGAAAAATATTATACGATTGTGACCCTTGTTCACAAATAAATCTTTCAAAATTGGAAGGTCAAATATTATAAAACCTTCAATTTCTTATTTATTTATTTTTATTATGTGCTCTATATGTTTTGCTCCACTTCACGTCTCTTCAGGAGCAATCCTGTAGCAAAACATGTAGAGCACATAATAAAAATACATAAATAAGAAATTGACGTTTTTATAATATATTACCTGCCAATTTTAAAAGATCTTGTTTTATATGTCTGTATATTGTAATTACATATAACGGGGTACTCTAGGAAATGTGAGTTTCTGGCATAGCAAAGTGTAGCATTCCTATCCAAAATAAATACTAAGTTATAGTTAATAAATCCATCACAAAATTAGCTTTTGTCAAAATAATTTTTTTATTTATATTTATATTTAATTTATAGAGTTCCACAAAATAGGCGAAAAACTCTTTCGACATCAACGTTAAATATCAAAATTGTCAAAATAAAAAAATTAATAAAAATCAATAATAAAAGGAATAGCATGGGAGTGTTGTATCATGGTTTAACCCATTCTGTGCAACACACCCGAGAATACTCGCCGGAGAATGATGTTCCTCAGAGGCAAAACCCGAGTATTCCTGCGGGAGAATGTCGTGCACCAGAGGCAAAACCCGAGTATTCTCGCCACAGCTGTATCTCTTGATTGTAAGAACCAGAAACACCACAATAAATAAATGAAAAATTAAATATTTATAACTTGTTATGAGGAAAATATACTTTAGCACAATTAGAGGGAAGATGTATGAGCAGCTACTAATCTGCTCATTCACTATATTCATGTTTGTTGTAGAATATAAAATATAATATTGTTGTATTCACCTGCTGTTTCATTGGACCCATGATGCTGGGACCCATTGAGGTTCGGTTTCAACAGAAATAGCTACCCTAAGAAGCGACTCGAATGCTGCAGAAAGATCGCCATTCACAATTTCTTCATCAAAATAATGGGAAAACATGAATTCTATCCTTCTACCACGATGAATCATGTCTCGAAGCTCATCATCCTGCAATCAAACAAATATTTATATTTACATATTCAAATGAATGTTATTAAAATAATTTAGAAGAAGTAAAACTCAATAGTAATTCGATAGATAAACTTTGCATCACATCATTTTAGATTAAGGCATTCCACGTCGTCTACGAACAACCTTGGGTTATCTGCTTTTATATTTATCCTTAAAAAAAACTAAAGTTGAAAAAAAGAGGCCAAGTTCTAGCCCTCTCCCATAAACAGTTTGCCTATCATAGTACTGGGCCAAGTTTTAGGCTCTTAATACCTTCTCAAGAACCTAATAATACCCTCCCATTTATTTGTACTATTCCAACTTGGCCAGTTTTTGTTAAATGATGGCCACTATAACAATCAGATTTATTATAAAATGTCTGGGATTTAATGATTCAGACCCTTAGGGTAACGATTCAGGATTATCATAAGCTCTTTAATGACATAAAACGATCGGGTTTCTATGAACTCTTTGCAAGTTAAAGCGGCCATGGCCGTATGCAACTTAACGAAAACTGGCCAAGTTGGAAATGTGCAAATAAGTGAGAGGTATGATTAGGTTCTTTACAAGGTATTAAGAGCCTAAAACTTGGCCCAATACTATTAAATCATAACTTTCATAGGCAAACTGTTATTGGGAGAGGCCTATAACTTGGCCTCTTTTTTTCAACGTTAGTTTTCTTTTAAGGATATCAATACTTTTTGTAAGTGAGTTTTCAGTTGGCTATGTCGATGTTTGGCTTGAGGAGGAAGACGCGGAGACGTAACTCTGTTTTATTATTCTACTTTTTATTGTCTCGGTATTTTATTTTTTATAACTCTACTAACTGTTACCGAATGAGCCATGCCACACCTACTTTCTGCATCTAGAAAAGCAAAAATAAATTAGAAACCAAATAAGACATTTTAAAATCTAATAACGCAAATATGTAACTGTTCGGGTTCACAGTTTCGAACCCGTAACCTCCGAACTGTGATTCCTAGACTTTTACCTAGCCTATAACACTTCGCGAATCAAGACTTACCTGTGTGCCATGTTAAGTCAAAATCGGTCAAACGGTCTGAATTTGTTTAAGGAACAAACAGACAGATAGCTGGTAGACGATTTTGACCTAGGCTACGACACTCCCCAGATCAAGAACGACCTATGTCTCAAGTTTGGGCAAAATCGGTCAAACGGTGTGGATTTGTATAAGGAACAAACAGATAGACAGCTGGTAGATGATTTTGACCTAGCCGATGACACTCCCCTGTGAGATGATCTGTGTGACAAGTATGGTCAAGATCGGTCAACCCCCCTTCTCAGCTCCCCCCCCCCCCCGGGCTCAACAGAGCCCCCCCTCGGCGCAATAGAGCCCCCGCTCTCAGCTCAACAGAGCACAAAGATACATTATCATCAAGAAGAAAGTTCAAATAATTCAATATTCAACTTACAGTTGGTGTAGGGATTTATTTGTTCACCAAGTAAAATAGATTGACCCAAAACTAACATTTTTTATTTATTATCAAGACTCGGGGTCTCCCATGGTCTAGTGACTAGTGCGCTAAATTCATAAGTGGGAGATGGTGGATTCGATCCCCACCGGTGAAATTCTTGGTTGCACCCTGGATGTCGGCGCTAATAGCCACGATTTGTTGATGTGCCATAAAATAAAAAATAAAAAATAAAAATAAAAATTATCAAGACTCTCATAACGCAGATGATTAAAAAAACTAACAATAGTAAATCGAGAGTTATTCTTTAAATAAATGAAAAAGTCTGTCACGCAGGAGCTGCATAACTTAGCACTTTCCTCAGAATTGGGTAGTGTCGAGTGCATTACTAAATAATTTGCTTAAAATAACCTATATACGAGGGGTGATCAAAAAGTTCCAGGACTGTTTAGATTGCGCGGCATTGGAGTGTCATAGAGCAGTGCGGTTGGCAGCATTGTTTATCGTGACTCTTCCTGAACTCAGCTGTTTATTCAGATTGTTGATAACCTTCTTCATTGTAAAGTTACTGCTGTGTTCGTAAAAAAAGTTTTTTGTGTTCGGCGATTTCTTGAAATGAATGAAAAGGAAGAGCAACGCGTTTGCGTAAAGTTTTGTGTGAAGTTGGGTAAAACGTTTACTGAAACTTTTCAAATGTTGCAAGTGGCTTTCGGTGATGAATGTCTGAGTCGGTCAAGGTGTCATGAGTGGTACAAAAGGTTCAAGGAAGGCCGGACATCGTGTGAAGATGATTCTCGTTCAGGGCGCCCATCAACTTCGACTGATGACGATCATGTTGCAAGATTGAACAGTCTCGTGCGTTCTAATCGTCGACTAACCATTCGTGAGATGGCTGAAGAATTGAACATTTCATTTGGTTCGTGTCAACAAATTTTAACAGAAAATTTGCGGAGCGGTGAGTGGTTCCTGCATCATGACAATGCGCCTGTTCATTCCGCACTGCTCATTCGCGACTACTGCACCAAAAATGGAATGACGATCATTCCCCAGCCTCCATATTCACCTGACCTTGCCCCTGCAGACTTTTTCTTGTTTCCAAAACTCAAGAGACCCATGAAGGGAAAGAGATTTGAGTCCTTAGATGACATTCAAGAAAAATCGCTGGAGCAGCTAAACACCATTTCACAAGATGATTTCTCAAAGTCCTTCACGCAGTGGAAACATCGTTGGGAAAAATGTATAGCTTCCCAAGGAGAGTACTTTGAAGGGGACGACGTCCAATAGCCTGTAGATTTTTTAAATAAATTAATAAAAAATCAGTCCTGGAACTTTTTGATCACCCCACGTAGATAAATAAAATAAAAACATAAATAGTTCTGCTCTTTTGAATTTATTATGAACACCTGTTTCAATTCAATTCAAACGTAGTACAAAGTAAAACCTCCTCTTCCGATAGACCGATTTAGTTCATTTTTACAACACTTCTTTCTTATTAGATACCCAGGACGAATACCGCGTTTCGTTACAATACAAGATAAATTATGACCGGTATGAGTAAATTAGTAATTTGGGAACGGAGTAAACCCCCCCTCCTAATGAACCGACTTAATTTATTTTTACAACACATTTTTCTCTTTAGGTGTTCGTTGAATTATAACAAAAATTACGACTGGTATTAGCAAATAACTACTTTGGCACCGGAGTAAACCCGCCCTCTGGATGAAATGAATGAATGAATGAATGAAAAGTTTTATTCTTATTCCGGGAAAGAAGTCCCATAGGAATAATTTTGAAATTACAAAATAATTTTGAATTTTACGTATAAACTTGAAAACTTATAAGTGCTATCAGTATCAATATATAGTGTACAGCTTCAATATAGACTAGGTGTTGGGTAAAACTTGGAGGGATAGAAGGTGGTGGAAGAGTCCGGATTTAAAGGTTTCTAGGTTGGTAGAATGGCGGACAAACGAAGGTAAGGAATTCCATAGCGAGGTGGCACGGGTGATGAATGATTTTTCGAATATTGCTGTTCGGTGGGAAGGAATATAAAGATCGGAAGGACGAGATCGGGTGTTATGGGAGTGAACCGAGGGTTTAAATTTAAGAAGTTGAAAAATATAAGAAGGTCTACGGGATTGAATTACTTGGTAAAGGACTGAGCCGAGGAAGTACTGACAACGATAAAGAGGGAATAGCCAATTTAGCTCCTGGTAGAAATGTGATACGTGGGAGTCTCTGGGGATCCCGAGGATAAAACGAATGAAACAGTTCATGAGGTGTTTGAGTTTTGCCTCGAGATCGCCAGAAAGTCCACCGTACACCAAACAACCATAGTCAAACTGGGGGGATAATAGGGAAGTTACGAGGAGTTGACGGGTCTTTGTTGGCAGGAGATGGCGGGAGAGGTTGAGCTGTCTCAGGATAAATATGGACCGACGGGAAATTTGGGAAATATGATTTTTCCAGGAAAGGTTCTGATCAAATTTGATCCCAAGATTTTTAACTGATTTAAAATATTTTATAGGGATGCTGTTGAGGTAAAGGGCTGGAAAAGGGGAAGTGGAACTTAAGAGGGATTAGGAGCCTATAACAATGGCTTTGGATTTGTCGGGATTCAGGGAAAGCTTATTAGCTGGAGCCCAAGCATTGATGTTATTAAGATCTACTTGCAGCTTGCCTACAGCATCTCGTAGCAAAGAGGGCTTAAAGGATAGGTAGATTTGGGTATCGTCAGCGTAAAGATGAAACTTGGAATGAACTATGGAAAGAGGAAGATCATTGATGTAAATAGAAAATAGAGTTGGGGATAACGAGGAGCCCTGGGGTACACCACGGGAAAGAGGAAGAGGGCTAGAAGGATTGCTGTCGGGGATGACCACGTATTGGGATCGATAGGATAGAAAGGATTGGAACCAGCTAATGGCACTGTTGGAAAAGGAAAGAGATTGGAGTTTGGTGAGGAGGATTTGATGGTCTACGGTATCAAATGCTTTTGAAAAATCTAGGAGAACTAGGATAGTGAGTTGTTGGTTATCTATGGCAGTTTGAATGTCATGGGTGATTTTTATGAGCGCTGATTGAGTGGAGTATGACGGACGGAAGCCAGACTGGAGAGGGTTAAGGAGATTATTTTGTTCAAGGTGGTTGGATACTTGAGATTGGACCAGGCGCTCTAAAGGTTTGGAAAGATTGGATAGAAGGGAGATAGGACGGAAATCCTTCGGAGAGCAGGGGTTTGATATTTTGTTAAGAGGGCGAACCAACGCTGTTTTCCATTGAGAAGGAAAAGTCGAGTTTTGAAGGGAATAGTTGTATATGTGGAGAAGGATAGGAAGGATTGCGGGTAAGCAGGCCTTAATCAGTTTAACGGGAACAGAGTCTGGACCGTAGTCATTGGTTCAGGATTGAAGGACCGTGGTTAGAAGATCTTCTGGGGTAATATAGGAGAAGTAGAAGTTGTTGGAATTAAAAGGTAGTTTGGAAGGTATAGGAGGACTGGATATGACTGAGGGAGAAGATACAAAGTGAGCATTAAGAACATCAGGGGATAATGAGATAGAGCAAGGACGGTTAGTTTTGCAAAGGGAAAGTTTACGAAGGATTGACCATTTTGTTTTAGAGTCAGGAGCATTGGATAGGGATTGGTGGACGTAGAGGGACTTAGCTCGACGGATGGAGGATTGGGTGAGGTTACGCAAGTATTTGTAGGAGGAGTAATCTTGAGGAAGACGGGTCCGTCTAAATTTTCTTCTCGCT
The DNA here is from genome assembly GCA_946811695.1 of Gonocerus acuteangulatus. Lineage (NCBI taxonomy): Eukaryota > Metazoa > Arthropoda > Insecta > Hemiptera > Coreidae > Gonocerus > Gonocerus acuteangulatus. Next base: position 600,868 of record OX328127.1, read on the forward strand.
GCTTCTCTTCTTTTTATTAATGATTTGAGCTCGGGTGTAAGCCAGGGAGCAGGAGGACGGTTGAATCGGCGGGTTTGAAGAGGAGCATGGGAATCTAAAAGGGAGTGGAGGTGATGAGTTAAGGAGTTAACCATGTCAACTATGGAGTCAGAGGAATAAATGGAATCGTAAGGAAAGTTTTCTAAATCAGGTTCTAATTGTTCAAAGGACAGAGAATTAAGGTTACGAAACGTAAAGAATTTGTTTGTGATAGTAGGGATAGGTAAATCAAAAGTTATTTGAATAAGATCATGAGAAGAAAGGAAGGGCACAGGGTGTTGAGATGAGGCGAGGAGTTTATCCTGGGAGTCCAGGATAAAGAGATCAAGCCAGGTATCAGAGGACTGGGTGTGATGGGCAGGTGAATAGGGAACCACAAAAAGATTAAGTGAAAAGAATAGTTCAGAAAGGTAGGTAACGTCAGGGGATTCGACAAGAAGATTGGTATTGAAGTCACCAGCAAGAATTACATGGGAATAACAGGGGACTAACTGATAAAGGAAGGTTTCAAAAGATTGGTCATATGGCACACGGGGAGGACGATATACAATGGAAAAGAGGAGAGGTGAAGAAGACGTTGATATCTCGGCAAAAATATACTCAAGGTGAGGAAGATCAGATGGAGGAGAAAGAAAAAGGATTTTAGACTTTAAACTATCATGAACAAAGATGCCGACACCTCCTCCTGTTCTGTCTTCTTTGTCATGACGTAACAGGGTATAGTTGGGAAGGGAAACTCGAGAGGAAGGGATAAAAGGTTTGAGCCAGGTTTCCGTAGCAGCTATAATAAGATGAAAATTTTTGTTAAAATAGAGGAGGAATTCATCATAGTGTGCAAGAAGGGATTGGGCGTTAACGTGACAGGATATCAGGACATTAGTCATGACGGGGATTTATGGAAAACTAAACTCAGGAAGAAGTTGTTGGGTGTGGAACTGATGGAAGAGGAAAAGGAAGTGGATGGAACATACAATATACAAATACTAATTACATTCAAATAATTATAAAAACCAAAAACTAAATATTTTCCAAAATAGCAATAATTAAAATCAAAATAATAATACTGACCAGTATAAAATAAGTAACAAAAATATCTGGATACTAAGTGAAAATTACCTCTGGCAGATGAATGAATATAATTTCTAATTATATAGCATATAAAAGTCCTTAATAAAAATATAAATATTAAATTTGTTTTAATGAAAAATAAAAGTAAATAAAAGGCTCTAATAGGGGAAGAGATGAGGAGACTGATAAAATTGTGTCAAGGAAATACATCAAGATCTTCGGAACTGTTAACAATAACAACCGGATGACCATCACTTCGACGGCACTTGACTCGACCACCGCTAAACCAGAGGTACTTGATATTGTCTGCAGATTTCTTCTGTCTGGCCAACCAATAAAGGTGTTTATTTGTAGGAGTCATCGCTTCGCCGGGGGGGCCGATTTTGTTGGCTAACAAACTCGTTCAATCGTTTGATTGGGGAATATACAGTGAAACCTCTCTATAGCGGACACCTCTGGGAGAACCAAAGTTGTCCACTATAGAGAGGTGTCCGCTATACAGAGGGGTTGGTCGAGATGGATACGTACCGAATTTGTACATTTAATTCTGTTTTAATTAACTATTTAATAATTATCAATAACAAGTTTTTTTTAAGTATATAGAAAGAAGTTCAATAAGTATAAACGTAAAAAAAGTTTTTATTCTAAAGAGTTTAAAGCATAAAGAAGTTCTTAGTTTTCGGACAACATTTTTGTCACGATTTTCCATCCATTTCTTCAAAATGTCATCTTTATTTTTCAATATTTCTGCTGCATGTGTTTTCTCCATCTTAAAAAAACTCGGCAACTTTACGCACAACACATTTTTCGGGATTGGAAAATGTTATCACGTGAATTTTTTCTTTAAGTGTCAGACATTTCCGATTAGACATATTGAAGAGAAAGCATGGTACATACTCAACAAGAGAATAGTGAAGAGAGGGAAGTTCTGCGGAAGGAATGTGAACAGAGTTATGGAATATTCCCGGAACCGTGATACCGCGTAGGCAAAACAATAGTAATCTGCCAGCGGGAAAATCATAAGCTTCTTCTGAAAAGGAAGGGGTTCCTGTTGTGAAATTCTTAGGAAGATATTATTAGTCACTATTCTCTATATAGATCTTATTCTTACAAAGAGATTGTTATTGGTAACACATTTTTCTGGAAACCTACACCGATGGGAATGCTTCTATAAATAACATTAGCTGTAATTGTCCGTAGTAAGGAGGTAAAAAATCAGGGTTTTCTGTCCGTGTCCTTTGTACAGAGGTGTCCGCAATATAGAGGTTTATTTTACCTATAGAAAAATTCAGGACAGCTAGAAAATGCCCGTTGATAGAGGTGTACACTGTAGGGAGGTGTCTGTTAAGGAACGTTTCACTGTACCAAGTTTCGTGGGGAAGAAACAAAAACTCTGGCCGGTATCGTGTTAGCAGACACATATATAACTGTATGTATGTATGTAGGTATATATATATATATATATATATATATATATATATATATATATTATATTTATTTTATGAGCTGCTCAATGTATATATATATATATATATATATATATATATATATATATATATATATATATATATATATATTGTAATGATATATTACATTCACGAAAATATTTTTAAAATTCAAATAAACATCGATAGTTTGAAAAGCCCGCGCAAAACACAAACCATAAAATACAAATAACATCATATTATATACACTTTAAATTAATAATATTTTTGGACAATACTGATGTACAATATACATATATTAAATGTACATTCAGATGATAATAAATTAATTATTTGGTATTACAAAAATATAATTATTATTTTCATATATAAACCAGCAAAAATGCGGAAGTTGGGAATAAAGGACGCCAACTTTCCCGCTGAAAAGGAGTCAGTCCATTAGCTATCCTCTGAGGAGTACGGAGTCAAGTCAGTCCATAGCTATCCTTCGAGGAGTACGGAGTCAAGTCAGTCCATAGCTATCCTCAGAGGAGTACAGAGTCAAGTCTGTCGATAGCCACCGAATAGTGTGGAGCTAGAGTCTATCGCTAGCCACAGAGAATACAGAGTGCAGACTATTGTTATTTATCATAGAAGACGGAGTGAGAAGACAACAGCATCCAGAATTTCAAGATATCCATTCTATGCACGAGACCTGGCAAGAAAGCGTATCACCTTGAAGAAGGAATTACTGAAGCGCAGTATATTGGGGTTTTATTGGAAGTGAGTTGGTTCAGAGGTAAAATTATTTTTTTGTAATTGTTAATTCTTTTATTATTATTTGTATGTATTTTAATATTGTTTTGTATTTCGGAATTGTCTAAAAATAAATATTATATTATTCATTCACTCGGAACTTCTATCCCTGAGATTAAATCAATTTAATAAAATAAAACTTATTAAAGTAATTAAAATCGTGTTTATTTTAAATAATAAATAATCACAACATTATTGGCGACCCAACGTGGCGCATTTCCTTTTATAAAAAATTAATCTTTACATTTAATGACGCCCAACGTGGCGAATCATTTTATAAAAATTAATCTTAACAATATATATATATATATATATATATATATATATATATACACAAATTTTAACTGGGGTCATTTTCGGTGTCTAATAGGTAGGATCGATAAAGATTAGAAGAAATATTTTGAAAATTCCGTCATGAGTGCAACCTCAATAGCTACTTTCCTTCGGAGGAAAGTGATAAAAGTATACTAAATAAAATCACATATTCATAAACGATTTAAAGCTTTCATAAGGCAAATGTCTTGATTTACCTAATGAAGCAAGAAATCAGCTACGGATTTACTAACTAAAAAATAAATATTCTAATTAATACTCACCGTGAAAGCACGTGAATTTTCTTTATCAAAAGTGGACCTAGCGTATGCGGCAGTACGAGTTTCCTTGAGCGTATCAAACAGTGGTGGTTTCATGTATATTATATAAGGCTTAATTTGTGCAGTTCTTATCATCTTCAAAGCCTGCAAGAAGGAAAATCATGAGAAATCGTAAGTAGGCAAAGTGTTTTACTAGTCTCTTAATTATTATTATTAGTAAAAATAATTTTGGCTTGAATTCCAGTACCAAATCTTACTTTCAAGAAACTCAACTAAAGATAAAAATATAGATGTCATGTCTATTGATTGTACAAGCAGAAATAGTCGAGTATATAGACGCTTCAAAAGGGGGTCGAGCTAACATTAATTCCTCCACAAGATTTTTTTCCTAATATCCTTAGGTAAGGTGTGAGTATGCTGAAACCAATTTTTCCAACTCAAAAGCCGGGGGGAGAACTTTTGGCCGGCTAAAAACCACAAAATTTTAGCACTTTTTCAGTTTTTCTTCATTCGTTGATTTTGGATAAAACCTATCTGGATTTAATATATAGAACATTAAATTCTGCTTCAAATGAACTTGTCGAAGTGCTAATTTGGCCGGGTAAAAGTGCCAGAATCGCTAGCCAAAAAACAACACTTTTTTTTCCAATTTTGTGAATAACTGTGGCTTACTCGCTATTTAAAGTTTTTTTTTAGCCAAAATCAACGGTTTTTAATTGTCTTTTTTTTTTTTTTAAATTATCCATCCCCCCCCCCCCCAAAAAAAGGAAGGAAATTCTGAGGTCAGTCTAATTTAAAAGCACAATTGGTTTAATCCAACCTCAGACCCTAATAAGTCCATTATTTACATCATCCTTTTACAACATTCCGGCCTTCAGGCCATTTTCAATATCTTAATACTAGCAGCCTCTTTTTAAAAACTTTTAAGTTAAGGACTTGTCATCCTGCCAATTCTTCTCATAAAAAATCAAATTTTATTGGTATATTCAAAATCTTAATCACAGCCACTTCCTTTTATATCCCCCACATTGCCAAGAATCTTTCATGAAAGATTGGAGGAATCACATTTTGATTCGACATCATAACCTTATATACTGTTTCAGATTTGGGACTTTGCTCTTGGATTGTGGACGATACGGCTCGTCGTAAATTGTCACAAATCTAAACCCTTTAGAATAGCCTTTAATACCTTAAATAAAGTATTGAATAAGACCATTTTTCAAAATATTACTTCGTCAATGGATAGAATAAGTTTGTTCGCTAGTTTTTTAAAAATCTAATCACTGCAAAAATAATTGTTCAAATGCAACTTGCGCTGAGATTGGAGTGCTGTAAAATTGCCGTGTAATGTGTCCACAAGTGCTGAACCAACACCTAGTGTTCTCCAGGGTTAGGCAGACACAAAGTTCAGTGTAAGACTCAGTGAGTACGAATATTATCACCTAACTCTTCATGAGGTTTTTAATGAGTTGCAAGAAGGGGTTGCCGCTTATAGGAACTTTTCATTTCTTATCTTATGAAGGTGTTTTAAATCAATTTAATTATTGGAGTCAGAATGTCAATCAGTTGTTTTTATGGAAGTTTTATTTTTTAGGTTAAGGTTGTTTGTAATTACCTTATTACCATGCACGCACAAGCACACACACACGCGCGCACACGCACACACACAACATAATTACACAGTTCCCTCGTGTTAAGAATGCTTCATTTTCTGCTGATGTAACGAGGTAGAAAATACTTTAAAAAAAAAAGAAGAAATATTTCATTTTCTTTTAGAGTTGTGTAGGTGTAACTGGGTATTTCCTCACCTGATAATGAGGGCTGAGAATACACACATATCCAGCATTAATGAGAGAAAGAACGCTTTCAACGGAAGTACCGTAGAGGTTCCCTTTGTATTCTCCGTATTCGATGAATTTCCCTCCAGCCACATCTTCTTCCATCGTCTCCCTCGACACAAAGTAGTAGTCCTTACCTTCTATTTCTCCGGGACGCATACTTCTTGTTGTGACTAAAATTGAAAAAAACTCATTATAGAGCAGTTAAATTGATAATGTAGAATACAAAGAATGATTTTTGTGGAGGAAGTGTCAGTTAAGAAAAAATATACTTCAAAGAAAAAGATGGAAACAAGACAAGAATCCTTTAGTATATTTACATCTAGAGCTGAATTATTGGTGCAACTCATTGGGCGTATAATACATCAACTTAAGTAAATATATCGAAAAATTCTATAATGTCTAATTTAAGCAACTTACAGGGAACCGGCGAACGATACTTGTTAGGATCTGTAGCAATGAGCCTTCGTTTCAATTCGTTCCGTCCAACACCAGGAGGACCAACAAGAGCCAATGGTCGATAGAGTCCTGGACGTGGATACAGTTTAGCGACTTCTTCGTATGTTGCGACTTCCTCTCGCATAAAGTCATCAGCTTCTGTCAGATCATAAAGGATCTTTTTAATTTTAGGCGCCTTTTGACAGTTTGAAGACGAGGAACATGGGGATGGGAGGAGTCGCTCGGTCCCCACACACTTCATGCCAGTGCATATTTCACCTCCTTCTGCAAATCACTAGTTTGTTAGTACTCAAAACAAGCAGGAAGCGCACTCTAAGGATGGCATGCAGAAAAATGGAATTACTCTACAAAAACGCATTTTAAGTTTTATAAAAATAAAATGAAATCCATCAAATGATTACAGTAGTATAGCTTACAATACATTTACAAAAAACAACTCTGTTAATATGAAAGGATAAACCATTAGATATAGATTATTTAGGAAATGATACAAAAGGAAAATATACAAATTATTACAGAATTATTATAATAACAATAATGAAAACAAGACAAGAACACAATCTCAATCAGAAAATGGGCAGAAAAAGAGTGGGGAATACATTAGCATATAATAAAGAATAGGTGAGACATTAACAAATCAAAGAATAAAACAATCAATGAATTATGTGGCGGAAGGATTAGATTTCTGAAATGTTTGTAGCTTGTTAGCTATTCAAGGTGCCTAAAGGTAGTCAATTTAAAGAGTTTTAAATAATTCTAGAATCTAGAATATTTTTATTTTATTCATAACTGCATTCTTAACATGATTCCTCACTATTGAGAAGGAATTCGCTTAACAAGGTCGGCCTGCTCATACAATCTGGTGAAGAAAAAAATGACCATGTTTTATTCAAATTTTGTGTGTGTGAAGGAGTAGGGAGGAGAGAGCGACTTTGGCAGCCCGCACCAGTGAGGGAGTAGGGAGGAGAGAACGACTTTGTCAGCCCGCACCAGTGAAGGAGTAGGGAGAGGAGAACAACTTTGTCAGCCCACACCAGTGAGGGAGTAGGGAGGGGAGAACGTCTTTGTCAGCCCACACCAGTGAGGGAGTAGGGTGGGGAGAACGTCTTTGTCAGCCCGCACCAGTGAGGGAGTAGGGAGGGGAGAACGTCTTTGTCAGCCCGCACCAGTGAGGGAGTAGGGAGAGGAGAACGTCTTTGTCAGTCCGCACCAGTGAGGGAGTAGGGAGGGGAGAACGTCTTTGTCAGCCCGCACCAGCGAGGGAGTAGGGAGGGGAGAACAACTTTGTCAGCCCGCACCAGTGAGGGAGTAGGGAGGGGAGAACGTCTATGTCAGCCCGCACCAGTGAGGGAGTAGGAAGGGGAGAACGTCTTTGTCAACCCGCACCAGTGAGGGAGTAGTGATAGACATCGTGTCAACTCATTAGTATAGTTAAAAGTTTAATTGTATTATGTGATTGATGAATAATAAGCATAAAGAAATAAAAAAGTGAATAAGAATATTAGTGAAAATTGTAGCTTAAAATAACATAAAAAAATAAAACAACATGCATGAAATGGGGAGAGCAGATACAAAGTTAATTTTTAATCAAGTTTGAGGAGAGTATATGTGAATTATAATAAAGCAGCTATTATCATTTATAGCTCCAAATAAACCAAACAATGCTTTACGTATTCGTAACAAGATAGACACTTTATTAATCCTGCAAATATCATAAAGACTTTATTATGTTTTGTTGTTTATTTATCCTGTAGCGAATGTTGACAAGTCGTTTAGCTGATACGCACCAACACTTGTCTAGGACACATAAATCTAGAAACACTTCAACAATAAAGGTACTTTTGAATCTATGTTTTGTCTTCGATGTGGAAGCAAAGCCGTAAGCTAATTTTACATAGAATGTGTTGCTTGAGTGCTCCTTAGTTGCAGGGAAATGATTGAAATCAATAGGTTCACAATTTATAATTTTCTTTGGAAATCATTGAAACCTTAGAAAGAGGAATATTTAAAATTTATTTCATATTATTTTTGAAGCCATAAATATGATATAGTCCTTGCATTATAACATGCACATTTAAAAAAAAAAAAAAAAAAAAAAAAAAATGAATTAGTAAGTTACAGAAGGAGGGATTAAAAACATTTCCATGAATGGAGACAAGGTTGAGTAAAGAAAATAAATTAGTGAGTAACAGAAGGACGAATTTCCATAAATGAAACAAGGTTGAGAAAAGAAAAATCATACAGAAATATATTTGTAAAATTTCCTTTATCTATACTTTTGAAATTGTCCAGAGAAGATTTGAAGGGACGACCAACAAAATCCTGCAAATTCAATTCAATCATTTAATTCTAAAATTATTCAAATTCATTACCACAAAATTTTAGTTTCTCAAAGTTGTATGAGATTCACAGATAGTCAGGCGTACAGTGTAATTCTTAATGTTACATTTTCTCTGAATGCTGTTTATTCCTACTGTCAGGGAAAATTATTAGGCAATAAATTAAAAATGATAGACATCAAGATAATATTCAATTCCATTGAAGTCCTAAGTGCTAAAACTCTAGCAAGAGAAATACTACGAAGATGATGAGGTGTTTGCCTTCAAAGTGCTACGTGGTTAATCCACGTCGTCAGTACTGCAACAATACGATGATGAGGTGTTTGCCTTGAATGTGCTATGTGGTTACGCCACGTCGTCAGTACTGCAACAATACGATGATGAGGTGTTTGCCTTGAAGTGCTGTGTGGTTACGCCACGTCGTCAGTACTGCAACGATACGATGATCAGGTGTTTGCCTTGAATGTGCTATGTGGTTACGCCACGTCGTCAGTACTGCAACAATACGATGATGAGGTGTTTGCCTTGAAGTGCTGTGTGGTTACGCCACGTCGTCAGTACTGCAACGATACGATGATGAGGTGTTTGCCTTGAAAGTGCTATGTGGTTAAGCCATGTTGTCAGTACTGTAACAATATGATGATGAGGTGTTTGCCTTGAAAGTGCTATGTGGTTAAGCCAGATCGTCAGTACTGCAACAATATGATGATGAGGTGCTTGCCTTGAAAGTGCTATGTTGTTACGCCACGTCGTCAGTACTGCAACAATACGATGATGAGGTGTTTGCCTTGAAGTGCTGTGTGGTTACGCCACGTCGTCAGTACTGCAACGATACGATGATCAGGTGTTTGCCTTGAATGTGCTATGTGGTTACGCCACGTCGTCAGTACTGCAACAATACGATGATGAGGTGTTTGCCTTGAAGTGCTGTGTGGTTACGCCACGTCGTCAGTACTGCAACGATACGATGATGAGGTGTTTGCCTTGAAAGTGCTATGTGGTTAAGCCATGTCGTCAGTACTGTAACAATATGATGATGAGGTGTTTGCCTTGAAAGTGCTATGTGGTTAAGCCAGATCGTCAGTACTGCAACAATATGATGATGAGGTGCTTGCCTTGAAAGTGCTATGTTGTTACACTACGTAGTCAGTACTGCAACAATACGATGATGAGGTGTTTGCCTTGAAAGTGCTATGTGGTTAAGCCATGTCATCAGTACTGCAACAATACGATGAAGAGGTGTTTGCCTTGAAAGTGCTATGTTGTTACGCTACGTCGTCAGTACTGCAACAATATGATGATGAGGTGTTTGCCTTGAAAGTGCTATGTGGTTAAGCCATGTCGTCAGTACTGCAACAATACGATGATGAGGTGTTTGCCTTGAAAGTGCTATGTGGTTAAGCCATGTCGTCAGTACTGCAACAATATGATGATGAGGTGTTTGCCTTGAAAGTGCTATGTGGTCAGGCTAAGTCGTAAGAACTGCAACAATACGATGATGAGGTGGTTGCCTTGAAAGTCCTATGTGGTTAAGCAATGTCGTCAGTACTGCAACAATACGATGAAGAGGTGTTTGCCTTGAAAGTGCTATGTTGTTACGCTACGTCGTCAGTACTGCAACAATATGATGATGAGGTGTTTGCCTTGAAAGTGCTATGTGGTTAAGCCATGTCGTCAGTACTGCAACAATACGATGATGAGGTGTTTGCCTTGAAAGTGCTATGTGGTTAAGCCATGTCGTCAGTACTGCAACAATATGATGATGAGGTGTTTGCCTTGAAAGTGCTATGTGGTCAGGCTAAGTCGTAAGAACTGCAACAATACGATGATGAGGTGTTTGCCTTGAAAGTCCTATGTGGTTAAGCAATGTCGTCAGTACTGCAACAATACGATGATGAGGTGTTTGCCTTGAAAGTGCTATGTGGTTAAGCCATGTCGTCAGTACTGCAACAATATGATGATGAGGTGTTTGCCTTGAAAGTGCTATGTGGTTAAGCCATGTCGTCAGTACTGCAACAATACGATGATGAGGTGTTTGCTTTGAAAGTGCTATGTTGTTACGCTAAGTCATCAGTACTGCAACGATACGATGATGAGGTGTTTGCCTTGAAAGTGCTATGTGGTTAAGCCATGTTGTCAGTACTGCAACAATACGATGATGAGGTCTTTGCCTTGAAAGTGCTATGTGGTTAAGCCATGTCGTAAGTACTGCAACAATACGATGATGAGGTGTTTGCCTTGAAAGTGCTATGTTGTTACACTACGTAGTCAGTACTGCAACAATACGATGATGAGGTGTTTGCTTTGAAAGTGCTATGTTGTTACGCTAAGTCATCAGTACTGCAACGATACGATGATGAGGTGCTTGCCTTGAAAGTGCTATGTGGTTAAGCCATGTCGTCAGTACTGCAACAATACGATGAAGAGGTGTTTGCCTTGAAAGTGCTATGTTGTTACGCTACGTCATCAGTACTGCAACGATACGATGATGAGGTGCTTGCCTTGAAAGTGCTATGTGGTTAAGCCATGTCGTCAGTGCTGCAACAATACGATGAAGAGGTGTTTGCCTTGAAAGTGCTATGTTGTTACGCTACGTCGTCAGTACTGCAACAATATGATGATGAGGTGTTTGCCTTGAAAGTGCTATGTTGTTACACTACGTAGTCAGTACTGCAACAATACGATGATGAGGTGTTTACCTTGAAAGTGCTATGTGGTTAAGCCATGTCGTCAGAACTGCAACAATAGGATGATCAGGTGTTTGCCTTGAAAGTGCTATGTGGTTAAGCCACGTCGTCAGTACTGCAACGATATGATGATGAGGTGTTTGCCTTGAAAGTGCAATGTGGTTAAGCCATGTCATCAGTACTGCAACGATACGATGATGAGGTGCTTGCCTTGAAAGTGCTATGTGGTTAAGCCATGTCATCAGTACTGCAACGATACGATGATGAGGTGCTTGCCTTAAAAGTGCTATGTGGTTAAGCCATGTCGTCAGTACTGCAACAATACGATGAAGAGGAGTTTGCCTTGAAAGTGCTATGTTGTTACGCTACGTCGTCAGTACTGCAACAATACGATGATGAGGTGTTTGCCTTGAAAGTGCTATTTGGTTAAGCCATGTCGTCAGTACTGCAAGAACAGGATGATCAGGTGTTTGCCTTGAAAGTGCTATGTGGTTAAGCCACGTCGTCAGTACTGCAACGATATGATGATGAGGTGTTTGCCTTGAAAGTGCTATGTGGTTAAGCCATGTCATCAGTACTGCAACGATACGATGATGAGGTGCTTGCCTTGAAAGTGCTATGTGGTTAAGCCAGATCGTCAGTACTGCAACAATATGATGATGAGGTGCTTGCCTTGAAAGTGCTATGTTGTTACGCTACGTCGTCAGTACTGCAACAAGACGATGATGAGGTGTTTGCCTTGAAAGTGCTATGTGGTTAAGCCATGTCGTCAGTACTGCAACAATAGGATGATCAGGTGTTTGCCTTGAAAGTGCTATGTGGTTAAGCCACGTCGTCAGTACTGCAACGATATGATGATGAGGTGTTTGCCTTGAAAGTGCTATGTGGTCAGGCTAAGTCGTAAGAACTGCAACAATACGATGATGAGGTGTTTGCCTTGAAAGTCCTATGTGGTTAAGCCATGTCGTCAGTACTGCAACAATACGATGATGAGGTGTTTGCCTTGAAAGTGCTATGTGGTTAAGCCATGTCGTCAGTACTGCAACAATATGATGATGAGGTGTTTGCCTTGAAAAAGCTATGTGGTTAAGCCATGTCGTCAGTACTGCAACAATACGATGATGAGGTGTTTGCTTTGAAAGTGCTATGTTGTTACGCTAAGTCATCAGTACTGCAACGATACGATGATGAGGTGTTTGCCTTGAAAGTGCTATGTGGTTAAGCCATGTTGTCAGTACTGCAACAATACGATGATGAGGTGTTTGCCTTGAAAGTGCTATGTGGTTAAGCCATGTCGTAAGTACTGCAACAATACGATGATGAGGTGTTTGCCTTGAAAGTGCTATGTTGTTACACTACGTAGTCAGTACGGCAACGATACGATGATGAGGTGTTTGCCTTGAAAGTGCTATGTGGTTAAGCCATGTCGTCAGTACTGCAACAATATGATGATGAGGTGTTTGCCTTGAAAGTGCTATGTGGTTAAGCCATGTCGTCAGTACTGCAACAATATGATGATGAGGTGTTTGCCTTGAAAGTGCTATGTGGTTAAGCCACGTCGTCAGTACTGCAACGATACGATGATGAGGTGTTTGCCTTGAAAGTGCTATGTGGTTAAGCCATGTCGTCAGTACTGCAACGATATGATGATGAGGTGTTTGCCTTGAAAGTGCTATGTGGTTAAGCCATGTCGTAAGTATTGCAACAATACGATGATGAGGTGTTTGCCTTGAACGTGCTATGTGTTTAAGCCATGTCATCAGTACTGCAACGATGCGATGGTGAGGTGTTTGCCTTGAAAGTGCTATGTGGTTAAGCCATGTCATCAGTACTGCAACGATACGATGATGAGGTGCTTGCCTTGAAAGTGCTATGTTGTTACACTACGTAGTCAGTACTGCAACAATACGATGATGAGGTGTTTGCCTTGAAAGTGCTATGTGGTTAAGCCATGTCATCAGTACTGCAACGATACGATGATGAGGTGCTTGCCTTGAAAGTGCTATGTGGTTAAGCCATGTCGTCAGTACTGCAACAATACGATGAAGAGGTGTTTGCCTTGAAAGTGCTATGTTGTTACGCTACGTCGTCAGTACTCCAACAATATGATGATGAGGTGTTTGCCTTGAAAGTGCTATGTTGTTACACTACGTAGTCAGTACTGCAACAATACGATGATGAGGTGTTTACCTTGAAAGTGCTATGTGGTTAAGCCATGTCGTCAGTACTGCAACAATAGGATGATCAGGTGTTTGCCTTGAAAGTGCTATGTGGTTAAGCCACGTCGTCAGTACTGCAACGATATGATGATGAGGTGTTTGCCTTGAAAGTGCTATGTGGTTAAGCCATGTCATCAGTACTGCAACGATACGATGATGAGGTGCTTGCCTTGAAAGTGCTATGTGGTTACGCTACGTCGTCAGTACTGCAACAATATGATGATGAGGTGTTTGCCTTGAAAGTGCTATGTGGTTAAGCCATGTCATCAGTACTGCAACGATACGATGATGAGGTGCTTGCCTTGAAAGTGCTATGTGGTTAAGCCATGTCGTCAGTACTGCAACAATACGATGAAGAGGTGTTTGCCTTGAAAGTGCTATGTTGTTACGCTACGTCGTCAGTACTGCAACAATATGATGATGAGGTGTTTGCCTTGAAAGTGCTATGTTGTTACACTACGTAGTCAGTACTGCAACGATATGATGATGAGGTGTTTGCCTTGAAAGTGCTATGTGGTTAAGCCATGTCATCAGTACTGCAACGATACGATAATGAGGTGTTTGGCTTGAAAGTGCTATGTGGTTAAGCCATGTCGTCAGTACTGCAACGATACGATGATGAGGTGCTTGCCTTGAAAGTGCTATGTGGTTAAGCCATGTCATCAGTACTGCAACGATACGATGATGAGGTGCTTGCCTTAAAAGTGCTATGTGGTTAAGCCATGTCGTCAGTACTGCAACAATACGATGAAGAGGAGTTTGCCTTGAAAGTGCTATGTTGTTACGCTACGTCGTCAGTACTGCAACAATACGATGATGAGGTGTTTGCCTTGAAAGTGCTATTTGGTTAAGCCATGTCGTCAGTACTGCAAGAACAGGATGATCAGGTGTTTGCCTTGAAAGTGCTATGTGGTTAAGCCACGTCGTCAGTACTGCAACGATATGATGATGAGGTGTTTGCCTTGAAAGTGCTATGTGGTTAAGCCATGTCATCAGTACTGCAACGATACGATGATGAGGTGCTTGCCTTGAAAGTGCTATGTGGTTAAGCCAGATCGTCAGTACTGCAACAATATGATGATGAGGTGCTTGCCTTGAAAGTGCTATGTTGTTACGCTACGTCGTCAGTACTGCAACAAGACGATGATGAGGTGTTTGCCTTGAAAGTGCTATGTGGTTAAGCCATGTCGTCAGTACTGCAACAATAGGATGATCAGGTGTTTGCCTTGAAAGTGCTATGTGGTTAAGCCACGTCGTCAGTACTGCAACGATATGATGATGAGGTGTTTGCCTTGAAAGTGCTATGTGGTCAGGCTAAGTCGTAAGAACTGCAACAATACGATGATGAGGTGTTTGCCTTGAAAGTCCTATGTGGTTAAGCCATGTCGTCAGTACTGCAACAATACGATGATGAGGTGTTTGCCTTGAAAGTGCTATGTGGTTAAGCCATGTCGTCAGTACTGCAACAATATGATGATGAGGTGTTTGCCTTGAAAAAGCTATGTGGTTAAGCCATGTCGTCAGTACTGCAACAATACGATGATGAGGTGTTTGCTTTGAAAGTGCTATGTTGTTACGCTAAGTCATCAGTACTGCAACGATACGATGATGAGGTGTTTGCCTTGAAAGTGCTATGTGGTTAAGCCATGTTGTCAGTACTGCAACAATACGATGATGAGGTGTTTGCCTTGAAAGTGCTATGTGGTTAAGCCATGTCGTAAGTACTGCAACAATACGATGATGAGGTGTTTGCCTTGAAAGTGCTATGTTGTTACACTACGTAGTCAGTACGGCAACGATACGATGATGAGGTGTTTGCCTTGAAAGTGCTATGTGGTTAAGCCATGTCGTCAGTACTGCAACAATATGATGATGAGGTGTTTGCCTTGAAAGTGCTATGTGGTTAAGCCATGTCGTCAGTACTGCAACAATATGATGATGAGGTGTTTGCCTTGAAAGTGCTATGTGGTTAAGCCACGTCGTCAGTACTGCAACGATACGATGATGAGGTGTTTGCCTTGAAAGTGCTATGTGGTTAAGCCATGTCGTCAGTACTGCAACGATATGATGATGAGGTGTTTGCCTTGAAAGTGCTATGTGGTTAAGCCATGTCGTAAGTATTGCAACAATACGATGATGAGGTGTTTGCCTTGAACGTGCTATGTGTTTAAGCCATGTCATCAGTACTGCAACGATGCGATGGTGAGGTGTTTGCCTTGAAAGTGCTATGTGGTTAAGCCATGTCATCAGTACTGCAACGATACGATGATGAGGTGCTTGCCTTGAAAGTGCTATGTTGTTACACTACGTAGTCAGTACTGCAACAATACGATGATGAGGTGTTTGCCTTGAAAGTGCTATGTGGTTAAGCCATGTCATCAGTACTGCAACGATACGATGATGAGGTGCTTGCCTTGAAAGTGCTATGTGGTTAAGCCATGTCGTCAGTACTGCAACAATACGATGAAGAGGTGTTTGCCTTGAAAGTGCTATGTTGTTACGCTACGTCGTCAGTACTCCAACAATATGATGATGAGGTGTTTGCCTTGAAAGTGCTATGTTGTTACACTACGTAGTCAGTACTGCAACAATACGATGATGAGGTGTTTACCTTGAAAGTGCTATGTGGTTAAGCCATGTCGTCAGTACTGCAACAATAGGATGATCAGGTGTTTGCCTTGAAAGTGCTATGTGGTTAAGCCACGTCGTCAGTACTGCAACGATATGATGATGAGGTGTTTGCCTTGAAAGTGCTATGTGGTTAAGCCATGTCATCAGTACTGCAACGATACGATGATGAGGTGCTTGCCTTGAAAGTGCTATGTGGTTACGCTACGTCGTCAGTACTGCAACAATATGATGATGAGGTGTTTGCCTTGAAAGTGCTATGTGGTTAAGCCATGTCATCAGTACTGCAACGATACGATGATGAGGTGCTTGCCTTGAAAGTGCTATGTGGTTAAGCCATGTCGTCAGTACTGCAACAATACGATGAAGAGGTGTTTGCCTTGAAAGTGCTATGTTGTTACGCTACGTCGTCAGTACTGCAACAATATGATGATGAGGTGTTTGCCTTGAAAGTGCTATGTTGTTACACTACGTAGTCAGTACTGCAACGATATGATGATGAGGTGTTTGCCTTGAAAGTGCTATGTGGTTAAGCCATGTCATCAGTACTGCAACGATACGATAATGAGGTGTTTGGCTTGAAAGTGCTATGTGGTTAAGCCATGTCGTCAGTACTGCAACAATACGATGATGAGGTGTTTGCCTTGAAAGTGCTATGTGGTTAAGCCACGTCGTCAGTACTGCAACGATATGATGATGAGGTGTTTGCCTTGAAAGTGCTATGTGGTTACGCTAAGTCGTAAGAACTGCAACAATACGATGATGAGGTGTTTGGCTTGAAAGTGCTATGTGGTTAAGCCATGTCGTCAGTACTGCAACAATACGATGATGAGGTGTTTGCCTTGAAAGTGCTATGTGGTTAAGCCACGTCGTCAGTACTGCAACGATACGATGATGAGGTGTTTGCCTTGAAAGTACTATGTGGTTACGCTAAGTCGTAAGAACTGCAACGATACGATGATGAGGTGTTTGCCTTGAAAGTGCTATGTGGTCAAGCCATGTCGTCAGTAATGCAACAATAGGATGATCAGGTGTTTGCCTTGAAAGTGCTATGTGGTTAAGCCACGTCGTCAGTACTGCAACGATACGATGATGAGGTGTTTGCCTTGAAAGTGCTATGTGGTTACGCTAAGTCGTAAGAACTGTAACAATATGATGATGAGGTGTTTGCCTTGAAAGTGCTATGTGGTTAAGCCAGATCGTCAGTACAGCAACAATATGATGATGAGGTGCTTGCCTTGAAAGTGCTATGTGGTTACGCTACGTCGTCAGTACTGCAACGATACGATGATGAGGTGCTTGCCTTGAAAGTGCTATGTGGTAACGCTAAGTCGTAAGAACTGCAACAATACGATGATGAGGTGTTTGCCTTGAAAGTCCTATGTTGTTAAGCCATGTCGTCAGTACTGCAACAATATGATGATGAGGTGTTTGCCTTGAAAGTGCTATGTGGTTAAGCCACGTCGTCAGTACTGCAACAATACGATGATGAGGTGTTTGCCTTGAAAGTGCTATGTGGTTAAGCCATGTCGTCAGTACTGCAACAATACGATGGTGAGGTGTTTGCCTTGAAAGTGCTATGTGGTTAAGCCATGTCATCAGTACTGCAACGATACGATGATGAGGTGCTTGCCTTGAAAGTGCTATGTGGTTAAGCCATGTCGTCAGTACTGCAACAATAGGATGATAAGGTGTTTGCCTTGAAAGTGCTATGTGATTAAGCCACGTCGTCAGTACTGCAACGATATGATGATAAGGGGTTTGCCTTGAAAGTGCTATGTGGTTACGCTAAGTCGTAAAAACTGCAACAATACGATGATGAGGTGTTTGCCTTGAAAGTGCTATGTGGTTAAGTCATGTCGTCAGTACTGCAACAATAGGATGATGAGGTGTTTGCTTTGAAAGTGCTATGTTGTTACGCCAAGTCATCAGTACTGCAATGATACGATGATGAGGTGTTTGCCTTGAAAGTGCTATGTGGTTAAGCCATGTCATCAGTACTGCAACAATAGGATGATGAGGTGTTTGCTTTGAAAGTGCTATGTTGTTACGCCAAGTCATCAGTACTGCAATGATACGATGATGAGGTGTTTGCCTTGAAAGTGCTATGTGGTTAAGCCATGTCGTCAGTACTGCAACAATACGATGATGAGGTGTTTGCCTTGAAAGTGCTATGTGGTTAAGCCATGTCGTCAGTAATGCAACAATAGGATGATCAGGTGTTTGCCTTGAAAGTGCTATGTGGTTAAGCCACGGCGTCAGTACTGCAACGATACGATGATGAGGTGTTTGCCTTGAAAGTGCTATGTGGTTACGCTAAGTCGTAAGAACTGCAACAATACGATGATGAGGTGTTTGCCTTGAAAGTGCCATGTGGTTAAGCCATGTCGTCAGTACTGCAACAATACGATGATGAGGTGTTTGCCTGTAAAGTGCTATGTGGTTAAGCCATGTCGTCAGTACTGCAACAATACGATGATGAGGTGTTTGTCTTGAAAGTGCTATGTGGTTACGCTAAGTCGTAAGAACTGCAACAATACGATGATGATGTGTTTGCCTTGAAAGTGCTATGTGGTTAAGCCATGTCGTCAGTACTGCAACAATACGATGATGAGGTGTTTGCCTTGAAAGTGCTAAAATAATGTTTTACTTAGAAGCCAACAATCTTTAATGTAAAATTAAGGCTTTTTTACAATAGATAATAAATAAGGCAGACACTTGTAAGAGGGATACATGAAAAAAAAATCCCAAAGCTTTTTTTTTTATATTAAATTAAGTGTTTTATTCACGCTGCCATTTAAACAATGTCTTCAATAAACAGAATTGGAAATAATTACAAAAGGGCAGACCCTTTTTATGGGGTTTAATTTTTAGCAAAAATTTAAATGTATGTTTGCTATGATAGACTTCAATACGCTGCATGTAACCGTACGAGTGAG
Source organism: Gonocerus acuteangulatus (assembly GCA_946811695.1). Lineage (NCBI taxonomy): Eukaryota > Metazoa > Arthropoda > Insecta > Hemiptera > Coreidae > Gonocerus > Gonocerus acuteangulatus. The sequence continues at coordinate 619,917 of OX328127.1, forward strand.
TTACCAGCTCTTGGACTATATGTTCTAATTGAAATAGAAGGAATGAACCTTTCTTCTGAATGTGTTTAGGAAAGGTTGAAAGGTTGATTAGTGAAAGGCTGTTCCATTAACAGCCCCCCCCCCCTGCTGAACACTACCAACTACGTCTCCTTTTTATATTTCTTTATTGGTAAAAGATTATCTACTAGAATAAATGCTTTAATGTATTCCACTAAATTCTACCTTCATTATCTCCTTTATCCTCCTGCTGTCTCTCATGTAGAATTCTTCTCTCTTGTAATGCTCGACTAGGTATCAAGCCTGCGCGCATATTCCGGTCTCCTTCTTTCCTAGCCTGCCACCTGAAATCAAAATAGAATTCCATATTCTCTTAAAGTACAGCTTCTTTCATGATCCAAATAATAATTCAATCTGGATATGAAAAAAAAAAAAAAAAAAAAAAAAAAAAAAAAAAAAAAAAAAAAAAAACTTAAAAAAGTTTTTAAAAGAATCATATTCCAGAAATAGCTATTTACACCAACAAATTATTTATCTCGAGAATTTCTCACGAAGAATCTTGCATTAATTTTAATTTAAAACACATTCATTTAGGAATGAATAGAGATATTAGGACATTTGAAGAAGATTGAGGATTGGGAATAGAATCAACAGAGACAGTGTCAAAGGAATAGAAGATTGGACCAAAGAAGAAGACCTTATTCAGTAATCCGAGCGGGTGCGTTTACAAAATAGTCACAACAGCCTCTGCTCTCCGTGCGGATGCCTTTTCGAAATATTATCAGCAGCTTCTGCTCTCCGTGTGGATGCCTTTACGAACTAGTCACAACAGCCTCTGCTCTCCGTGCGGATGCCTTTACGAAATAATATCAGCAGCTTCTGCTCTCGGTGCGAGTGCCTGTACGAACTAGTCACAACAGCCTCTGCTCTTCGTGCGGATGCCTTTTCGAACTAGTCACAACAGCCTCTGCTCTCCGTGCGGATGCCTTTACGAAATAGTATCAGCAGCTTCTGCTCTCCGTGCGGATGCCTTTTCGAAATAGTATCAGCAGCTTCTGCTCTCGGTGCGGGTGCCTTTACGAACTAGTCACAACAGCCTCTGCTCTCCGTGCGGCTGCCTTTACGAAATAGTATCAGCAGCTTCTGCTCTCGGTGCGGGTGCCTTTACGAAATAGTATCAGCAGCTTCTGCTCTCGGTGCGGGTGCCTTTACGAAATAGTATCAGCAGCTTCTGCTCTCGGTGCGGGTGCCTTTTCGAAATAGTCACAACAGCCTCAGCTCTCCTTGTGGATGCCTTTTCGAAATAGTATCAGCAGCTTCTGCTCTCGGTGCGGGTGCCTTTATGAACTAGTCACAACAGCCTCTGGTCTCCATTCGGGTGCCTTTACGAACTAGTCACAACAGCCTCTGGTCTCCATTCGGGTGCCTTTACGAACTAGTCACAACAGCCTCTGCTCTCCATGCGGGTGCCTTTACGAACTAGTCACAACAGCCTCTGCTCTCCACGCGGGTGCCTGTAAGAACTAGTCACAATAGCCTCTGCTCTCCATGCGGGTACCTTTACGAACTAATCACAACATCCTCTGCTCTCTGTGCGGATGCCTTTACGAACTAGTATCAGGAGCTTCTGCTCTCCAAGCGGGTGCCTTTACGTACTACTCACAACAGCCTCTGCTCTCGGTGTGGGTGCCTTTAGAAACTAGTCACAACAGCCTCTGGTCTCTGTGCGGATGCCTTTTCGAAATAGTATCAGGAGCTTCTGCTCTTAGTACCGGTGCCTTTACGAAATAGAATATCAGGCTTCTCTCGCAGGAGTTTCTGCTCTCTGTGCGGTGCATTTACGAAATAGTGTTGGGCTTCTCTCGCAGCAGCCTCTGCTCTCTGTGCGGGTGCCTTAACGAAATAGACTATTGGGCTTCTCTTGCAGCAGCTCCTGTTCTCCGTGTGGGTGCCTTTTCGAAATAGTATCAGCAGCTTCTGCTCTCATCGCGGGTGCCTTTATGAAATAGAGTATTGGGCTTCTCTCGCAGCAGCCTCTGCTCTCTGTGCGGGTGCCTTTACGAAATATACTATTGGGCTTCTCTCGCAGCAGCTCCTGTTTGCCGTGTGGGTGCCTTTACGAAATAGAGTTTTGGGCTTCTGTTGTAGGAGCTTCTGCTCTCTATGCGGGTCCATAATACGGTGTTCTTACGTGTGCATAGCAACTCTAATTAATTTCCTAGGAAATATTCAACTCCTTTTAACCATAATGATTTTTTATTTCTATTTCTATTTGTATTAGTATCACAGACTGCCCTTTCTTACTTTTCTGCTGTTGCCCAATTTTATCAAGTATATTTTTGTATCTGAAATGCCATTTCAGTTATTAAAATATGTAGATTAATACTAGACTTCAACCTTGTAAAAGTCATTTAGGTGAATGCTAAACCATGGATTTCGGAGGACCATTCCAGTCATTTTTTTTTTTTTTTTTTTTTTTTTTTTTCTTGCAGATACTTTACCTACATTAAAAATTCCTCAATGTAGAGCTATTATTCCCTCTTTTCAACGGAATAATACCATAATTGAGGGGTTTTTGGTGGGTGAGAGTCCCACACACACTGGGGATTTGTGGGGGAAAAAAAAAAAAAAACGTTATAATTTTTGAGAGTTCTACTATGGCCGTGAGGCAAAATTTATGACGATTTTCTGACAATTTATTGCCTTTGAAGTAAAATATCTCTGGATATACTCAACACATTTTAATGGATGTGGAGTTATTTTAAAGAGAATTTAATATCCTACAATTTGCATTTTTTACTTTTTTAATAAGCTAATAGAGACTTTGTTTTTAATGATGAGATTATCACAATTATTTCTGATATTATCACAAAAATAAACATAATATTACTTTTATTTATTTGATGTTTTTTCACTCTTGAATTCCAATTACATGAAGAAATTGAGAGATAATCTCAGTTTTGATTATACTGTTGCAAAGATAATTAAATTTTACAACTTTTGTAAGATTCGAAAGTCTGCAGGATTTATTTTGGAAGAGTAGAGATTTTCAAAAAGTTGTCAGAAACCAGAAGCTTTTATTAATTTCTACCTTTTTGAATTGATATTACGGTTTGAATGAGATAATTGTATGTAACATTGAATGTGTATTAACCTTAAAGCAAATTTAATGCTGATTTCAAAAAAGTAATGAATGGTTGTTAAATAAAATGTAAAAGATGAGAAAATTACGAGTTGTAAAAAAAAAAAACACGGTTTCTTCTAAAGAACCTTTAGAACGGGATATGTCTGGAACGGAGTGAGATAGAAATGTATGGTTGGTGGTGTTGAATTACATTTTTTTTTTTCTAGTTCCACCCCCTGGAGTATTATCTCAGTACCAATTTGCCACTACCAACCATAATTTTTGTTATATTTCAACGAAACTCTGTATTCGTTGTGATCATCTACAGGGAAAAATATCTTGTAAAAGAAAAAATGAAATCGGTTCTTTAGAAGGGGGGTTTACTCAGGGCCGCCACATGGGGGGGGGACAACCTGGCACAGTTGTCCCGGGCCCAGGCCGGGCCTTGCTAATTGAAAAAAAATGTATAGGTTACGAGCTTGTAAAAAGAATGGGGATTAGAAATATAGAAGGGCGTAGCCTATATTTATTTGCATTGCACCTATATTTTTTTAATGTTTATAAACGACAAAACAAGTGCAGTCCCAGAATAGTATATTTCATTAGGTGTCGTAATGAAACTACAAGTACCAAAAGTGACCTTTGCTGCACCGATTGTCAGTTTTTATTCTCATTTTGCTCAAAACTCAAGATGAAAATCATTTTAAAATGTCCAAATTCCTGTAGCAAAGTACTAGAATTTTCAGTTCCCGGCTCTGAGAAGTGGGGGCCCGTGATCTGGTCCTGGGCCCGGCTCTGAGATGTGGCGGCTCTGCCTTTACTCCGGACCCAAATTAATAATTAATATTTTTTATTAAGATAGATAGGTACCTAATAAGTCGCTATCCACGTGGACAAAGTTGCGGGCACAGCTGGTGTTTGTATGTATGTATATATATATATATATATATTTTTCTTTTTTTGTGGGAGGAAAATTCTTCATGGACACCTGGCGAGGTACCAGGTAGTGTCGGACTCCAACCGACTAAAAACCTCCCTCCCTTATTCTTCGCGACCATGATGGAAACCGCTTGCGCATTACTTCATCATGATAGCTGTCTAATTACCTTTGTTTGTTTATTTCCCTCTCCTTCGTCTCCACGATTGTCCTGACCACGCTGTAGGAATAGTTCCATGCTTCCTCTGAAGTTAAGTCCCTCATCATATTGTCCATATCGAAAGTCTTGTGGGTAACTTTAGTATAGTCGTGCCTGATACTTGTCCACTTCGGGCATACAAAAAGCACATGCTCGACATCATCGACCTCTCCACAGTAGATGCATACTTCACTACTTGTTCTTTTCCGACCATGTAAATACTTATATATATATATATATATTGTTAAGATTAATTTTTACAAAAGGAATGCGCCACGTTGGTCGCCATTTAATGTTATAATTATTTTTTATTTATAATAACAACGATTTTAATTACTTTAATAAGTTTTATTTTATTAAATTGATTTAATCTCAGGGATAAAAGTTCCGAGTGAATGAAGAATATAATATTTATTTTTAGACAATCTTGAGATACAAACACCAATATTAAAATAAATACAAATGACAATAAAAGAATTAACAATTACAAAAAAATAATTTTACCTCTGAATTAATTTACTTCCAATAAAACTTCAATATACTGCGCTTCAGTAATTCCTTCTTCAAGGTGATACGCTTTCTTGCCAGGTCTCGTGTATAGAATGGATATCTTGAAATTCTGGATTCTGTTGTCTTCTCACTCCGTCTTCTATGATAAATAACAATAGACTGCACTCTGTATTCTCATATATATATTCGGTGGCTATCGACAGACTTGACTTGACTCCGTACTCCTCAGAGGATAGCTATGGACCGACTCCTTTTTAGCGGGAAAGTTGGCGTCCTTTATTTCCAACTTCCGCATTTTTGCTGGTTTATATATGAAAATAATAATTATATTTTTGTAATACCAAATAATTAATTTATTATCATCTGAATGTACATTTAATATATGTATATTGTACATCAGTATTGTCCAAAAATATTATTAATTTAAAGTGTATATAATACGATGTTATTTGTATTTTATGGTTTGTGTTTTGCGCGGGCTTTTCAAACTATCGATTGTTATTTGAATTTAAAAATATTTTCGTGAATGTAATATATCATTACATTTGCACTCCTGTCTAAAAAAAAAAAATAATAATAAAAAATGATTTATGCTCGGTTTCAAAATAAAAAATAGAATTCAAAATTTAAATTTGGTTATCGAGATTAGATCTATTGGTCAGCCTGTTATTATTTATTCAAATTTTCAAAAACTTATTTCGTTACATAATTTTTATTCATTATCATTTCTCAATTTAAATTATCATTTTTCATTGTTCATTTTTAAACATTATCATTATCAAAACTATCTTATCCTAAACTAATATGATTATTAAATTTATGATAAATTTTTAAATATTATTATTATCAATTAAATCTTATACTAAACTAATTTTTGTAACAGATATAAATTCTAAACTAGTACTACATTTAAAAATTGTCCTGGATCCACTATTTATCATTAAAATCTTTTTTGCATCTGTCCGAACTATTCCTAAGGATTTGTTTTATTCTCTTTCGCGGTGGCCGATTTAATTTTGCAATTTTTTCTATCCCATTTTGACATTGATACTCAAAAATAATTTTTACTTTATTACCAAATTTGATGTTCAAATTTTTAAATTATTATCATTATTAATAGTTCTATTCAGTTTCTTCATTGGTATATTTCCACTTCTTTTATTATAACTCTTTTCATTTATTTTGGATTTATAGTTATCAGATAATTTTTCAATTTTATTTTGTTTCATCATTTTGTTTATAAATTTTGTCCTTATTTTATTTTTGAAATTATCATTTATTAGCTTATTATTTATTTTATTATTCTTAACCTCATTTTCATTACTTAATTCACTTAATAATTCTTGAATTTTATTATCTTGATAGGTTAAACAATTATAGTCATTTATATTTTTATTTTCTATCAATATTTTATCTTCTTCAAATATTTGGTCATTACAAGCATCATTACTATTTAAACTGTATTTTATAGTTTCATTTAAATTGTCATTATTTATTAATGTATCGTCATTTTCGGTATTTTTAATTAAATTTTCGTTATTATTTTCATTAATCTCAATAATTTCTTCACTACTTATATTATTTTTATTAAAAAGGCTATCATTCGATTTTTCCAACTTTATCGTCTCATTTTGATTTTCGCCCATATTATTTAAATATGCACATAAATCGTCCACTTTTCTATTATTTTTAATTAATTCGAACTTTAGTTCTTTATTTTGTTCCATTCTATTCGCGTCTATTTTATTTTCCAATATTTCATTATTTTTTCTTAATTCTAATATTAGTTCTTGTCTTTGTTCGTATAATAGCCTCATCAATTGTAATAGGCCTTGAGAATGCATCTCATTAGTTTTAGTTAAATTGTCATTACTTTTCTCATTTTGTATTATATATTCCTCCATTTTGTTATTCAATTCTGATATAAACTTATATTTTCCTATACACGCGGATGTATCTCATTATTCATTTCCTGAGTTCAAATCCCGTTATCTAATATGATATCCTAGTGACGCCTAGCAGATCCTGCAACGAGCTGCCGCCATTTCTATATAATCGATTTTCAATTGCATCATCCATTATTTACTTTTATTATTTTATTTAAAATGTCTTGTTATTAAGATATTTATTTAACGTTTTTAACTTCAATTCACTCGGCCGTCTACGTTGGGCGCCAATAATGTTAAGATTAATTTTTACAAAAGGAATGCGCCACGTTGGGTCGCCATTTAATGTTATAATTATTTTTTGTTTATAATAAAAACGATTTAAATTACTTTAATAAGTTTTATTTTATTAAATTGATTTAATCTCAGGGATAAAAGTTCCGAGTGAATGAAGAATATAATATTTATTTTTAGACAATCTTGAGATACAAACACCAATATTAAAATAAATACAAATGACAATAAAAGAATTAACAATTACAAAAAAATAATTTTACCTCTGAATTAATTTACTTCCAATAAAACTTCAATATACTGCGCTTCAGTAATTCCTTCTTCAAGGTGATACGCTTTCTTGCCAGGTCTCGTGCATAGAATGGATATCTTGAAATTCTGGATTCTGTTTTCTTCTCACTCCGTCTTCTATGATAAATAACAATAGTCTGCACTCTGTATTCTCTGTGGCTAGCGATAGACTCTAGCTCCACACTATTCGGTGGCTATCGACAGACTGACTTGACTCCGTACTCCTCAGAGGATAGCTATGGACCGACTCCTTTTTAGCGGGAAAGTTGGCGTCCTTTATTTCCAACTTCCGCATTTTTGCTGGTTTATATATGAAAATAATAATTATATTTTTCTAATACCAAATAATTAATTTATTATCATCTGAATGTACATTTAATATATGTATATTGTACATCAGTTTTGTCCAAAAATATTATTAATTTAAAGTATATATAATACAATGTTATTTGTATTTTATGGTTTGTGTTTTGCGCGGGCTTTTCAAACTATCGATTGTTATTTGAATTTAAAAATATTTTCGTGAATGTAATATATCATTACAATATATATATATATATATATATATATATATATATATATATATATATATATATATATATATATATATATATATATACTAGCTGTTACCCGGCGTGCCATGCTACACCTACTTTCTGCATTTAGAAAAGCCTAAATAAATTAGAAACCAAATAAGTATTATTAAAATCTAATAACACGAATTTGTAACTGTTATGAACCTGTGGCCTCCCAACTGTGAGTCCTAGATGACTTTGACCTAACCTATAACACCCCCCCCCCCCCCGTATCAAGACATACATGTATGCCAAGTTTGGTAAAAATTGGTCTAAGGGTGTGGATTTAAAAAAAAAAAAAAAAAAAAAAAAAACATACAGACAGCAGCTGGTAGACGTTTTTGACCTGGCTTATGGCAATCCCCTGATCAAGACCAACCTGTGTGCCCAGTTGATCAAAATCTGTGAATCGGTGTGGGTTTGTATAAAGAACAAACATACAGACAGACAGATGGTAGCCGTTTTGACCTAGCCTATGGCAATCAAGATCTACCTGTGTTCCAACTTAGGTCGAAATCGGTCGAACGGTGTGGATTTTTATAGGAAACAAACATACAGACAGACAGCTGGTAGAGGTTTTTGACCTAGCCTACGGCACTCTCCAGATTAGGATCTACCTATGTGCAGAGTTTAGTCAAAATCGGACGAACGGTGTGGATTTTTATAGGGAAAGATAAACATACAGACAGACAGCTGGTAGATGTTTTTGACCTGGCCTACGGCACTCTCTAGATTAGGATCTACCTGTGTACCGAGTTTAGTCAAAATCGGACAAACGGTGTGGATTTGTATAAGGGACAAACATACATACAGACAGCTGGTAGATTTTTTTGACCTAGCCTGTTATCAAAATCGAAACATTTTTGAGCCGATGAGGAACTTCTTAATAATTCAAACCCCCCTAAAAGTACTTACACATTTGAATATCAAAAAAACCTTTCTTAGCGAGTGTTTGTAAGTGGTTCGGTATATTATTACTTCGGATGGGCCATCACCAGGGCGTAAACTCTATGAGGGACAAAATCACATTTTATTTCTAGTAATTCAAGGACTGCCATCATAGTAGAAATTAACCTCAATTAAAAATAATACTATGAAATAGATAATGTACGGTAACAGCTGTTCTGTTATCGTCCTAGCAACGCATGCTGCCTTGGCTTGCCTACTCTAACCAACTAAAACTTTAAACCCCTCTAAAAATATTTAAAAATTTTAATGTCAAAAAATCCTTTCTTAGTGAGTGCCTACGTTATATAGGGAGTGTCCATGCAAAGTTTCAAACTTTTCTGTCAAGCGGTTTGGGCTGGGGGATGATAGGTCAGTGAGTCAGTGAGTGGTATTTGACAAATATATAATACTAGCTGAATACTCGTGCTTCACCACGGCCGATAAGTATTTTTTATATTGCGTTAAATAAGATATGATCAAAATTAACGCTACTACATAATTTTGTACAGCTTATTATTGCACGGACTTACCGTTACCCAGGAAACACCATGTGGAGGTAACCGTACTTGTTTCCGGTGGAGAGTAAAATAAAAAAAAAAAAAAAGTACAACAACCGCTTAAAAAGTTAGGTAAACAGAGACAAATACACGTTGAAAAGCATAAAACTAACAAATTTGAAGTTTTAAGCACTTATCTCTTCGATTGATATCGCCTCACCGAAGATTACAACAGAATCTTATTGTAGAGAATTTATTAACCTTTCGAATAGCCACGTTCCACTTACTACGAGTTCCCAACCGTTTTCGAGATATTTTTGAAAATATACTGAGATCCGAAAACTTTGTATCACCATTCATACAATTTTTTCAATGTACTTCGTTTTTGAATACCCAAACAAAAAATTAGTTTTGAAAAGTATTTCTATCAATTTTTCTGGTAAATGGCTACAGAACTCGCTTAAAAAATGGTTTCATTTGTTTTCCTACGTTAAGGAATCTTTCGCACAAATTTCGCTCCAAAAACCATGTTCCAGTAAACGGATTCAACTGGTTAATGAACTTGGCTTTTTGAATGAGAAGAAAGATTTTTGTACCAGATGTTATCAAAATCGAACCATTTTTGAGCCGATGAGGAACTTCTTAATAATTCAAACCCCCCTAAAAGTACTTAAACATTTGAATATCAAAAAAAACTTTCTTAGCGAGTGTTTACACTCTAAACGTATTGTCCGTGCAAAATTTCAAATTTTTGTGTCCAGTGGTTCGGGATATTATTACCTCGGATGGGCCATCACCAGGGCTTAAACTCTATGAGGGACAAATCACATTTTATTTCTATTAATTCAAGGAATGCCATCATAGTTGAAATTAACCTCAATTAAAAATAATACTATGAAATAGATAATGTAAGGTAACAGCTGTTCTGTTATCGTCCTAGCAACGCATGCTGCCTAGGCTTGCCTGCCGTAACCAACCAAAACTTTAATCCCCTCTAAAAATACTTAAAAATTCGAATATCAAAAAATCCTTTCTTAGCGAGTGCCTACGGTATATAGGGAGTGTCCATGCAAAATTTTCTGTCAAGTGGTTTGGGCTGGGGGATGATTGGTCAGTGAGTGAGTGAGTGGTATATGACAAATATATAGTAGACTAGCTGAATACCCGTGCTTCGTCACGGCAGACAAGTAGTTATTATTTTATTGCGTTAAATGATGTATCATAAAAATTAACACCCCTACTTAATTTTGTGCAGTTTATTATAGCACGGTTCCCGTCATACAATAAGTTAGTCATCAGTTTATAAGTAATCAGAGTATAATGTTTCTTGACATAGGGATGCTCCGCACCAATATCAAAAAACAGATAACGTATAGATAACCCGTTATCTATAGGTTACCAGCGTGGGCGTATATAAGGAGAACTGAGGGATATGCAGCCTCCTCTGATTTGAAAGCTCAAGTTTGTTAACCAACAGAATCTGTCCACTGGAACATGGTTTTCAAGTTCATATGCATGCAGGTACTTGTTTTGTAGGCTATTTGACAAAGTAAAACTAATGAAACCATTTTTAAAGCGGTATCTGAAACCATTTTCAAGACACATGGATGCAACTATTTTTGCAAATAGTAATAATTTTCAGTTTGGGTATTCAGAAACGATTGATTCAGTTGGAACTTATTCCAGATGTTCGAAATTCGTTTAATCTAAAATATTTAAATTTGGGTTGTGTTTGAAGGTAAGAAATTATTACAAAAAAAATACTACAAAAAAAAATGTTGATAATGGATGAATTTTCGATGTGGCGATGTCAATCCGAGAAATAAGTGCTTACAACTTCAAAATTGTTAGTTTTGTTCTTTTTAACGGGTTTTTGTCTCTGTTTACCTAACGTTTTAATTGGCTATTTTTTTTTTATAGAATTAACAGCTGGGCTCACAAATTGCTTACACGTTAAAATCATTCTGCTTAAATATAATCAAGATACAGAGGAAGAACGAATATTGTAGTTCATTTGAAGACAAGAAAGGCAAGAGACCTACAAAACGATCTGGATAAAGTAACTTCGAGTCAAGGATCGCGAGGATCAAGGCATTTTTAGCTGAACGGAATAGCATATCCTCGACTGTTGCAAAGCTATACCCTAAATAGAAAACTGAAATTAAGAATAAACTAACCTAGTAAGTTATATTTTATACAAGCTGGTTAAGAATATCATTACGTTGACAAAATTATGAAGCATTTTATCTATTTCATTCTTCCCAATAACAGATGTATCTAGGTAATTCTCAGCATACTAAACTAAGTTGTCCTAACGTGTACATGCAAGAAATGTCTAAAATCTTTACAAATTGCCGTTTTGTTCATAGTGTACCTTGCCAATAGCTAAATTATTCAGTTTTTTTCGATGACTGATATATCAAAATGCAATTCAAGCTCGATAGAACCTGGTCCTTCTTCGTCCCAGCGAAACATTGTTTCTAACATGGCAAAAGTTCATAATGCTTTATGCACTGTATGTGGTCAAACGTTTAAAAATGAAAGAGGGCTTAAGACGCATACGAGCAAAAAGCATTTTAAAGAGGCCAATTTGAACAGCATCAAAACTATTTTAAAGTCCTACCCATCGCAGGATTCCAATTCAAGTAAGTTTCCTTTAACGCCAAATTTAAAGACAGAAATCGATCACTGGACAAATCAATTCAAAGGCATAGTTAAAAATGTAGCAACATTTTCTCCAGGAGAGTTCGATGATACAATAGTCAATTTCCTTGGTTTTTTAAAAGATTCTAACAATATTTTGCCTGGACCGAAACACCCAGCAGTCAGGTACTATAAATCAAGGAAGAAGGCAGGTAAAGTAGGAAAGGATAAAGGTGCAGGAGAGGCCTCGAATCCTCAGCGAGCTAACAAGGCTGCCAGGGCTAGAAGAACTGAGCAATATCAATACGAGGTTGCTCAGTATGACTATGGTCAATAGTATCATGAATGCTGACAGTCCGAAGTACTGTTCAATCAAAGCACAAACTGTCTATGACCACTTTCAATCAGTCCTTGGTCATAATAACATCAAGACAAGGGAGTCATATGAAGTAAATACTAAGAATCCAAATATAAATTCGGTAGATATTAAGTCGATTCACAGAGCCATAAAATCTACTTCTCTTGATACTTCGGCAGGTCCTGATGGGGTTCTTATAAAAACAATCAAAGGTCTGAATGTAGCCCATATTTTAAAAGACATTGCAGATATTATATTAATGACTTCATATGTCCCAGAAGCATTAAGGCAAGGAAGGACTATATTAATATATAAAGGGAAAGGTCCGGTCAATGAGATGTCATCATGGAGACCGATAACTGTGTATTCGATAGTCAGACGCCTCATAGAAAAAGTGTTGGACTACGAATTAAGGAAACAAATAAATTTTCATTCTAGTCAACGAGGCTTTATAAAGGGTCTTCCAGGATGTCACGTAAATACACGTATTATCGAAGCTATCCTACAGAAATCAAGAAATAATAAAGAAGACAGCGTCTTAGCGTTTCTTGATGTTACAGGTGCCTTCGATAATGTGGGTCATGATCACATTATGAAAACGTTAGTGGCAAAAGGAGTATCAGGTGATCTTACAGGTGCAATATCTGCCTTGCTTTGTAACAACAAGATTAAAATAAGAGCTGGCTTAAATCAAACGGATTCCATCGAAGTAAAGCGAGGAGTACCTCAGGGTGGCCCTTTATCACCGACATTATTTATAATGGCCATAGACCATGTCTACAGGGAGGTGTGCGATCATGAATTTGCGAACCAACTAGGATATAGACTAACAGAAACCAACAGTCCTGTAATCCTAACTGGTTTTGCAGATGATCAGGTCGTTACTTCTCCAGATGTAGATTCTGGAGTAAGAGTTATAAATGTCGTCACGAGAATTTTCGATGAAATTGGACTGGAAATTAACCCAAGCAAAAGCTCAGCGATTATTATTAAAAAAGGCAATTTCGTGACGGGAAAGCTTCTCTAAGAAAATGGCGGAGAAATACATTCGATCGAAGAAAATGATACAATCAAATACCTCGGGTGCAATTTCTCCACCGAGCTGACGTTTAATGAGAAAACTTTAAGCAAAGCGAATGAAAATTTAAACAGGCTAACCACGTCAAATCTGCTAAGAGCTGATCAGAAATTAAATGTTATCAACCAATACCTGTTCCCCACACTAATTTACCCCCTGCAAACAGCTCCTCTAATTAAAATGAGCCCATCATTTCTGGAAGGAGTGGACATAATAATAAGGCGGAGTGTAAAGGCCATGTTAGGTCTGCCTGCGAATACTTGTAGCGCAATGTTTTATGCTCCACAACGCTTCCGAGGCCTGGGGTTGTTACGGTGTCTTTGGGAGGTACCACTTCAACATTGGTCCATCGCACAAAAGCTAGATCGAGTGTCCGATGAACAATTCCAGCCAATGTTCAGCTACTCTCAAGAATCGACAGAATGTGCCAATAGACTGAACATTAACATAGTCCAGCTTCATGAAGACCACAACATTAAGAAGATCAGGCGTAACCTTCGGGAAAAAGCTTTCGAAGAATGGTCGCACTCGAAGTGGCAAGGCATAGGAGTTGAACATTTCAGAGACTGTCCTAAAAGTAACAAATTTATTTACAATAAATCTGTTTTATCATGCTCCGAATGGACGAATGCTCTGAAACTGAACACTAACTACGCGCCATTGAGAGGTGTACCCGGTGTTTCAGGAACATCAAACGTTGGACCCCTCTGCCGCCGATGCGGTAGAGAGACCGAAACTCCAGCACACGTGCTTGGGAAGTGTCCAATGAATATGCTCCTGGTCACACGGAGACATCATAATGTCAAGCACAAAATTATTAATCTCCTTCAAAAAAAGGAATTTACGTGCTTTGAAGAGGTTTATGGCGTCGATGATGACGGATGTCCTAGATATGCCGACATAATTGCCTTCAAAGATAAATCGAATGAAGCATACATTATCGACCCCACTGGGGGATACGAGACAAACAATCCACACCAAGCAGAAGAAATTAATTTGGAAAAAAGAGAAATCTATACCAAGTGTATAGAATTCTACCAGGAAAAATTCCAAGAAAGATTCGGGCGAAGAAAATACATAGTTGAAGGACTTTGGTTTGGAGCAAGAGGGACGATTCCGAAACGGACGCAAGACTTTTTGCAAGATTTAGGCGTGGACTCAAAGGAACTATCTATCCTCGCGGAATCTATTTTGATAGATTCTCTGGGGATACTCCACAAGCACATATACGGGAGCTAACCAGCTGCTTGTCAATCTTTCGACAATCATTTCACCAAATTTTGCCAAACATGTCTTTATTATTCTTTGCATTTAATTTATTATCAAAATTCGTTTAATATTAAAATTAATTATTTATTTAAAACAGATCTTCAAAATTCATTTTTCCAAATTAATATAATAACCTTTTTTTAACCAACTGAAATGAATTTTCGTAAGATTGATAAGTACGCTGTGTTTATAGCATCCCAAAACATTTGGGCAGCATACTTTATTTTTATAAATAAAGAATTTCTCTCTCTAGAATTTAATAGTTAAGTTAGTGGTTTCATTATAGTCGATTCGACAGAGTCATTTGAATGAAACCATTTTCGAAGCCATAGTATAGCTGACAATTTTTGAAATAAGTAGAAAAAAAATTGAATTTTTCTTTTGGATAACGACAGATTGAGTTGACAATTTTTCCAAAACATTTGAAAATCATCCACTAATACTTAAAAATGTTGGTTAGGTTTGGTGCTGAGGATGTATTAGAAAAAAATAGATAATAAACAGAAGAGTAGTTTTGAGATGTTGGAATATCGTATTAAATATTTGTAAAATGGTTGTGAAATCCTGGTGTGTGGAAGGTAACTATTCGAAAATTACTACATTTCCTACAGAAATTACAGCAATTTTTGATGGAGTTGATGTCAGTTGAAAAAATCGGAGCTGGAAAGTCGAAAGTGTGGGTATTGTTTTCCTCAGTTTTAATTAATTGTTGCTGTTTGTTTAAATTGTATTTAAGAGTGAAATTATATTTAAATAAAGCAAGTCGAGTAAATGAGAAACGTGTTAGTAATAGAGTTGTGGTTAAGATTAGGAGAGAGGAAGTGGAGTGAATAATTTCCGATTGGCGTCAGCGGGTACTGTCAGTTTTCTCTGCTTTGTCGTGCCTAAAATTTTGCTTTTCCATAAAAAATCATTCATCATTAGAACATGTGTTTTAATTTTTCACCAAATATCAACTCTTTCTCTCCAAGCATTCCAAGTGATATTAGGGATAAGAACGGAAAAGCACTAAGATGACACAGTTCCAGCGAGTCTGGCTTTTTTAATGATATTTATGTTATTCTTAAAAATAAAAAAGAAAAGAACAGAAAATAAATTATTATTATTCTTGGCTATTCTTCAGACTTAGTAAGAAAAAAAATAAGAAAATGAAGAAGAGAAAAATGAATGAGCCCGAGTGAAAGAAGCAAATAGCCATTGGATTGACAGCTCTTACAGCCAACCTTGGAAAGAAGGAAATAGCCATTGGATTGACAGCTCTTACAGCCAACCTTGGAAAGAAGCAAATAGCCATTGGATTGACAGCTCTTACAGCCAACCTTGGAAAGAAGCAAATAGCCATTGGATTGACAGCTCTTACAGCCAACCTTGGAAAGAAGCAAATAGCCATTGGATTGACAGCTCTTACAGCCAACCTTGGAAAGAAGCAAATAGCCATTGGATTGACAGCTCTTACAGCCAACCTTGGAAAGAAGCAAATAGCCATTGGATTGACAGCTCTTACAGCCAACCTTGGAAAGAAGGAAATAGCCATTGGATTGACAGCTCTTACAGCCAACCTTGGAAAGAAGCAAATAGCCATTGGATTGACAGCTCTTACAGCCAACCTTGGAAAGAAGGAAATAGCCATTGGATTGACAGCTCTTACAGCCAACCTTGGAAAGAAGCAAATAGCCATTGGATTGACAGCTCTTACAGCCAACCTTGGAAAGAAAACATTCAAAATATGACGAGAGCGTCTTGGAACAAGTCCGGATTGATAACACATAGAGCAATCAGAGATTTAGGGAGAAATCTGTGGATTTTAAGGAAGGTCATTAAGAATAAAACAGAAATCTCAGAATTATAAAATTACTTTTTATTTAAAAAACAAAATTAAACAGGATTAATCTTTATTAAAATTAATAAATATTATTTAAAAACAAAACAAATTAAAATTATAAATCTTTATAATAAATAACATAGACGTTAGAACTAATAAAGCAAAATGTCCGCATTGGATTGTCAATAAATATATAATAAAGAAAATAATTGAAGAGTTTCACTTCTTCTATTTCTACAAGTAGAATTCTTCATTTATTGCAGACGGGTTAGGAAAGGGCCAATCTAGAACAAAGCATTCACAACATTATATCTTCCGAAAATGGTTCAGTTCAAGCATAATCTTCTAATAGAAGAGTACACACTGGAGGGAAGGAGGCATTGAGAGAAGATAGTAATAGGCAGGCTACGATTCAAATATATAGGCTGTCCTATATAGGCAGGCCACGATTCAAATATATAGGCTGTCCTATATAGGCAGGCTACGATTCAAATATATAGGCTGTCCTATATAGGCAGGCTACGATTCAAATATATAGGCTGTCCTATATAGGCAGGCTACGATTCAAATATATAGGCTGTCATATATAGGCAGGCCACGATTCAAATATACAGACAGGCCACGATTCAAATATATAGGCTGTCCTATACAGGCAGGCTACGATTCAAATATATAGGCTGTCCTATATAGGCAGGCCACGATTCAAATATATATAGGGGTCTCCCGTGGTCTAGTGGCTAGCGCGCTAGATTCATAAGCGGGAGATGGTGGGTTCGATCCCCACCGGCGACAGGAAGGGGTCTCCCGAGGTCTAGTGGCTAGCGCGCTGGATTCATAAGCGGGAGATGCTGGGTAGGAGACCCGGTAGCCGTGAGGGTTAAGGCGTGAGCTCTTAACACTCCGTGCCAAAGGTCATGGGTTCGATTCCCACTAGGGGTGGTGGCTTTTCTTTCGAAAAAAGAAAAGGCATTACCCCAATCCTGGCTAGAAAAGGGTGGTAACCTATAGATAACCCGTCCTAAAATTCGTAGTTAATAATAAATGGACGTTAAAATTTAAATATAAAAATATATAGGCTGCCCTATATAGGCAGGCCACGATTCAAATATATAGGCAGGCCACGATTCAAATATATAGGCAGGCCACGATTCAAATATATAGGCTGTCCTATATAGGCAGGCAACAATTCAAATATATAGGCTGTCCTATATAGGCAGGCCACGATTCTAATATATAGCCTGTCCTATATAGGCAGGCTACGATTCAAATATATAGGCAGGTCACGATTCAAATATATAGGCTGCCCTATATAGGCAGGCCATGAGTCAAATATATAGGTTGTCCTATATAGGGAGGCCACGATTCAAACATACAGGCCGTATCGCAAGTAGATGACAATACTCTAGGGGGTGGAACTAGACAACAAATGTAGTTAAATGCTGCCAACCTCAAGTTTCTGTCTACTTCTGTTTTATATATATTGTAATGATATATTACATTCTTGAAAATATTTTTAAATTCAAATAACCATCGATATTTTGAAAAGCCCGCGCAAATCACAAACCATATGTACAAATAACATTATATTATATACGATCAAAATTAATAATATTTTTGGACAATACTGATGTACAATATATCCATATTAAATGTACATTCAGATAACAATAAATTAATTATTTTGTATGGCAAAAAACAATTGTTATCTTTATATACAATCCGGCAAACTGCGGAAGTTGGAAAGAGGGAAGCCAAAGTTTCTCTCTCGAATGGCGTCTTTCTATTCTCAGCGTTGGTGGAAGGCGGACCTCTCCTCCAAGGAATACCAAGTGAATTGAGTTTTTGATGAAAGCAGATTGAGTTAGAGGTAAGAATTGTTTTTTTTGTGGTTGATTATTTTATTATTATTTGTTGTGTAATTTAATATTGTGTGTATCTCAGAATTGTCTGAAGATAAATGTAATACCGTTCATTCACTCGGAACTTTGTCCCTGAGATTAAGTTAAATTAACATAATAAAACTAATTAAAATTTCCTTATTTCTTATTGTAAAAAATAATCATTACATTTAATGGCGCCCAACGTGGGGCCGAGTGAATTAAAATTAAAAGCGGTAAATAAATATTGAAAATAAAACTTAAAAGTAATTTTTTTTTTTTTTTTAAATAAAAATGTCTGACGTAAATATTGAACAATTTCAAAATAACGGTGAAGAAAATAATGTAGAATCACCGGAATACGTATTTTTTACGCCAGGAGAAATAAATATTATAGTCGAAACACGTGAAAACGAATTGCAGGAGGATGATGCAATAGCATTCAGAGAATCGACGGCGGGTTCCTTAGGAACAGAAAGTCTATCCAATGACCGTACTCCGGAAAGGGATAATGAGATGCATCCGTGGCACGTGGATCAACTCATGAGATTTTTAGCAGACAAGTTCCAAGAGTTTAATGCTAAGAATGATAAAAATTATGCAGAACTAAGTAAAAACCATAAAATATTAGAAAGTAAAATAGACGCGAATAGAATGGAACAAAATAAAAAATTGGACGATTTATGTAATACTTTAAATAATATGGGTAAAAATCGGAATGAAGAGACGATGGAGTTGGAAAAATCGAATGATGACTTTTTTAATAAAAATAATATAAGTGGTGAAGAGGTTATTGAGGTTAATGAAAATAATAACGAAAATTTAATTAAAAATACCGAAAATGACGATACACAATTCAATAAGGACGATTCAAGTGAATTAATAAAAGATAATTTCAATTATGATTGTAGTATTATTGATCAAAAATGTGAAGAAAATAAAATATTTGTTGAAACTAAAGATGAAAGTGAGTATGTTTGTTTAGTGAATGAAGATGATAAAATTAAAGAAATATTATTGAGTAATTTGAATAATAATAATGAAAAAATAAATCAAATAATTAAAAATAATATAACTAATGATAATTTAAAAAATAAAATAAGTACAGACGTTATGGATGAGAATTTGGGACAAAATAATATTAAAAAATTAGTTGATGATCATATAATTAGTTTAAAAATAATGAGTTATAATAATAATAATGGTAATAATCAAAATAATATAATGAATAAAAATGTTAACATAAATAATCATCTGAAAAATATGGACACCAAATTTGGTAATAAAGTAAAAATACTTTTTGAGTATCAATATCAAAATGGGATTGAAAAAATTGCAAAATTAAATCGGCCACCACGAAAGAGAATAAAACAAATCCTTAGGAATAATTCGGACAGATGCAAAAAAGATTTTAATGATAAATAGTGGATCCAGGACAATTTTTAAATGTAGTACTAGTTTAGAATTTTTATCTGTTACAAAAATTAGTTTGGTATAAGATTTAATTGATAATAATAATAATTAAAAATTAATATAAATGTTGAAAGCACATTAGTTAGGATAAGAAAATTTTGATATTATGTAAAATTAATAAATTTAATAATAATGTTTTTTGTATATTAAAATAAACTTATTTCAATAAAGATCATTAGTTTAGCCTAAAATAAATTTGATGATTATAAAAATAATTTAAAATAAGAATATTAATAAAATACTATATTCATATAATCAAAATAATTAAAAATTATGAGACGAAGTAAGCTATCAAAATTTAAAAATAATATAATACACTTGCTATTATTCTGAACTCTATATTCCGAAACTCCAAATTAAAAAAGTCAATTTTAAATTTATTTTTTATACCGGACTAAAAACATTTTTTTTTTAAATTTTTTTTTTTTAGACAGGAGTGCAAATGTAATGATATATTACATTCTTGAAAATATTTTTAAATTCAAATAACCATCGATATTTTGAAAAGCCCGCGCAAATCACAAACCATATGTACAAATAACATTATATTATATACGATCAAAATTAATAATATTTTTGGACAATACTGATGTACAATATATCCATATTAAATGTACATTCAGATAACAATAAATTAATTATTTTGTATGGCAAAAAACAATTGTTATCTTTATATACAATCCGGCAAACTGCGGAAGTTGGAAAGAGGGAAGCCAAAGTTTCTCTCTCGAATGGCGTCTTTCTATTCTCAGCGTTGGTGGAAGGCGGACCTCTCCTCCAAGGAATACCAAGTGAATTGAGTTTTTGATGAAAGCAGATTGAGTTAGAGGTAAGAATTGTTTTTTTTGTGGTTGATTATTTTATTATTATTTGTTGTGTAATTTAATATTGTGTGTATCTCAGAATTGTCTGAAGATAAATGTAATACCGTTCATTCACTCGGAACTTTGTCCCTGAGATTAAGTTAAATTAACATAATAAAACTAATTAAAATTTCCTTATTTCTTATTGTAAAAAATAATCATTACAATATATATACTGTTTTAAAGGTTATTGAACAAAAATCGTGATTTCCGAAGAAGACCCCCAAGTTTCTCTGCTTTTACACATTATTTTTCAATGTTACATTACTTTTTTTTAAATCAGTATTAAATTTGCTTTAAGGCCAATGGACTTTTGATGTTCACAAGAGTCTTTTTCAAACCTCAATAACAAAAAGTTTGTATTAATAAAAAAGTCTAGTTAATGACAAATTTCGAGAATCACTAATCTTCCAAAAACAATTCTGCAAACTGCGGAATCCCACAAAAGTTGTAAAATTTAATTACCTTTCGAACGGTAAACTCAGAACTAAGAATATCTCACAATTTCATAATGTGATTGGAAATTTAGAGGGGAAAACAAATGATAAAACTAATAGCATGTTTATTTTTCTGATCTTGTCAGAAATAAACAAAAATTATTCTTGTTGAAATTGATATTTAATGATTACGGTAAGCCTCACATTGAAGTTGAATAAAAAAGAAAAAGAATTCCATTGAAAATGATAAAAGTTCTACAACTCCCTCCTCCTTGCAGAACCCATGCAACTCTCACCGCTAGTCGTATGATAATCTATCTTTTGGTAGTAAAGGAAACAGCCTGTTTTTTCAACTGGATTGTTAAATTCAAATGCTTTTTATGTTGTCCTTGAGAATGATATAAGTAGCAACAGAGGAGGCCAGTTTCCTTTTTCTTTATGGCGCATTGAGGGTGTAGTGGGGAATTTCCTGAACGAGCCGTGAGATGAGAAATATCCTGCTGCATGTTGGAATCGAATCACCATCTCCCGCATGAGAATCTAAGGTGTTAGCCACTAAACCCAGGGGGAGACCCTAGGAGGACAGATGTAGCAATTTTTAAAATTTTCGAATTCTTCTTTTTTTTCAATTTTAATGTAAGACTTACTTTCTTTAGTCTAGCTTGTAGCTTTTTCTTTAATCTCAACAATATGATATACAGGGTGTCCTGCCTTGAGATGTCATAACTTTAGGGGTTTATTCTGCACCTCTTTTGTAGTTCAGGGACACAGAAATCAACTTTCTATCTCAACATAGATAGTTGCAGAGCTACTCAAACTTTTGTCCATTTTCAAAACTATTGGTTTTTTTTTTGTTTTTTTATTAAAAACTGTATTTTCGAGATTTTAAATTAATTTATCGTAAATAACGACCACATTTTTAAAATCTACATTAAATTACCAATACGAAACACCCGTTATTGAAATGTTACCATGTAAATTAAGAGCTATATTAAATGCCATATGGATGTGAACTTATTTTATACGTGTTTTCTGATATTATTCAATCTTTTCTTAATCAGCTATATGTAAAGTTAGAAGTTTGCCTCCACTTCAAAAGTTGCATTATTTAATAAGCTTTAAAATGGTACCTCATTGGTTTAGAAAAAAAAAAAAAAAAAAAAAAAAAAACCTATTTAAATCTATTTTTTTCTGATTTCCAGGTCAAAACCAATATTTGTGGTTTAGCTTGAAGGAGCCATTCTGAAGACATTCCTTGACGATGTCCCATACTTTCCACGCTACATGGCGTGTATAACACATACCCATCTACCAAATATTAACTCACTCTGGTTGCCCAGCTGGTAAGTGAAGACCTAATATATTGTATTATTATATAGCTCATTTATTGTATTTGTATTGTTATTAGTGACATATGTAGAGTTTCCTCCTTATTCTTCATTTTTACATCTATTACGTAATTTCTAAATGACATGCAGGATAAAAGCGTAACGGAAACCCGCAAAGATCTTTCTTTTCCCGAGGATTTTCCCATAAAATGAGGCTGATTATCCTATATTTTCAATGCGAATGAAAAAAGATCACATCCAACCTAAAAGACTTCTTTCAACAATTCTTTCCTCAGATTAAATTTATTTATAGTTCCAAAGTGATGAGAATACTCTTGCAACTATTTCAGCATTAAACTGCAATTTTTCCTATTTTATAGTAAAATTCTAAGAAAGTAAAAAATAAAATAAAATATACAAGTTTCTTATTTTGCGAGCAGTTTTCAAACATATATTAAAAATATGTGGTAATGAGGAAATGCTGGCATTTGTTTAAGGGCGAAAGCCTTCAAAATATATTTTTTAGGATTTATAAAATTATGCATATGAAATGTTTCGATAAGATCTTTAACTTTGGACCTTTGGAATTTTGCGATATTTCTTAGAGCTTTGGGGATAAGGAACTGATAAAAAAACTAATATCACATGTACTTTTGACATAGGAAAAGTTTCCTACTTTAAAAATAGTTTCTCTAATTTAAAAGGTCAAGTTTGTTAACCAGCAAATTCCGCCTACCAGAACACGGTTTTATGGGTAATCGTTGCACTTAGGGCTTTGCATTTATAGATTTGCAAGTACTCTTCTTTCTGATTCTGTTGTAATATTTGCAGCATGTTTGAAATTTGCCAAGCTAAGATGTTTACATTTTGGTTACATTTGAAGTAAACGAAATATTAGAAGAAAAAAAAAATTATTAACAGCCATGAAAAGTTTAATAAAGATTTTATTAGAGAGAATTTAACACTCGGAAAGACAACAATTTCCCATGAACGAAGACATTGTAAATAAAACGGATCCTTGTATAAGTAGTATTTGTAATGAATGGAAGAACATTCCAACTCCGATAGATGTGGAAGCATAAAATCTACTTAAAGAATAATTTATAAAATAGTTTATACAAAATTTAATAACAGTGATAATATTTCACCATCTTATTTGATTCATTATAATTATTATTTATACTAAATATTATTTCAATTAATCTCACTGATGAATTAAGATAGATACATGTTTTATGAAGATGTGTCAGCCATATATTTTCCAAGTCTAATCAGGATTTGAATGTCTAATTTCAACGATATCAGTGTTGATTAGATGAAAAACGAAATATTATTTTTAAACTCTTTGAAAACTCATCTCCAATTGTAAAACTTAGTGATCTTACTTCTTTACAACTAATTAGATTAAGCAGGGAATCAAAAAACAAACATCTGACTAGTCAAAAGGTACTTTTCACAGTTTGTATATTCACAAGATTAATAATATTCAACAAATCATGATCATCATCATACTCTTAGGAAGAAGACGATGTCCTAGACAACATGTTGTAGTGAACTGGACCACTTAACTCTCATACAGGTATTATACAACGCCCGTTCCACGCCAGTCGTGTGGGAATTGGGTCTTACACTGCCAAAGCTTTTTAATTGAAAAAAAAAAATATATAAAAAACAATAATTCATATATAAATATGAATACATCATCATGTATTAGTAGTATTAGTCTTTTGGTCAATTAGGAGAG
This sequence comes from Gonocerus acuteangulatus, assembly GCA_946811695.1. Lineage (NCBI taxonomy): Eukaryota > Metazoa > Arthropoda > Insecta > Hemiptera > Coreidae > Gonocerus > Gonocerus acuteangulatus. The sequence continues at coordinate 644,067 of OX328127.1, forward strand.
AAAAAGAATACATTATTTCCAATAATCCTAAAAAAAAAAAAAAATAGAAAGTAAGTATATAAATATTTCCTGTACGGTTCTTCACTCATTTACAGAGGAGGGGTCTTCCGTGGTCTAGTGGCTAGCTCGCTGGATTCATAACCGGGAGATGGTGGGTTCGATCCCCACCGGCGGCAGGAATTTTCTCATCTCAGGGCTCGCTGAGAAAATTCCTCGCTGCACCCTGGATGTCGGCGCTAATGGCCAAGATTTGTCGATGCGCCGTATAAAAAAAAAAAAAAAAAAAAAAAAAAAAAAAAAAAAAAAAAATTACAGAGGAAAACAATAATTTATTTATCATTTTTAGTGGGGTCTTCCGTGGTCTAGTGGCTAGCGCCTTAGATTCATAAGCAGGAGATGGTGGGTTCGATCCCCCAACAATCTTGGCGGCAAGAATTTTCTCATCCCACGGCTCGTTGGGAAAATACCTCGCTGCACTCTGGATGTCGGCGCTAATGGCTTAGTTGTCGAAGCGCCGTAAAAATAAAAAAGAAAATTAGAAAATAAAAAATAAATTTTTAGTATCAAGGAATTGTAATGAAATTCGGTCGACAAGAAGGCCATCAAGGGACTGGAAAGCCTATTTCCAAAAGCCATTAAAAAAAAAAGAATTATGAAGAATTAAATTGGTTCATTAAGGAATAATAAATTGTAGTAAATGTTGAAAGTAGGTAAGAATGAATGAATAAGCATACCAGTAAGCATCATCTTGACTGACGATGTGTAGAATATCGCCTTTAAGGAAATCAAGACCGGCTTCTTTGCAAGGTATGTACGGATCTGCAGAAGCACAATAATCAAAATGTGCACGGACTCGGACTTTACTTTCTCTACAGCCTGATCTTCCGTCGGCAGGAACTAGCTTGAACGTTATAGTTCCTTCAGATGCTTGCTAAACAACAACAAATAATACACTTTAATACACATATTCCACCAGACCACTAGTAAATCTTACATTTAGCAATATAAATAGAATAACTACAACTGCTAATTGTTCTATATATGTAAATATCGTCTTATTAAGAAGGAAGCTAACAGCTCCAGGTCTGCTGGTCAATGCTTCTCTACAGGATTAGACCTTAACACTATACTAAATGATATAAGGCTGAAGGAGCCTTTCGTTGAGGAATCCTCCACCTGACAAACAAAACTTTACATAAATACCATAAATTTAAAGTGTAACTATGAAATCCTCTGATGCAGGAGATGCGAGAACTAAGCAAATTTCTAACCAACCCAATGACTGGCATAACTGTTTTTTTTTCTTTGGATTTGTCCTTAGAAAGTTTTCTCTTCTAAATTTTAAGCTAGATATTAAATTGCTGTGAACGGTAGAAAAATGAAAATAAATCTATAAACTAAATATCTTACAAGTATTGCAAGAACATCATTTGGAGTTTTCCCTTCAACATTGATTCCATTAACTTCAACAACTTCATCGCCAACATGAATCAAACCAGATCTATCGGCTGCTCCTCCGTGCATTACTCGTGCTATCACTATCTTACCTGTATCGTCTTCGCTTTTAATAGTAGCTCCCTACAACAACAACAAAAATAATTATATACTCTAGTAGACATTATATATATATATATATATATATATATATATATATATATATATATATATATATATACTATATATTTGTCAAATACCACTCACTCACTCATTGACCTCCCACTGGACAGAAAAATTTGAAATTTTGCATACACACTCTCTTTAGCATGTAGACACTTGCTAAGAAAGCATATTTTGATATTCAAATTTTTAGAGGGGTTTGAATTTGTAGTTGGTTAGTGCAGGCAAGCCTAGGCAGCATGCGTTGCTAGGACGATAACAGAACAGCTGTTACTGTACTTTATCTTTTCATAGTATTATTTTTAATTGCAGTTATGAGGGCAGACCTTGAATTACTAGAAATAAACTGTGATTTTGTCCCTCATAGAGTTTACGCTATACCTGGTGATGGTCCATCCAAGGTAATAATATCCCGAACCCTTGCACAGCCTCATGGGCGTATATAAGGGCGGGGGGCTGCAGCCCCCCCCCCCAAAATTTTGAATTGATCGGTAACAATTTGATAAAACCCTTAAAAATAAATTAAATAAGATCATTTAGTTCATAACAAATATTCTATTTTGGGTGTAATAGTGTTTAAGTTGGCTAAAACTCTTCCAAGATCTAAATTGTTAGTATTCCATACTCCGGAAATGGTCTCAGCCCCCCCCTTCCCGAAATGTTCCCAGCCCCCTTTGAAATTATTTTCTATGTACGCCCATGCTAGCCTCCTCACCCATCAGCATCCCCAGTCAGAACTCTTCATGGTAATGCTCACAAATATAATGGGTGTTGCCAAATGACATCTTGGGACCCCCCCCCCCCCCCCGATAACGGGTTATCTCTAGGTTATCTGTTTCTTGACACTGGTCTGGAGCACCCCAGTGCCAAGAAACATAATACTTTGATTACTTATTAATTGACAAATAAATTATAGCAATAGCAATAAAATAAGTACATATCTGCCGTGACGAAGGAAGGGTATTCAGGTCGTAAACTATAATATATTTTGTGCCGAGATTTGGAAGAGTTGAATTATCCCCAAGACCTGGAAATGAGCACGACTGCTGATCAAAGTAATTGAGACTACAATATCAAAACTCAATAAAAAAGGTAAAGTTTGTTAATTATCATTTGTAAATCTATATTTCTTCATTATAGTAAGTTTTCTTTACACAATCATTAGCTCTTCTTTAGGATTTAAAATAAATGATTTTTCATATTATTTTCACCCGATCCTTAAGATTTAAATTGAAAAGAAATAGTGATTATAATTCTAAAGAGTCCTAATCTGACAATTTCAAATTATTGTTCAATGATAAAGTTGTTCCGCATAAACGGGAGATCATTATTTATTTTTATTATAAATTAATTATATATATATATATATATATATATATATATATATATATATATATATATATATATATATATATATACAAATTTGCACCAGCATTTTTTTTTAGATCTATAGGTTCTGAAACGTAAACTTTTCTAGTCGGGACTTGCGGATCGTGTCATAAGGTGGGTTCCTTCGTATAGAGGGAGAGAGGAACCGTGCGTTGTTGAAGAAAGTGAGAAATGCACACAAGATAAGATATTAGATTAGTAGTTGGTTTTTCTACCACTGAACTATCTATAAGGGTGGTAACCTATAGATAACCTCTCCTAAAATTCCTAGTTAATAATAAAATATAAAATAATAATAAATGGATGATAAAATTTAAATTAAAAAAAAATAGATATTAGATTATGTGATGATATTTAGTTGAACAAGAATAAAGAAGAAAAATTGTTACGCTACAATAATCTAAGATACATATATCGTCAATTGAGACACGGAAAGCAATGCATTAACATCTGACAATTGGGCTATACACATATATACACGCATATATATAAATAAAAATGCTAAGAACTTACCACAATAGGCTCGGCACTTTGGGCCCCCGTCTAATGAAAGCAATGGAGAGAAAAGCTCAGTTAGGACTAATATAAAGATAACCGAGACTAAATCTATTCTAGAATCATGCAACTAAAGGATTTCACTCTCAGACAGAGCAGAAGCAGGAATCTTATCTCTTAACCATCATCTTCAATTTTACAATTATAGCAAAAACAATTATTAACAATTTTATAATATTCATAATTCCTATTGCTACATGTAGCAACAGGTCAACATCATAAGCCTTTTCCTACCAATATGGAGGGAGGAAACATGCTATTAAACGTTTAAACGAGATTTTTACACAATACAAGAACCTTCACGAGGTTAGAGATCTGGGTCTCGTTCAGGGATCTGGATTATCAGCGCAAACGCATAACTCAGCATGTTGGGAAATTCTATTGGTCATATGTTTGAAGTAACTGATTTGTTCACTTTCTGTTTTTAACACAATTCATTGGTACATTTCTGTTTTTAACGCGATTTCTTTCCCTTGTTCGTTGTTTAAATTCTTAGTGTTTGTATTCTTTGTGCTGTCCTTGTTTCTGCTAAGAAAATGCGTCTTTGGGATTTACCTCAAACTGAAAAAGGAGCTAGAAAAGCATATTTAGTTAGTTCATACGGCAACAACATAATAGCAAGGAAAAAAGAGACTGTTTTGAAGTCATGTTAAATTGTATATCGGCCCATTTTCCACCGAAAAATCAGTGATCTATCTTGTCAACTAGAGTTTTGATATAACCTTGAGCGAGTGGAAACGCATAACAATTGTACCATTAAAATAAGTGCTATGTGTTTCCGCTCGCTCAAGGTAATATCGAAACTAAACTACATTAATAATGTACATAAATGGTCTTTCCATTCTGGCCATATTGGCAGAAATTCAATTGCCTTCTGCCCCTGCACTGATGATCCAGATTGCTGAACAAGACCCAGTTATTTAACCTATGGTGTAGCTAATGCGTAATTACCAACATTTTTTTTTATATATATAATAAATAAATTACCTCAATTTTAGGATCTTCAATTATTGTTTTCTGGTGTAAATTAGGAATACCATACTACTGTTAATAATACATTTTTGTGAACAATTATAAAAGAGATGATGAGATTGTATAGAAAGGAGTAAGTATAGAAAAACATTAGCCACTAGCTGTGAATGTTGTCAAAAGACAAAGCCAAGATATCAATTGTTCATGTATACATCAAGGAAAAGTTCTTCATTGAAGTTAAGAATTATTTGAAGTTAAGAATTATTATTGAATTATTTGAAGTTAAGAATAATTCTTAACTTCATTGAAGTTAAGAATTATTTGAGAATTACAAAATTGTTAACCCTTAAAGCAAATTAACTGAAGGCTATTTTTCAGCAATACTTTAGAAATAAATACATGAGAAAAAGAATATTTGAATTATAATTAATTGAAGATAACGTAACCTAAGGTAGGATTGGGTAAGAGAAAGATTAACTTTATGTTTCAATAACAACAATCCACAATACAAGTCAACACACATGTATGATAAAGGAAAATGTATTTGTTCAAGCTCAAACTCACCAACGGTTCGTTACTTTTCACAAGTTGTACTATTTTGATTGTCTCTTCATCTTCTTCGACATCCAAAGGAATTTCTGGAAGCCGAGGAAAATAGTCTTTCTGAGCAACTGCATCATGGGCACACATCAAACCCTACAATTTTAACTATCATCAAATATCCCTGTATAAAGAAAAATGTTGCTTTGTTATAAAAATAAAAAATAAGAATAATACCTGTAAATGTGGTTTCTGAAGTATAAGAAATAACTCTTTACAAATGTCACTCCTTCCTAACCGAGGGAGAATAACCTCGAGTACTTCCAAAGCAATCTGCATTGAACTAGAAAGTACTGGATTCAGCTTATCATCTTTACCATTTTCAACTATTTTATTGTGGACTTTAACCAAAGCATGAAGTTCTTTTGATTGCAGGAGCCCGCTTAGAAATCCAAATTCCTCTTCAGAACTGGGCAATTGGCGTCGACATTCTTCCAAAGATGCCAACAAGCCTGATAATGCTGAACATGGAGGATATTTTGTAATAGAAAACAATAAAAGTATCTTAAAAATTAATGAATAATAGAAGATATTCAGTGAAATAATATACTCACACGGATCCCAATTCCCATTAGCCATTACTGCTGTCATCATAAGCCTTGGTTAAATACCAACTAAAATAACCTAGAAAAATATATAGACAATTGGAGCAGTAGAATAAGATAAAACGATGAATGAGGAAGATAGTTATATGCAACTTATAAGGGAAGGTATCGAACTACACTTATAAAATATACTTGAATGTCATAATTAAAAATCAACTAACCGTAAAGAATAGTAAATATTTGTTAAATCATTGCTCTACAAGCTTTTTCACCCAACCTCATCTGACCATGAGGTGAAAAATATAACCTAGGGAAAGTTTTTTTGGCATTGGAGCCAAATTTACTATAACCGCACAAAACGAAATGAAACCATATTAATCCATTTTGATCTTACACCACAGTGTTGCCATTCGCCAATCAGAAAATGTGAATTTTCAAACATTTTTAAAGTTCTTGTTTTTCTTTACAAAACTCTTGCATTTTTTTCTAAAATTATTTTAAAGAAGTGATTTCTTCCTTAATCAGATATTTTTTAAATTTAAAACTTTATAACGTTTCACCTGTGACCCTCACCTTTTCAGAAAACTTTGACTTTTGTTCTTAGTGTTATAAGAAAAATGATACTTTATCGCTATCGTTATTGGGTTTAACATTTTGTCCCCTCATTATAGTGAAGAAACTCTCTTATTAAGTCGATCCAAATGCAACGATAATATCCGTCGTAGAAATATGTATGTCTAAATACAGGATGCATCGGGATTGGCGGACCCCCGTCAGGACTGGTTTATACACTTCATTTACAACAGGTATGGGCAACCTTAGACATGTTCTGGGCTAAACTTTAGTTTGAAAATACGTTCCAAGGCCGCGTAGAGGGTTCAAAATAAAATATAGGATTTTATTAATTATTAAATTTTAAGGTCCATTATTATTAACTACGAATTTTAGGACAGGTTACTGTAATAAGTACAAGCTTTAGCACCATAATGAATATATTTATTTATCATATCAAATTATCATAACCTCTATAAGCACCTGATAAGCAGGTTAGTTCTATCTGATATATTAAGACTGGCCAACCATTACACCCTTTCTTCTCTCAAAGATTGAGACGGCTTGGCTGTCTGACTCTTCTTCCACTCCTAGTCCTAACTCTTCTCTTCCTCCATCATCTTGTCTTCTATTCCTCTCTTCCTGTCTCTCCTTCTTTTCTGGTCTTGTTCGTACCTCTTTAGTTTCACTTTTTTCATCAACTGACTCTCTCCTTTCCTCTCCCAGTCGATCTGAGGTAGAAAATCGTGATTCACAGGGTACAATGAATACCTGATTTCTCCTAATAATTCGCCCAGATACATCTATCAGATACTCCCTTTCATTAAGGCCATGGTCTAAAATGGTCCCATATTTCTTCAAATTCTTCACCCATACCTTCTCACCTTTTCTCAACTGTCGAAGGTTACAGGCTCGATTTCTATTATCAATGTTTTCTTTTGACTTGAGTCTCAAATCCTTAATTCTTGGAAATTTGTTTATAATGTTACTATCATTAGGATTATTTGCTACTTCATCTACCATAAGCTTTAGTAAATTAAAAGATGCTATGGCAGCCTTTCCTAAAAGCGGTTCTTTTTGTCCTTTTACTACATACACGGTTTCTTCATGGTCGACTCCATTCTTAGACAATACGACATCAACTTTTCCTAGCACTGATAATTGGCTACTGCCCACCCCATGAAGCTTTCTAGACGTTTTGTGTATCTTTAATCGCAGCTGACCGACCATATTTGGACCACAGATGCATACGTCAGCTCCTGAATCGATCTTGAATCGGACGTCCTTCCCGTTGACTCTTATATTTGTATAAAATAAATCATCTACCTGAGATGTTGATGTAAAATGTACGACCCCAAGAGTGCCGCAGCTGGAACTGGAACTCCTTCTTTCCACCTCGTCGACCTTCTTCTTGGCAAAACGACAGACTGACTTCCAATGGCCCCTCATCTTGCATGAAACGCAAATAGTCTTTGGCTGGACACTTCTGGCGATGCTCATTGCTGTAAGCTGATCCGCATCTGTAACAAGATCTATGAAAATCTTATCTTTGACTCTTTACCCTTTTTGGACCCTTAGAACGATGGCGATCTTTATCAGAACATTTCTTAGATACAGCATCGCACTCTACGATTCCAGGATAATTATCTGATTGGCCACGGATCATGTCTTGTTGTACCTCTATGACAGAAACGGATTCTTTCAACAGCATCTTCAATCTTTAACTCACGACGTAACTGTAGTTCAGTAGAAAGATGTCTATCGGCTAGGCCAGTAACTAACTTGAGCAATAACAAGTCTTTTCCAAAATTACAGTGATCACAAGTCCAGTCACATTTGGCTGCTAATTTGTACAAGTCTTGTATATAATTGTCTATCTGTTCAGTTGGTGCCTGTGATCTCAAACGAAATTTTGAACGTTCGTAAAATAAGTTTTTTCTTAACTTGAAATGATCATCAATATGTTTTTTCACCTGGGCATAAGTGTTTCTTTTATCCGGAGGTAAACCAATAGAGGTTAGGAATTCATCTCCCTCCAAACCCAAAGAATAAATCAAAAAATTAATTTGTTGGCATTCACCTTTGTTACTTAGACCGCTTGCTGACCTGTAAACTTCAAACCTTCGAATGCATTGTGGCCATTTCGAAGAATCTTGGAAGGTAAATTCTTCAGGAGGCTTAAGTTCAAAGCCGATAATTTCTTCCTTTCTTGAAGTCCTTAAAGTGTCCAAAAAAAGCTTTGGTAATTTCTTCAATTGGATTCATTTTTTTTTTTAATTTACCGCTGCCAGCATGTAATAAGTACAAGCTTTAGCACCATAATGAATATATTTATTTATCGTATCAAATTATCATAACCTCTATAAGCACCTGTTAAGCAGGTTAGTTCTATCTGATATATTAAGACTAGCCAACCATTACAGTTACCACCCTTTTCTAGCCAGGATAGGGCTGATGCCTTTTCGTTTTTCTAAAGAAAAGCCACCACCCCTAGTGGGAATCGAATCCACCACCCTTTGCACGGAGTGTTAAGTGCTCACGCCTTAACCCTCACGGCCACCAGGCCTCCAGCCAGGATTCAAAGTCGATTTAAGTAGTGTTCATAATTTTTGGGCGATAGATATCAGGCATTTAATAATAAGACAATGTTATTGTAATGCAATTTATTAAAATAACAAAATGAAATTTAAAAAAAAGTTGTTATTAAGTAACTAATCATTTCCCGTAGAATATTTGTTTTTGAGAAATGTGGAATAAAGCATTGTAACGACCATGAGATTTCCTATGTGAAGGCATTATTTAAGATATGAACATTCCCTCATAAAGCATCATTGAATATTACAGAAAACGGGAAGATTAACATAATTAAAAAGGTTATGAGTTATTATGAAATTTCAAAAGAATATTAGAAATGGTGAAGTTACCCTAAATAAATGCTAATTCATTAAGGTTTTAGACAATACAAGTTAATCCGAAACTATTTTAAGACCTAGAATTGCCAAGGACTGAGGATGAGAGAAAAAGGCCGAAAAGATGGTGGAACCATTGAGATAGTAGATGCGGGAGGTGGTTAATCGAAATCCCCCGAAGCTTCGAATAAACAAACGGTGGCCATCTTAGTATGACATAGATTCTAATGGGGTTTCTTTCTTCTCAGTTTTATCTTGCTAAAGTCCCTTAAATAATTTTAAAGTGTATTTTGGATGAGAATCTTTTCTGTAGAGAGTTTAGTAAGCTTTCTAATAGTCACATTCCACTTACTACGATTTTCCAACCGTTTTAGAGATATATGAGAAAATACACCAAGATTCGAAAACGTTTAATGTTTATTAATATATTTGTTTCTAATACTTTCCTTAACTCCAAATGAGGTAAAAAATTAAATATCTTAAATTTGATTAATGTCAAACGTCTGGAGAAAGTTTCAACTGAATCAATCGTTTCTGAATACCCAAACTGAGTATCAAAGTAGGAGTCAAACTGAATACCCAAACTGAGTATCAAAGAAGGAGTCAAACTGAATATCCAAGTAGTTGTATCAATTTATCTCGTAAACGGATACCGATACAGCTTTAAAAATGATTTCATTCATTTTCCTACGTTAAGAAACCTAGGCGGCTTATGGTTCGGTGGACATGACCAAAAGGCTGCGGAGAGCGAGGGAGGCTCTGGCCAGGCAGGGCTTAATAGATGAAGACGCTTGGTGCCCTGAAGTTAGGAAGCGTTGGTGGGCAGAAAGGCTCCATTCGTCCAACGACGGAGCAGGATTAAAGGAATTCTCTGCTAGTAAGGCCTCGACACATTGGACCACTTCTGGTTGAGACTTCATTCAGTATGTTCGTATCCACATCAATGCTCTGCCGACCAACGTGAGGACTATAAGAGGTCGGCGTGAGGGCCGGATGCTTACCTGCAGGACGGGTTGCCTTGAAGATGAGACCGGCACTCACGCTGTTCAGTAGTGCTATATTTCACGGGGAGGTCGTTGTTTGAGGAACGATACTGAGGTGGATGTTTGGCATGCCTGTGACCGACGTGGAGGTAACGTCCTGTACATGAGCTGGAGGGGTGTGTGGAGCGGTGTTTCTGCCAATAGTTTAAGGCAGCTTGATGTCCCGATGGCAGGGCCGCCGCTTGGGGGGGACTGCCGGGTACAGTTGTCCCGGGCCCAGGCCGGGCCTCGCTAATTGGAAAAAATCTATAGGTTATGAGCTTGTAAAAAGAATGGGGTTTAGAAATATAGACGAGCGTAGTCTATATTTATTTGAATTGGATCTATATTGTTTTAATGTACATAAATTACAAAACAAGTGCAGTCCCAGAATAGTATATTCATTTAATAAAACTACAAGTACCGAAAGTGACCTTTGCTGCACCAAATGACGGCTTTTATTCTCATTTCGCTCAAAACTCAAGATGAAAATAATTTTAAAATGTCCAAAGTCCTATAGCAAAGTACTAGAATTTTTAGCCTGTCTCTGAGAAATGGGAGCCCGGCTCTGAGAAGTGGCGGCCCTGCCCGATGGGTTTGCTGAAGAGAATTACCTTGCATGCCATTAAAGACTTTGTGGCACAGTGCGACGTCCGCAACAAAACTAAATATGATCGGAGACCCCGCAAACCAGAGATGGGCATAATTTTATTTATAAATAAAAATACGAATTTATTCGTACTTCATATATTTGTGAATACGAATATAAATAAATTCGTACTTCATATATTTGTGAATACGAATATAAATAAATTCGTACTTCATATATTTGTGAATACGAATATAAATAAATTCGTATTCATAAGTGTGAATACGAATTTGTTTTTATTCACATATATTAAATATAAAAATACAAATAAAATTTTATTCGCAAATTTTTCTGCGAATAAAAATAAATTCACAGAAAAAATTATAAATAATCACAAAAAATGTGAATATTTACAAAAAATCAAGTGATTACAAAAAAAAAAATCAAATTAAAATATACGAATAAAAATTTATTCACATTATAATTTGTGAATACAAATTTATTCACAATAAAATTCGCAAATAAATCATGAATTTATTCGTATTAAGATCATATTACGAAAGTTATTGAAGGTGATTTTTTTTTTAAGGCGTTTAACGTCTAGGTTATTAGCGCCTAGATTTTTTGTTTACACCGAGTCCGCCGCGGGACCACCAGCCATGCTGCAGGGACACAGTTTGTCATCTGTACTTCCATTAAAAAAAAAAAAATAAAAAAAAAAAAAAAAAAATCACCTTCAATAACTTTCGTAATATCATCTTAATACGAATAAATTCATAATTTATTTGCGAATTTTATTGTGAATAAATTTTTATTCACAAATTATAATGTGAATAAATTTTTATTCGTATATTTTAATGCGATTTTTTTTGTAATCACTTGATTTTTTGTAAATATTCACCTTTTTTGTGATTATTTACAATTTTTTCTGTGAATTTATTTTTATTCGCAGAAAAATTTGCGAATAAAATTGTATTTGTATTTTTATATTTAATATATGTGAATAAAAATAAATTCGTATTCACACTTATGAATACGAATTTATTTATATTCGTATTCACAAATATATGAAGTACGAATTTATTTATATTCGTATTCACAAATTTATGAAGTACGAATAAATTCGTATTTTTATTTATAAATAAAATTATGCCCATCTCTGCCGCAAACACGACAAGATGAAACGTTGACCTCGAGCGGACCACTCCAGGTCAACCAGACGGATCTTTTTACTTGGAAAGGGTGAACATGGGTCACTATTATCGACACATTCAGCAAGGCTGTTGCTGCCAAGAGCGCATGCGAAGTATGCCAAACTCTCCACAGGTGAGCACAATGCTTCAGAACACCAGAGTTGTTAGTCTCAGACAGCGGGCGAGAGTTTAGGAATGAGGATGTTAAGCAACTTCTCGCCAGGTGGGGTACTTGAGGACATTACCAGGGTGTAACCCATGCAAAGCCATGGAGTGATTGAAAGACTTCACCGCACACTAAGTGAGCACTTGCGCGTAAGTCATGCGGAGCGAGGACAATCTCCAGAAGACCTGTGGCAGTGGTATAACCACTCTGTTAACAGTGCAACAGGTCTACGGATGTACGGAAGGGATCAGATCCCTTCCGTACATCCCAAACCTTTCGGAAAAAATCCAAAAATCCCTCAGAAGCACATTTCCCAACCTAAACCTAGGTCTATCCACTAAAAACAAACTGAAAACCCTATACACCACTCTCAAAGACCCAATCCCACAAGAAAATAGATCCAATGTCGTTTACCGAATTCCTTGCTCTACACCCAACTGCAACAGCAGTTACATTGGACAGACGAAGAACCGCATTCATAGCAGCCTCACAACACACAAATACAACATTAAGAACAGAGACATTAAAACCGCGCTATCTAGACACGCTATCACGGACGGACATAAATTTGATTTCCAAAACTTCTCCATCCTTTCCACTGAACCCAACCTTGAGAAGCGACTCCTTTCTGAATCCATACATATCCATCTAGAAAATAATCCCGTCAATGACAAAATTGACAAAGAAGTCATCTCCTCAACCTATTCCAACATTTTCCATATCCTCAAAACTTCCCGTTAGGTAATCCCGCCCCGTTCGTTGTCCTGTTCCCACACACCTGTCTTATCCTTCCCTGGACCTGGAAAACCCCTGGCACGTCCTTTATCTTTACCGCGGTCGTTTCCCTCCGTCCATACTTCCATCTCCATTTCTCCCCACCCCGTCCCCCTCCAGTCTAACCCTGGCCCTATCCTTCCTGTCTTCAGAAATGTTCTCTACTTGAAACGGGGCAGTTCTCAATCTTCTCGATAGGTATGTTACTACGCCACTTGTTCTGTATTCTCTTGTATACCATACACATGTACATTTATTTAGATTTCTATTATTATACTATATATATATATATATATATATATATATATATATATATATATATATATATATTCACTCATATATGTACTCATATTTTTGTTAATTTATCTATCCTTTTTTGTCATTGTTATACCATATATGTTTTTACAGCCCTGAAGATGGCTTGTATAGCAAGCCGAAACGTTGGCAGTAATAAATATACATTTTAACCATAAAATGTGTTTTATTAAATAAGAACATTGACCGAAACCCCGACGATCAACGCTTCCTTCCTTCTCTTCCTTGTGTCTACTATATATACCCCTGGAAAATTCTTGTTCCTTACACTTACCTCAACCTCCATCCCCTTGGTGTTCATTGCTTTTGCAGTATTTTATTTAGTTTTAAAAGTTTAAAAAGAAATGTTATTTCTCTTATGAATATTTGTGCCATTTTACTTCGGCCATTGATAATTTATTTTTACTCAGTTAAAATAAATTATCAAGTTCAGTATAAAACTATTGTTTATTTGCTCAAAAATGCTTTGTTGCTTAAAATGTTTTATAACAGATTTTCATGATTTAATATATCTTTTACTGTTTTCATTACCCTCTTTGTTAATTGTGTATACTTATTTTCTTAAGCTGAAGAAGTCTGCCAAAGAGCAAGCCGAAACATCCAGACTATTGATTTTTCATGAAATCTGTTTTTCTTAGCCGAAGCTCAACGATTCCTTGAGTTTCTAGCCTTTTCAGGGCTATTTCCACATAAATTTTATAAGAACAAGAACGTTTTCAAAATAAAAGTTCCAAGTTTTTTTGGCTCACTGGTTTTTCAATATATTTAAATTATGAGAAAATGTATTTTTTTTCCAATCGGCTTTTCTCTTGTTTGGTCTTTGCTTTTTGAGAGTATTTTACATTTTAAAATTGTTGCTACTTGATATATTCTTATTTTCTTAAATTATTAAATAAAATATAATTGAAAAGTAAAAGGAAGAAGGTGATAGAATGAGTAAACTGGAATTTGTTTTATTTTATTTTCTTTTGAATAGGACAATATTAAATAATGATATATTTTTTAAAAATACAATAATGACTTAAGTACTGCAAAAATATATTCAACATTTTGCTTCTAGCACTTACTCATCTATTTTTACTAAATCTTAATTATATACAGTTGATATTTATGGAAGGAACGAGAACTTGACGAACACACATTCCTTTATAATCTGTTTATATGAAGACGGCTTCAAGAAGCAGAGAAAAGAAAAAAAGAAATCATTGCAGTTTGTTCGTGTTTTATATCTGAGCAAACTGCAATAATATTGATGGCATCTAATATTTTATTCTTATCAATAGAAAATAAATTGACTTAGAGAAAAAACACAAATTAATTTCAGAATGAGAATGAGTCAATGAAAGAAAACTCTTTTTTACTCAGAGACTTAACATTATTCATGACAATTGACTAGTTCTGACAATTTCCGTTAATAAATAATTAAATTTCGCAAATAAAACTTTTCTAATAAAAATGTATAATAATAAATTTTATTTTTCAATATTCCTTCTTGAGTGATTTATTTATACTCTTTTTAATATTTTTATTCTTTTCTTCAATGATTCTCTGAAGCATTTGCAAGTATTTATCATTGGGACGAGTGTCGTGTTTCTGCAATATTCCTCAATTCTCTTCTCCACACAAACATGAAATAATTACCTTTATAGTACTTTAACAATACAATTATTTCATTGACAAAAATTTTAATTACTTTTAAACCTGAAATAATATGTCTAATTAAACTGCCTTATATTGCAACAAAAACATAAAATTAACTTGTAATTAATTCTAATAGTGCTTATAATTTATTTGCCGGAATTCAAATTGTAATTTATTTATGCAACATGCAATAAATCAAATATTTTTACTTTTGAATTACAAAATAATTGATGAGTGTATTACTAGTTGATGAAATAAGTCCAAAAGATCTATTGATGGAAAGTATCGGATGAGCTCCATCTTCGGAAGGAACGATAGAAAGGATCGGATGAGGCACCATCTTCGGAGGGAACGATGGAAAGGATCAGATGAACTCATCTTCAGAGGGAACAATGGATAGGATCGGATCAGGCACCATCTCCGAAGGGAACAATGGATAGGATCGAATGAGACACCATCTTCGGAGGGAACAATGGAAAGGATCGAATGAGGCACCATCTTCGGAGGGAACAATGGATAGGATAGGATGAGGCACCATATTCAGAGGGAACAATGGATGTGATCGGATGAGGCACCATCTTCGGAGGAAATGATGGATAGGATCAGATGAGGCACCATCTTCGGAGGGAACAATGGAAAGGATCGGATCAGGCACCATCTTCGGAAGGAACAATGGATAGGATCGGATGAGGCACTATCTTTGGAGGGAATGATGGATAGGATCGGATGAGGCACCATCTTTGGAGGAAACGATGGATAGGATTGGATTCTAAAGCTCAGCCAAAGTCATCGAACATTTAATAATAGTTTATATGCCACGGAAGAAATGCTGAGTAAAATCATTACCTAGCCAATCTTATCAGGCAAAACAATAAAATATAATATCTTTGTTTTGTTTTTTTTAAATACATTTTTTTAATGACATTTTTAATTATTTTGTTGTCGTACTTATAAAATAGCTACTTTTAAAATATCACAAAACCTTTTTATATCCCAATTCTCTTGGACAGAGACATTTTCAAACTTATTTTATATTACATACGTACAAATTAACTCTGTTTAAAAAAAAATAATACTAATAAAAAAATTCAATACTCGTTTACATGTAAGATGGACACAAGTGATCACAGGTGCTATACACATTAGCTTCTTAGTAATGTATACTTTTAAGGCATTGGAGAGTAGAAGGCCTCAATAATTCATTTAATTCTCTTTACAAATCATACAATTACATCAAATTAAATATAATCCGTTGTAGAATATATTTCTGGCTGGACAAAGATAGAATATTCATAGAGAATAAATAGTGGATTCTAGAATATAATTGGATAAAAGAATACTTAAATTATATGAAATATCAGTAGACTACAGAATACTGAAGTACTAAATTTATAATATACAGAGTATTACGTCTAATAATAATAACATAATATTTATGTAATAATCATAATGAATAATATGCCTAAGATATTTACATTTGCCAGTGCTTCAATCCAACACTGCTTCGGACAGTGCTTCAATCAAACACTGCATCAATCCGACACTGCTTCAATCAAACACTGCTTCGGACAGTACTTCAATCAAACACTGCTTCGGACAGTGATTCAATCCAACACTGCATCGGACAGTACTTCAATCCAACACTTCATCGGACAGTGCTTCAATCAAACGCTGCATCGGACAGTGCTTCAATCCGACACTGCTTCGAACAGTGCTTCAATCAAACACTGCTTTCGGACAGTACTTCAATCAAACACTGCTTTGGAGTGTGCTTTAATCCGGCACTGCCTCGGACAGAGCTTCAATAAAACACTGCTTCGGACAGTGCTTCAATCCGACACTGGTTTCGGACAGTGCTTCAATCCAACACTGCTTTGGAGAGTGCTTCAAACCAACACTGCTTCAAACAGTTCTTCAATCAAACACTGCTTCGGACAGTGCTTCAATCCAACACTGGTTTCGGACAGTGATTCAATCCAACACTGGTTTTGAATGCTGTACAAGGACCCATCCTTTCCTATTAAGATAAGCCAATGATTTAGAAATAAAACCCCAATGAAAAAATTAATTTATGGAACAGAGAGTTTTGAGGATTCTTTTGTTATTAATTAAAAAAAAAAAATGTTTGCTTTTCTTCTATTATTTTTTTAAAATTATAGTAAATTAAAGATAAGAGGAATTATCATGAAAAGTTGACTCTCTCACAAACTCTGAAAAGAAAATTATCAATTCATATTGAATATATTTTAACTTGGAAATATTATCGTTGATAAAAATGAATGTGATTGTAGAAAATAGTGTAAATGTTGTAAGAAATGATAAAAGGTATAAGTGAGCTGAATTGAAAATATTAAATGTAGAGATATTGATGAATATAATATTGTTTCTTTGATATCTTTATATCTGCTGAATGCCTGGAAGTCCCCCCCCCCCAGCAGATCTAGTAACTACTCCGGAATTGTACTTGCGTCAGAATTTCCTTTGAGTCTGCGTACTTCGAGTATTAGCTAATGAGCTGAGGGTGGATTTGATTCATGTCCCGTTGCATCTCATTCCAATCTTCTCTCCATCAATATCTAAGTAGAAAAAGGTGAAGAAATCTTCTACTACATTCAATGATGTCTTTAGTTGGTCGCAACTTCACATATTCATGAATTCAAATAAAACTCTATTTGGGAATACAAATTTATTTACAAAAAAAAATAAATAAATAAATAAATGAAATAAAAAAAGGTTTTCCATGCACGAATATTTAGCCTGAAATATTTAATATTATTCAAAGTTTTATTTCTAATTGTGGAATCAAAAATGAATGGAAAACAAAACATTTTATAGATTGTCTTCAAAAGAACAAATAAATCTATATATCTATTATTTATTTATGAATAATGAAAAAAATGGTTTATGTGCTACTTTCTATTGTGATATGAAATATAACTTTATAACTTCTACGTCAGGGAAACAACGTGGGGATAATGTAGTGTTGCAGAAGTAAGAAGCAATTGCTTTTGAAGGGAGTCGGTGAGAGAGAGGGAGGAAATAGAAAAGCGAACAAGCATTCGAAGAAAATGAAAATGGAAAATGGACGACTCAAGACTCGAGGCTCGCTGCGACTAACTCTATTATGGCACTAACTACAAATTCAATACTCGGCTCAGTAATATTCTATACAAAAGGCTTAAAAATAATTTGATTTTTTCAACAGTCCAGATTGGCATTGCGCCATATATAAAATATAAACAGAAAATTTCATAACTCTTCTAATATATAGAGAAGAGAGGATAAATAAATTCTATCTGTAATCATGTCGATTGTTATCTGTTTAAAGTAATTTCTCATTACTGTAAGGCACTACGTAATAATTTCAGCGATTACGTCGAAATTTACAAGCAATCTATGTAACTTTCCTAATATTGTCTTTAGGTTTGATAGTAGAAAATGGCGGCTTACATCTTGGATAGTTTATAATAGATTTTATAACTTTACTACATTCTTAAGAAAATAAAACAAAAATGTTACAACACAGGAATAACAATATATCTATTATCATCTTCTTATTTTCATTTATGTCATAAATTAAATATAATATTATGGCTTGCAAACATGATAGGTGTAACGAATAAAATCATATTAAAAAAATGAATAATAACAAGCAAAAATATTTGTACAATTGTTCATAATTATATATTTTGCTTAAGTTGTAACTACTGAAATAAATAAAACAAGTGGATGAAAGGAACAGAAGAGAAATGAATGTGTAAATAGAGAACTTTCTAATGGTTAAAGAAAATAAACCTGGAGTGAGATAAAACAATTGTTTACTCTTCTAAAACTAGAACTAATTAATGAATTGGTAACAATGTTCAAAGATTAAATAAAATACTTCTCGTGTTCCATAGTACTTTCATGTAATCTGATGAAATCGGAGCATAATTAGAGTCCGCACATAGCCTTAAGATTATATTTCAAGTGAGGACATAAGGTAAAGTCTTATGGATTTCAGATCTGTTCACTCAGAACCTCACAATTATACAATAGCTTCTCTTTTAATCAAATATTAAAATAATAATAATAATAACAACAATAATAATATAGGAACAATGTTCTGATGTTATTGAATGAAAAAACAAAGTCACTGTTATTGAAAGAGTATAATTTTGTCATTAAGTCGGTTCAGATAAAATCATTGGAACAAACTGAAATAGAATTCCTTTCAAAGCATTTTACACTCAATAACATCTTTGCTGTAAATGAAAATTGAGCACCTTTCTAAAAATAATTTAGATAAGAATAAATGATGAGGAAGCATTTTTTGACGGTCATCACGACTAACACTTGCTTCCTTGCTTCTTGCTTCCTTGCTGGTACAACATTAAGTCATTGGACTCTTCTCAGAGCCAAGCAAGTCGAAACTTAAACAGTTCATGTCAAACAGCACAGCCTTTTCTCGTCCCGTAGAGAACTTTCAATTCGGGAAATATTGTTTTCTTTATCAATGAATTTGTTTTTCCAGCTTGAAGTGCTCTTGCTGGATCCTTTTTAAGTGTCTTTATTCCAGGCTTGTGGACAAGGAACGCAGTATCTAGGATCTGGAATTCATAGTCCAGAACACACAGTGCATAGCCCTGGAAAAAAGATGAATAAACAAAACATTAATATAAGACAAAAAACTGTCACACAGGAGCTGCATAACTAAGCACTTTCCTCAGAATTTGGGTAGTGTAGACTGCATTCCTGAATAATTTGCTTAAAATAACCTGTATAAATAAAATAAAAACATGAATAGTTCTGCTCTTTTACATTTTTAATGAGCTGCTGTTTCAATTATTAACTTTTCTACAATGGTTTGTGTATGTGGGGAACTACACTTCTTAATAAATATACAAAGCTTAACATTTTCATCTATTGATCTTGTTGAATAATTGAAGCATAGTACCGTCGTTTGGGGTGAGTTCGGACAGGTAGTACGGGTTCGGACAATAGTGCATGGCGCAGGAAATCACGTGACCTTGAGCAAGTTTTTTCATTAGGAACATAATTGGCTTGACAAATACGATCGATATTCCATTTTTCCCATGTAGTTAAGCCGAAATCGTCCTGAGAACACTTTGAAGTGAGTGACGAATATTTTAATGTGAGTTGTAATTTCCATGATTTTCGAAATGCTAGAAACAAACGTCTGTGCAGAGGCTCTGGAAGTAGTTGAACCCTAATTTTTCATATTGTATAGTAGGTTTATATGTTGGCTAATGATACATAAATAAATATACTTATTTTTTTGGTCCAAAAGCTTTTTTTTCTCGTTTAAGTAAAAAACTCGCATACCATGGGATGAGTTCGGACATGCATCAATTATACCCCCGTCCGCTTGACCTAAAGGAAAACAGTATTTATTCCAAAGAGGCATTGAAAAATGTGATTGACCATGTCAAAACCAAAAAGAAGACTTTGAGAGAGGCTGCGGATCGATTTAGGTATTTTGTTGTACAACAAAATACCTACATCGACTTTAGATGATAAAGTTAGAAAAACGCACACCAAAAAAAAAGTGGTGGCCAATCAAAATTCAGTCAATAAGAAAAACAAATATTAAAGGGAATTTTAACTGCAGCTGATTGGGTCTTTCCATTAACTCGATTAAGATATTCGCCAAATCGTAAAAACATATTTGGATAGGTCAGGAAAAAAATCGCAGGATTTTAAGACAACAAGCCAGACTGGAATGGTTTGACGGCTTTATGAAAAGGAATCAGCCATTAATGGAACACCTTACACAAAGCATCAAAAGGTGTAGAGCAGAAGTGAATAAGGAAAAAGTTAAAGAATATTTTGTAAATCTAAAAAATATTTTAGAAAATATGCCTCTTTGGAATATCGTAAATTATGACCGAGCTCACTCCAACTATAGTTTAAGTTAAGATTTCTACAGAAATTAAAGGCTGTCCGAACTCACTCCACACGTAGGGGTGAGTTCGGACACATTTCAGCTATAAAAAAAATTGAAAATTTTTGAGATATTCAAAAAACGAAATACAATATTCGATAGACGAATGTTAAGGGTTCATGCATGATTTTTTTTCAGATTTTTACAAAAATTCTGTCTTTTGTAATTACGAAAAAACCTCAAAAATATGTCTGAACTCACCCCAAACGACGGTACTTTCTTGTAATCTGATGAAATCGGAGCATAATTAGAGTCCGCACATAGCCTTAAGATTATATTTCAAGTGAGGACATAAGGTAAAGTCTTATGGATTTCAGATCTGTTCACGCAGAACCTCACAATTATACAATAGCTTCTCTGTTGAATAATTGAAGCATCCCCATGTAAAAAAATAACTTCTTACAATAATAACGCAGGACCCAGATACAGCGCTCCTAGTGGTAGAAGTTAGAATAAAACAACTCATAGAAAATCCTAACAAAGCAGAGGGCAGGGGATACAGGTTTACCAACCAACATGGGAGCTTTGCCAACCAACGTTTGCTGGCTGAATTCAATTCAAGCATATTACAAAGTAAACCACCCCCCCCCTTACGATAGACTGATTTAATTTATTTTTACAACGCATCTTTCTCTTTTGAAACCCATGCCTTGTAGCGAGTTTTGTTACAATACAACAGAAATTACACTGATTGATATGAGCGAATTAGTAATATGAGTCAAGAATAACCCCTCCTCCTAATGAACTGATTTAGTTCATTTTTGACACATTTTTCTGTTTATAAGATCCAAACAAATACAGAGTTTTGTTGAAATATAACTAAAATGACGGCTGGTATTGGGAAATTGGTACTTTGGGTCGAGAGAAACCACTCCTTGTAATGAACTGATTTATACTTTATTTACAAGACATTTTTCTCTTTCACAATGAATAGCGAGTTTCTAGGACGAAGAAAAGCTCAAACATCTCCTCTGGATATATTTCTATTACTTGACAACACATTTTCAATGACCCAACCTCATCCTTGGTGTCTTCCTATCACTCGAGCTGGAGTAGAGTCGGAAGAAGGCCCGCGTGTACCTCGCCCAGCTATTGGAGGACACTGGATGAGGTTGCGACATTGAAAACATTTTGTCAAATTCAAGAAATATATCAAAAGGAGGTGTTCGATCTTTTCTTCATTATAGTTACTATGATGAATCTTCACCAGCCAACCAACCCCAATTTTAATACAGAGTTTTGTTAGAATATAACAAATAATACAGCCGGTATCACCAAATAAGTAATTTGGGCCTGGAGTAAACCCCCCTCTAGATTGCCCAATTTTGCCCGTTAAAACTTTGTCGTGTATCACCTCGACCCCCCCACTCATATATATATATATATATATATATATATATATATATATATATATATATATATATATATACATATGTGTGAGGCTGAATATGCATTAACTGGACTTAAGGCGGACAATGAAACATTAGAGCGTGGTCTACTAGAAAGAACGGCAGGGGCGGCGTGGCGTATTAGGCATACACCCAAGTATCGGTGTCTATTAAGGGAGACTATCGAGGAGTTGAGACAAGCAGATCATCTACCACCAATGCAAGAGGGAGGAGTAGTTGGGCCCGTAGGAAGAGATAGCTTCATCGAGGCTGCGGCAACACAGGCTTTCGGTCTAACTGGTGTTGATTGTGCTCTCTCCTTCCTCGTAGAAGAGGGGAGGAGGGGCGCGGATATATATGATGAACTTACGGAGTGGCTCCAGGCTCACTGTCCTGACTGGGGGAAGGATATCACGGTGAGTGGGGGTGGCCAGTCTGGTGAAATACGACCTTTACCTCTCCCATATAATGCCAAACAATGTCATCAGATGGAATACAAGCGGCTTCAAAGACTATGGAAGAGCAGCAAATCAAGAGCAGTCACTGAAATCTTGGAAGGAGGACCATCAAGGAGAAGTCATTCATTGGAAGAAATGGAGCGGTACTGGCGACCAATATTTGAGCACCCCTCAAGTCCACTCATCGATGATAGTGCTGCAAGGAAGATTCCAGTGATCAAAACCTTATGGACGCCAATTCAGGTAGAGGATATTGTTAGTAATAAACTCGACAGAGCTTCTGCACCAGGCCCTGATGGTCTGACGGTTGCTCAGTGGAAACTTATCCCCCCTAAGGCACGTGCAGTCTTCTACAACTTGTATAGCGGGAGAGAAGGTCATTCTTTATATAGTCGGAGCGAGGACAGTCTTTGTTCCCAAGAAGGAAACCCCGATGTTGCCAAGCGACTACAGGCCTATCACGGTTGCTTCCGTTGCTTTGAGGCAACTACATAAAATACTAGCATCACGCTTGAAAGAACTGGACCTTCATGAGAGTGGACAGAGGGCTTTTATAGCTGCTGACGGAACCGCGGAAAACACAGTGATTCTGAATTCAGTGATCAGAGAGGCCAGAACTAAACGTAAGGAGCTGCACCTGGCATACCTAGACATAGCCAAGGCCTTTGACAGCATAAGTCATTTTGCTCTTTGAACTGCCATGGTCCAGAAAGGACTCCCATTGGAATTCGTCGAATATGTAATGCTAGTTTATGGTTTCGGATATACCCGCATTACTGATGGAAGAAGATGGACGGACCCAATTGTAAGCGGGAGGGGAATCAGGCAGGGTGATCCCTTGTCTACGTGCCTGTTCATCCTCGCGATGGATTGGGTTCTTCAGGCAGTCCCAGCCGAGGTAGGTTTTTACTTAGAAGGAACCAAAATTCGTTATCTGGCCTTTGCTGATGACCTCGTATTGGTTACCTCTTCGGTTGCTGGTATGCGATTTGCTCTCTCTCGAGTGGAGGCTACAATTTCCAACTTAGGGATGGAGCTTAGCCTGAGTAAGTGCAGGGCCCTCTCTCTGATGCCGGCTCCCATGACGCACAAGATTAAGGTGATTGAGGTTGCTATGTTCTATATCGGCGGAGCTCCTGTTGGGCAGATGAGTTACCTCGATTCAGTTATGTATCTAGGTGTGGTGTATAAAAACCATGGAGCAGTAGGGCCTGAAATGGGCCTGGATGTTGCACTCCAAAGAATTGGACATGCACCTCTTAAGCCACAACAGAAGTTAATAGTTCTTAGAAATCACCTTCCGCAATATCTGCATGGTATGGTGCTTGGAGGCTCCTCTCGTCAGACGCTTAGCAAGTTTGATATAAAGGTCAGAGCTGCTGTTAGGAGATGGTTGAAACTCCCCAGAGATGTGCCTCTGGGATATTTCCATGCGTCCTGTGGAAGCGGGGGATTAGGCGTATTCTGTATGAGCATACTCGTTCCAGCTCTGACACTGGGGCGACTTCTTAGGTTGGAGAGCTCTGGATTGGCTGAGGCGAGGGCTGCTTTTTCTTCTGTAAGTGTCAACAGAAGGATACGAGATGCAAGGGAGGCTCTCACCAGACAGGGCGTGCGCAAAGATGCATGGTGCCCTCAGAGCAGAAAGGATTGGTGGGCTAAGAAGCTCTATTCCTCTAATGATGGAGCTGGGCTCAGCGAGTCCAACGCAAGTAAAGCCTCTTCCTATTGGTTGCACAGGGGATCAGAATTTCTAACTGGCTGGGATTTCGTCCAGTTTGTTCGAACGCACATCAATGCCCTACCTACAACTGTTAGATGCACAAGAGGAAGGCGAGAGGGCAGGGTACTTCGTTGCAGAGCTGGTTGCTTAGAGAATGAAACCGGTACTCACGCTGTCCAAAAGTGCTATGTATCACATGGAGGCCGATGCTTGATGCATGTGACACATTATTGCGGCTAAGGATGGAAGAGTCACAATAGTGGGCGCTCAAATAGTTAATGCTAGTCCTGACCTTGGCTCGGCTCATCGTGAGAAATGCAAGAAAAATGGTAATCTTGAAGTTCGCTTGGCAGTAGGTCGTATGTTTGGTGTGCCTCTCACTCATGTGAATGTTACATCCTGCACAGTTAGCTGGAGGGGAGTCTGGTGCGGAGCCTCTGCGAGGAGTCTTAAAGATCTTGGCGTCTCTACAACTTGCCTTAGGAAAATCACCGCAGGAGTTCTCAAAAGATCTAGTGTCATCTTCAGCAGATGGAGGGCTCTCTTATCAGCGCATGGCCGTTGATATGGAGACATTATTGTTTAGTGAAGGCGTTAACTCTATTACGTTAGTTCATTACCTGCTTAACTTAGCATGAGTACCTGTATTACAAGATGCTCACTAAAATGATAAATTTAACAAATTAGACTGATAATTGAGTATTAGTTAATCAGCCGGTAGTTATTTTATCTTGAGTATATAGTTTGTATAAATGATTGCTCTTTTTTAAACATGAATATATTGAATTTTTATTGTATACAACTTTGTATAGGTTATTTTACTGAATATATTTATCTATTATTTAATTTTTGTATGACTTCTTCTTTTTCTCTTATATGTATTTACTTATTTTTCTTTATCTTTCAAGTGCAGTACTGAGCCAAACAATCTATTTACTAAGGAGTTGTGGTTAAATTGAAACTCCATTGGTTATTTAGGTTTTTCTTTGTTTTGTTTTTGTGTTCTAATCATATATGTTTTTACTTAGTTTTATAGAGACAACTGGTCTTTGTGATCGTAGCATAAGTAATTTTTATTGCCTTTAAGTTACTATGTATTTGTATTGTATTCACTTATTAGATTGTTAAGGATTAGCTAGTTAATATAGTTTTATACTTAGGAGATAATAATATAAGCCAGGGTTGGGCAAACGTTAGCGCGAGCTAAAAGCTGATACCTCTCCGCTAATTTAGCGATATCGTAGAAACCCAGCGCTAATAATTAGCGCTTAGCGACGGCAGTGTGCTAATCGCTAATCTATTAATGAAATATCGTGATTGCTATTAGCTTAAGCTATAGTTACAACATTTTGCCATCTCAAAGTTCACTTCCGGTTCATCCGGTCTGCTCCGAGCAACTTCCTCCTCACTCCTGTTCCACTTCCGCTTCCATATACAGGATTTCCGATCACATCAATATCAATTTCGGTTACTTCCGGTCGACTCATGCCTATCACTGGGTAACTCCTGTTCGATCTGCCTCACTTCCGGTCATTCACAGACAATGTCACACTCTGACCCTCCTTAATCTAGCTTACTTTCGGTCCTATATTCATCCCTGGGTCGTTTCCGGAAGTACCCCTGGGCCTTCCAGGCACTCATGTTAGACCGGAGGTGAACCGGCAGTGACCCGGAAGTAATTGTAAGCAACCGGAAGTGATCCCGGAAGTGGTCCAAAGTTGATCAGATTCATCCGGAAACGGTCCAGGAGTAATTTTGGTGACCCGAAAGCCATTTTGAGAACCCGGAAGTGGTCCAAAGTTGCCCAGATTCATCCAGAAAAGGTCCAGGAGTAATTTTGGTGACCCGCAAGCCATTTTGAGAACCCGGAAGTGAGACCAGAAGTGGTCAAAAGCTGCTCAAATTCGCCCGGAAATGCCCCAGGGATTCTCAAAATGGCTTGCGGGTCACCAAAATTATCCCTGACTGTTTCTTGAACTATCTGGGTAACTTTTGACCACTTCCGGTTTCCCTACCGGGTTTCAAACTGACTTCCGGGTCACCAAAATTACCCCTGGGCCGTTCCCGGGTGAACCTAGGTTACTTTCCGGTTTCACTTCCGGGTTCTCAAAATGGTTTGCGGGTCACGAAAATTACTCCTGGACCTTTTCCGGATGAATCTGGGTAACTTATGACCACTTCTGGGACTTAAAATGGTTTGCGGGTCACAAAAATTACTCCTGGACCTTTTCTGGATGAATCTGGGCTACTTTTGACCACTTCCGGTTTCAATTCTGGGTTCTCAAAATGGCTTGAGGGTCACCAAAATTACTCCTGGACCTTTTCCGGATGAATCTGGGCAACTTTGGACCACTTCCGGTTTCATTCCGGGTTCTCAAAATGACTTGCGGGTCACCAAAATTACTCCTGGACTTTTCCGGATGAATCTGAGCAACTTTGGACCACTTCCGGTTTCATTCCGGGTTCTCAAAATGACTTGCGGGTCACCAAAATTACTCCTGGACTTTTCCGGATGAATCTGGGCAACTTTGGACAACTTCCGGTTGCTTACAATTACTTCCGGGTCGCTGCCGGTTCAGCTCCGGTCTAACATGAGTGCCTGGAAGGCCCAGGGGTACTTCCGGAAACGACCCAGGGATGAATATAGGACCGGAAGTAACCTAGATTAAGGAGGGTCAGAGTGTTACATTGTCTATGAATGACCGGAAGTGAGCCAGATCGAACAGGAGTTACCCAGTGATAGGCATGAGTCGACCGGAAGTAACCGAAATTGATATTGATGTGATCGGAAATCCTGTAGATTGAAGCGGAAGTGGAACAGGAGTGAGGAGGTTGTAACTGTAGCTTAAGCTATTAGCAATCACGATATTTCATAAATAGATTAGTGATTAGCGCACTGCCGTCGCCTAGCGCTAATTATTAGCGCTGGGTTTCTACGGTATCGCTAAATTAGCGGAGAGGTATGAGCTTTTAGCGCACGCTAATTTTTGCCAGCAAGCCAAGCAAATCTTGAGCGAAGGAGACGCTTATTCTGTATTTTTGTATCATCGGCCATTTTGTACAACAATGTTTTTTTTTTGTGTAATCATTATGTTGTAGTTTTTATCTTCAAATAAAGTATTCATATATACATATAAATATACAGGCTATTTGAGGAATTTCAGACTGGTGGTGGCAAGAGAAGTGGAAGAGAAATGGAATTGGACTGCTTTAGCAGCCAAACCAGATAAAACTCTAATAGAACAAAAGTAGGTTTCCTTATTTTGCTATTTTGCACTACATTCAATATTTCTGTGCTAATAATATAGGCTGATTGTGAAATATATAATTACCTGTGTCATCTTGTCACTCTTCCCTTCCCACGACAACCTCTCGTCATAGAGAGGATCTGCGTGCGTCCCTATATAGATAGGCTCCCAATGGACGTGATAGCCCATGCGTTTACCGATGTGGAACACTTTCATACCGCTAGCATTAGAAGTGAAGTTAACCCACTCCTTTGAATGGGGAACATTATGGCAGTCTGGACAAACTTTCTTATGGAACGGAATCGCTGACCCATTTCTCAGCATTGATACCTACAAAGTAAAAACATTTATCACAAATATGGATAACAAAAACAAAATTTAATTTTAATTATTGTAGATCCTGGCTCGTCTGAGCCGTCTAGAATTTGCAAATGCAAAAGCTTGTTTGAAATTTTCAACTTTCCTTACAAATAAAACCAACTATAATTATAGTCCGTCGGCCCGTGTACATTTCATGCAACGATTTTTAAGATTCTTCATTTTTTCACTATTGATTGTACAAGTCTTAACTAGAACAGTGCTACTTGTCAGCTGGCTAGGTAGCGGTGGGTTTGGCTGCGGGGGCGTTGTAAACTTCGGAAAAATATGAAAATGTGAAACGATTTTAAGATTCATGAAATTTTTTGGAGAAACACCTTTCATTATACAATAATCATTGGCACTTGTCAGCTGGCCGGCCAGCGGTGGACTGCATGTCAGCTGGGGGTCTAAACTTGGCAAAAATACGAAATTCTGAAACGATTTTAAGATTGCTGGAATTTTGGTGGTTACTAGTATTTGTAGTGAGGTTAACGAAAAACATTGTCAGGTGCTCATATCTTGGTGGAAAACTTGTCAGCTGGGGGTATAAGCGCTGAGCGTATGGCGCGCGCTCCGCTTTATACCGCCAGCTGACATCTTTTCCACCCACATATAAGCAGCTGACAATTTGTTTCGTCAATCTTATTACGAATACTACCTACTAACAAAATTTCAGGAATCTTACTATTTGTAAATGAATATTTTAATTATCAACGTTAAAATATATTATGTATTTGTATTAAGGTATGAAGAAAAAATATATATTTATTTGTATAAAATACATAGCACATAAAAAATGTTCGCCTGTGAATGCGTGAAAATCAGGCAACGTTTGGCACAGTGTTTCGTCTAGTGTTAAAAATAACTTATTATTATCTAAATAGTTTGGTTTGTTCACGTTCCCATATTCATCCAAATTTTAACATCTAATAATAACATGAATAAAATGTACATATGCAAATGGTTTGATGGCAAACAATTACCTCCAGTAGTTGAAATGATTGTTCGAGATCATTAATTCACTGAAGATATTAAAATTATTCATTTTCTTTGCTTTATTAATGTTTCATCATTTTTTCAATACCAATAATTAGTATTTTCACATGAAAGACAGCAGGATGACCCCACAAACACTACAAATATAGAAAGTAATGATTCTGAAGGTGAAGAGTCAGACTTTCTTTTTATTAAAAAGTTTTATTAGGTAACTATTATTATTATAAATAAATTATATAATAATGTTTAAAGTATTTTATACAAATAAATAATATATTTTTTCATCATACCTTAATACAAATCTATACAATTAATACAATTCTAACGGATCGCTGTCTGTATCTGGAAGATGGGGAAAAATACTATTGGGGACCTTTATCAATGCAATAGTACCCATAACAATGATTTTTGGGTCTCCCATGGTCTGATGGCTAGCGCCTTGGATTCATAAGCGGGAGATGGTGGGTTCGATTCCCAACCTCCGGCAGGAATTTTATCATCCCACGGCTCGCTGGTAAAATTCCTCGCTGCACCCTGGATGTCGGCGCTAAAAAAAAACAATTATTTTTAAAATGTTTGCCTGCTTGTCTGTTTATCTGTTTGTCTGTGCGCGCTAATCTCAGAAACGGCTTATCCGATTTAGTTGCAGTATTCACTAATATATTGTGGTACGTTTCACTTAACATTTAGTGTTTGTTTCATGCGAATCTGTACATAAATAAAAAAGTTATGCCAATGTAAAGAATCACGTCCAACATTTCATGAACTATCGTTAATACGATACACACCAGAGGTTTTTTTCATCACGAAACTTTCTATATAGTATTCCCTTAGCAAATGATTTAACGAGTTCTTTAACCAGCAAAATTGGTTCATCTGGAGGAGGGGTTTACTCAGGACCCAAAGTCGCTCGGACGAAACTCGATATTCGTTTGTGGAAATATTAATAGAAAAATATGTTGTAAAAATAAAGTAAATCGGTTTATTAGGAGGGGGGGGGGGTTATTCTGGACCCGATTTACCAACTTACCACTACTAGCCGTAATCTATCTTCACATATAATAAAATTCTAACGGATCGCTGTTTGTACATGCAAGATATATGAGTAAAAATACTATTGGGGGCCTTTATCAACGCAATTGTAGCCAAAACCATGATTTATAGAATTGTTGTCTGTTTGTCTGGATGTCTGCTGTGTCAGACACTCTATACACACTAGAAATAAACAATCCTTGAGGGTATGCTTGATCCCCGATGGCTATACGCCTAATATCGAGTAGGTATAAATCTACTGTAAAGTACTGGAAAAAAATACCTATACGACGATGTTTATAATCTAAAATAAACAAACAAGAACTTTCAAGTTTAACTCCTATGGATTACGGATGGGATATTGAAGATAATATATAAACATGTAAATGGTTTGATGGCGAACAATTCCATCGAGTAGTTGATATGATTGTTCGAGATCAGCAATTCACTGAAGATATTAAAACTATTTATGCTTTATTAATGTTTAATCATTTTACCAATAACAATAATTAGGGGTGGCAACCTGTAGATAGCCCGGCGCTAATGGCCAAGATGTAGATGCGCCGTTAAAAAAAAAAAAAAAAAAAAAAAAAAAAAAAAAAAAAAAAAACAATAATTAGTATTTTCAGCTGAAAGACACCAAGAAGAGGATGACCGCACAATTACTGCGGAGAGGGCATTGATGATTCTGAAGGTGCAGAGTCAGAAAACGATTGACTTTCTTTTTATTACAAAGTGCTATTAGTATACTATTTTTTTTTTTTTTTTCTACGGCGCATCAACAAATCTTGGCTATTAGCGCCGACATCCAGAGTGCAGCCAGGAATTTTCTCAGCGAGCCATGAGATGAGAAAATTTTTGGCGCAGGTGGGGATCGAACCCACCATCTCCCACATATGAATCTAGCGCGCTAGCCACTAGACCACGGAAGACCCCCATTATTATAATTATGATTAATTGTATAATACGTTTTTATTACCAATACAGTATTTTATACAAATAAATGACATATTTTTTCATCATACCTTAATGCAAATACAAAATATATTTTAACGTTGATAATAAAAATATTCATTTACAATCAATATATTCAGAAGTTGTAATCAATATAAGCATGCTTTCGCTATTAAATAGTCAAAAACTATATTAAGATTCCTGAAATTTTGTTAGTAGGTAGTATTCGTAATAAGATTGACAAAACAAATTGTCAGCTGCTTATATGTGGGTGGAAAAGATGTCAGCTGGTGGTATAAAGCGGAGCGCGTGCCAT
Source organism: Gonocerus acuteangulatus (assembly GCA_946811695.1). Classification (NCBI taxonomy): domain Eukaryota; kingdom Metazoa; phylum Arthropoda; class Insecta; order Hemiptera; family Coreidae; genus Gonocerus; species Gonocerus acuteangulatus. The sequence continues at coordinate 675,325 of OX328127.1, forward strand.
ACGCACAGCGCTTATACACCCCCAGCTGACAAATTTTCCACCAAGATATGAGCAGCTGACAATGTTTTTCGTTAATCTCACTACAAATACTAGTAACCACTAAAATTTCAGCAATCTTAAAATCGTTTCAGAATTTCGTATTTTTGCCAAGTTTAGACCCCCAGCTGACAAGCAGTCCACCGCTGGCCGGCCAGCTGACAAGTGCCAATGATTACTGTATAATGAAAGGTGTTTCTCCAAAAAATTTCATGAATCTTAAAATTGTTTCACATTTTCATATTTTTCCGAAGTTTGCAACGCCCCCGCAGCCAAACCCACCGCTACCTAGCGAGCTGACAAGTGGCACTGTTCTAGTTAAGACTTGTACAATCAATAGTGAAAAAATGAAGAATCTTAAAAATCGTTGAATGAAATGTACACGGGCCGACGGACTATTAGCCTCAGCTGTTTACTTTCATAAATCCTATTCTATAATAATGGACCAACAAATAGACATTGTAATGACATATCAATGTTTAAATAGTAGAGCATATATCAATAAAATATTTAAAAAATATTACTATACTATTTGTAGGAATTATATTATATGTTATGATAGTTTAACTAATTTCTGAAAGCTTTAGGTTTTTATAATAATTTTGTCAAAATAATTAAATGTTTCGTCAAAATAATATAATATTTGATTTGAATATAGGGATTGAGAGATTCTAAAATCCAATTGAATAGTCTCAGAAGTTGTTGTAGACCGTGGACATTACCAATTTAGTACCTGGGTTAAAACCTACAAAAAACATTCTGTTTCAAAATGATCATCTTATTTTCCAATGTTCGGGATGAAGTAATGTCATATAGGCAGATTCTTCTCCTCCTCATAACTCTGAGAAAGGCTTCAAATCAACCTCAAACATTGGCATTAAGAAAAATAGTTCAACTATTGTGATCAAACCTTGACTGCATTCATGCTGGGAAAAAGTATGTATTTACTTTATATAGACAAATGTATTATTTGCAAACATGTAAAAGCGTAACAAAGGGGAACCTCATTTATTAAAGTTTCATTAGAAGCAAGTTTGTTTGAAAATCATTTTGTTGAATAACCATTCTAAGGTATGGGGTTTGTAAGATATAATATTCTACTTACTAATTCAGTCTTATCATTTGGGAGCGAACTGTTTGCTTCTATCTCGAAGATGGAAAGAGGAAACACTTTGGGGTTCTTATGCCTCAATGGCGCATCTTGTCGACGAATCATCTCTAGGAAGTCTGGAATAACTCCGGGACTTGGATAGAGTTCGATGTCCGAAGCCAAGATGTAATGCGTCGTAGCCGATTCTCTGGCAATGTTCCTTCCAACGTTGACAGGATAGAGGAGTTTCCTTTGGCTTTTGTACGTCTGAGGATTCGTCCATGGAGGCGGAATGCTGCAGTTGTACTTCTCTGCCAAGACTTTGGGTCCCCGCGGTATATTCTTAGGAAGATGCTTGCTAGGAAAGTATACATGGAAGGTGACATACTCCGCTACAGGTTGAGATCCGCAATCTCTCAGATATCGAATGGTCTGGAGTGTAGTGTTAAAGTCTGTGCCCGGAGCGTGGAGGGCAAGGGATATTGGCCCTCGCCAACGATCCACCAGCGGTTCAAGATTGTCCAGGAACGTGAAGTCTGCGTGTGTTGTGTATGTTATACTTTCCCAGCATCTGAAAAATATAACAGTTGCAGCAATGAAAAATCAAAATCAAAATTAAAGTGCCAAAAATAAATCTAGAGTAATCCAGGACTTAGTTCTAGAACACTAAAAAGGAATTTATCCATTAAGGTTGCAATCATGAAAGAAGTTTAAAAACGCTTACTAAAATCTAATCGATCCAACCTACAGACCATGAATGACTGGGGTTGGAGCCCATGAATACTAGGAGTTGGAGCCCATGAATGCTAGGAGTTGGAGCCCATGAATGACTGGAGTTGGAGCCCATGAATGCTAGAAGTTGGAGCCCATGAATGCTAGGAGTTGGAGTCGATTAATGCTAGGAGTTGGTGCCGATGAATGCTAGGAGTTGGAGCCCATGAATGCTAGGAGTTGGAGCCGATTAATGCTAGGAGTTGGAGCCGATGAATGCTAGGAGTTGGAGGCCATGAATGACTGTAGTTGGAGCCCATGAATTTATTTATTAAAATTAAAACGGGTGTCCACAAAGATGGAACTGCACCGAGGCCAAAAGGCCTATTGTGCCACAGCTGGAACCCATGAATGCTAGGAGTTGGAGGCCGTGAATGCTAGGAGTTGGAGCCGATGAATGCTAGGAGTTGGAGGCCATGAATGCTATGAGTTGGAGCCCATGAATGCTATGAGTTGGAGCCCATGAATGACTGGAGTTGGAGCCCATGAATACTATAAGTTTGAGGCCATGAATGCTAGGAGTTGGAGCTCATGAATGCTAGGAGTTGGAGCCCATAAATGCTAGGAGTTGGAGGCCATGAATGACTGGCCCGGGGAAGTAATAGGATTATATAGCAAAGTCACGAGGACTTGTCAAAGGAAGCTTTTCAACAAGCAAACTTCATAATTGAATATACACCCCCAGAAAACGGCACACAAAGGTAAATAAAGGTCAGATGACAACTCCAGACATTATTGAGTATAAGCTGCGCATCGAATGGAGTTAATGCTCCACAAATGGTGTTTTGCAGTATAGAATTGAGTAAACCTTGGCATATTGCTCCTAAAGTTGCTGCATACAATGACAGGTATAAAGCGAAATGCCAAACAAAACCATTCTAACCTGATGGAGAAATGGTTTTATACCTCCTCCCGTTGTAGTAATAATCCAAGGATGGTTAGATACAGATGGTTGTTTCCTTATCTTATGGCAATGACATTTGACAACATTTTAAATGTTAAGTACTTGGCTAAGGTTAATATCCTATTATCTTGGTAACTACGCTTTCATAATAGGGCTTCCAAGTTAAAAACAATATACCTATACACACACACACACACACTGTAATATATGACGTCATACGTGAGTCTATAGCTCTTTGGGCCATGTTTTATATATAACCGCCTAATCTATATATATATATAAAAATCATCTGTAAGTTTGTCTGTCTGTTTGTTCTTTATACAAATCCACACCGTTTGACTAATTTGGACCAAACTTGGCACACATGTACTTCTTGATACGGGAAATCTCCTAGGCTAGGTCAAAATAGTCAAATTTCGAAATTTGGTCAAAAGGTCAAAAGTTTTGTTCAAGAAAAATTGGCTACATTGAACCGTTCATATTCTGACAGCCATTTTGAATATTGTCTCAAATTTATTTGTTAATATTCTTGATAATTAGAATAACTCATTGATGACTTTACATCATTATATAATCATATATATATAAAATCTTTTAGGCTTCACAGTTCCGAAGTAACGAGTTCCAAATTGTCAATTAAAGAAGAATGAATTATTCAGAAATAGTTCTGTTGAAAAATGTTGTGATTATCTAAATTATAACCCTATATTCTCAGATTTTGGATTAATATCATATATTAGTAAGTAATTTGAAATATTAAGTATTTGATCTGTTGATTTGGAGTTTCCCGTTTGTTTTCCATAGTTAATTTTTTTGTATTTGTAAATTGCATTTTATCTCATGCATTTGCTTAACATAAACTATGTCTTCAACATTAACCCATTAACCTGCACAGAACTTTAATAATTTAAATACTTTTAGTTCTTTAACGTACCTCCTAAAATCATCTATGTGTGACATGATATTTAAACATTTGGGTCATTCCACGTCAAATCAACCCAAAAAAATAGGATTTGACACCCATGATCTGATTTTAATGAAACTTGGCATGTTCATTCCTTTCATGGATATAAGTAAGAATATAAAATAGTTTTTGTCAATCCAAATAGTTTAATTTTATGCTCTGCTAAAGTATTTCAAATTTTGCAGTTATCATCGATTGGACAAAGGAAGTGCACTTAGTTCTAGAATATAAATCATACCTATCGACCAATGTTGATGACATTTTCTATGACAATACTTCAATAAATATGGAAGCCAGAAAAAAAAAAAAATAATATAAGCATAAAGTAATTACAAATGTTCTGAAAAAATCCTGAAGTGTTAAAATGCATTTTGTAAAAATTAAATATGGCGTTCCACACTAAGTGGAATATCATCAAACGATAAAAAGAAAATCACTAAAATATTTTTTTATTATTATTCTAAAAGGTATACACTATCACATGAAAAAATAAAATGTATGGTTTTTTCACTCTTTAATTTTTTTTCCCCGTTAAATACAAAAAATTGTTCAATTAAAATTTTAGCTAACAATATATTACTTTTTATAGTACAGCGATTTAATTTTAAAAACTATGAAAAATAACCCAAAGCTATTCAGAATGAAAACTACCTACATGTACAAAACATTCATTACTTCAGTGAAGGGTTTGCTGGGCAATATAAAATGAAATACAACTTAATTTTTCTCACATGTAACTGCACACCAGTAACTAACATTAAAATTTGAAATATTAAGTTTTTGTTCTGTTAACTTGCTGGTTTCAGTTTGTTTTCCATAGTTGAATTTTTGATTTGCGAATTGCATTTTATCACATGCATTTGCTTAATAAAAACTATGTCTTTAACAGTAACCCATGGACTGTCCGAACTTATGAATGAATGAATATTTTCTTAAAAATTTACAATTTTACAGCAAGGAGTCTACCACATTTGATTAAGATTAAATACTAATAAGAAATAAATATAGAAGCACTGCAAAATAAAACTAATCAAAATACTAAATATTTACACTATGAACTTTTTTTACTTGAAGAGAAAAAATATATAAATACCCTACTTATAGAATCTTGACTGTCCGAACTAATAGCAGGCTCAATATCTACTTGGCTCATACGGAGAATTGTAGTGTTTGTTATTAAACTAGATGCAACATTAGCAAACTCTGCTGAGTTTTTTACGTTTTTAGTTTCAGATTTGCTCATAACTTCCATTAGAGACCAAGGATTTTACTCTTTCTCCCACCCTATCTACTACACGTTTGTCATGAGCTGTAGTAAAATATTTCCGCTAAAACTTTTTGTGAAATTTTTCTGAATGTATGTAAAGCAATCTTGACATATATTTATTTTTAAACTGAGACGATGGATTATCACTGTAAATAATTTCATTTTGACATTATTTTTTATTATTATATCATATAATCTTATCAAAAGTGCGTATACAGAATTCATACCTTTATGTTTAGTATCGGAACAAATGAGAAAAGTAGTGCATTTGTTTTTGAAAAATAATGCTGCTGTAAATAATTGAACAGTTTCTGATGACCACAATCCTGATTGAATTCTGTTTTAACAATCGCAAGAATAAGTCATTTCAAGAACGGACGTTTTCTTTTCATTAATCAGTTATTTTATTTGTTTCATTTATATTCATTCTTTTTTTTGTATTTCTTTCAATTAATGTATAATTTTGATATTATAATTTGTTTCTTTTTCAATATTATTGTTACTATTTTTATTTGTATTATTATTATAGTTGTTATCATTACGCTATCATATTTCTCTATTTTAATATTATTATTATTATACTTAAAAAAAATTATAAAAAAAAAAAAAATGTATATTACTTTGATTGTAATGCAGGGAGTATTGTAAGATGGAACCTGCAGAACCTAAATGAACTCCCACAGTATAAGGATACTATATTGTGGAACAAAAAAAGAAAAAGTCATTCAATTTGTTCCTCATATAAATCCACAGATTTTTAGCGATTTTGACCAAACTTGGCACACAGGTAGGGGTTGATACGGGGAGTGTCATAGGCTAGGTCAAAATCATCTGTCAGCTTTCTGTCTATCTGTTTTTTCCTTATACAAATCCACACCGTTTGACCGATGTTAACCAAACTTGGCACACAGGTAGGTCTTGATACGGGAAGTGTCATAGGCAAGGTGAAAAAAATCTACCAGCTGTATGTTTGTTCCTTACAACTATATAATATAAAGTTAGTGTAGCATGGCACACTGGGTAACAGCTAGTGTAAAATAAAGGTTGTGTTAAATCCTGCATCAAGTGTGGTTCATTTTTCCTTTGTCCCATGATAATTTAATAATAATACATGGTGTCAGGTGTTCCTGAGGTGATAATTAGTGTTGTCAATCTTGTGTAGTGCTTTTCTGGTAAATTTTAAACATGACTGAAGTGGCAAACTGTTTATTCCGTATAAAGCCCTTAGCTTTTGACGCCACGTTGCCTGAAAGATGGCCGAAGTGGAAAAATATGTTTACCCTTAGAATGAAAGCCACATCTAAATCAGAAATGAAGGATGAGGATTTGAAGATTGCAATTCTGTTAATGAATATGGGAGAAGAAGCAGTGGATATTTATAATACATTTCCTGATGATAAGAAGAGAACTCTTGATAAAACATTAGAAGCTTTTGACAACTATTGTGTACCTGCAGTTAATTATGCAGTGGAGACCTATAAGTTTAATAAGATAATTCATGGACCTGACAAAAATTTTGATGCATATCTAACTGAACTGAAGACTCAAGCGAGTAAGTTTTCTTTTGTTTGTACTAATGAAAATTGTAAACAATCTTACTCAGATAGAATGATAAGGGACCATATTATAACTAACATTAAAGATTCTGAGGTTCAACAGTCCCTCCTCAAGTTCACAACTCAGCAGACTCTTGAAGAAGTAGCATCATTATACCATGCTTCAGAGATGGGAAGAAATTATGGACGAGAACTAAAACCTATAAGTGACTTTAAAGAAACTAGTGAAGTTAATTACACGAGAAGACAGAAAAAAGAGAAAAATATAAGTCTCTATAATAATGAGAAGACAGGTGAAAGATATCTTTGTAAAAAATGTGGTAGCCAACATAAACCTAAGAACTGTCCAGCTTATAATAAAACATGTAAACTATGTCATCGAAAAAGGTAAATCTGAAGGAGAGCGTCCTCAGCACCGATTTTTTTCAAAGTTTGCACTATAACGTATTTTGATGCACTAAACACGAATCCGTTGAAAAAAAAAGTTGCTCTCAACTAGGAAAGAAGTTATTTTAAAAAAAAGTTCACTGTTATGAAGGTTACAAACGATCGCATAAACAACGTACTTGTAAACTCGCGCATGCGCAATAGTCCTTAATGAAGAAGTGTAATTGAAATTAACTATCAATTTTAAAATTTACGAACACTTATTTATTCAGAAACATTTTTTTAAATAATGAAACATTCTTCAAATTTCTTGTTTCGCTCCTGAAAAGTATTATATAACAGAAATCCCTTAATAATTACCTAATGCCTTTATGATTCGTTCCTTCTAAGCTTCTCTAATTCCCTCTAAGCTATAATTAGCTTGTTATTGTTATCGTTATTACAGTTTTTTGTAGAAAGTGTTGAATAAAAATGAAGTTACACGACTTCATAATTCTTATCCACAATCGAGAAGAATTACTCAAATTTTTAATACAAAACAAAGTTTTGAGTAATTCTCTCGATTGTGGAAAATGTGGGCAACAGTTGAAATTAAATGAAACTACTTTGGAATTTCGATGCCGAATGCCTTGGACGACTTTTGGGCATAGAATTCTTTTAATTTCTGCGAGTTGGATTGACTAGGGGTTTTGATATCTTCTTGAGCGAGCGGAAACGCATAGCACGTATGCCCAAAAGCGACAGTTTACGACCAAGTCAGCTACCACAGGTGAGTCTAAATTTCAATTACACTTCGTCATTAAGGACTATTGCGCATGCGCGTGTTTACATATAAGCTGTTTACCCCGTCTTTTATAACCTCCATAACAGTGAACTTTAGTGCTTAATAACTTCTTTCCTAGTTGAGAACAACTTTTTTTTTTCAACGGATTCGTGTTTAGTGCATCAAAATACGTTATAGTGCAAACTTTGAAGAAAATCGGTGCTGAGGACGCTCTCCTTCAGTTTTACCTCGAAAAACCACTTTGCAGTCGGTTGTTTTCTGAAAAACCGTAAGAAGAGGGTACATGAAGTTGAAGCTAACGATGGATCTTCAAGTGAATCAGATATTTTTGTTTGAATGAATGAATGAATGAAAAGTTTTATTCTTATTCCGGGACAGAAGTCCCATAGGAATAATTTTGAAATTACAAAATAATTTTGAATTTTACGTATAAACTTGAAAACTTATAAGTGCTATCAGTATCAATATATAGTGTACAGCTTCAATATAGACTAGGTGTTGGGTAAAACTTGGAGGGATAGAAGGTGGTGGAAGAGTCGGGATTTAAAGGTTTCTAGGTTGGTAGAATGGCGGACAAACGAAGGCAAGGAATTCCATAGCGAGGTGGCACGGGTGACGAATGATTTTTCGAATATTGCTGTTCGGTGGGAAGGAATATAAAGATCGGAAGGACGAGATCGGGTGTTACGGGAGTGAACCAAGGATTTAAATTTAAGAAGTTGAAAAATATAAGAAGGTTTACGGGATTGAATTACTTGGTAAAGGACTGAGCTGAGGAAGTACAGACAAAGATAAAGAGGGAATAGCCAATTTAGCTCCTGGTAGAAATGTGATATGTGGGAGTCTCTGGGGATCCCGAGGATAAAACGAATGAAACAGTTCATGAGGCGTTTGAGTTTTGCCTCGAGATCGCCAGAAAGTCCGCCGTACACCAAACAACCATAGTCAAACTGGGGGAATAATAGGGAAGTTACGAGGAGTTGACGGGTCTTTGTTGGCAGGAGGTGGCGGGAGAGGTTGAGCTCTCAGGATAAATATGGACCGACAGGAAATTTGGGAAATATGATTTTTCCAGGAAAGGTTCTGATTAAATATGATCCCAAGATTTTTAACTGATTTAAAATATTTTATAGGGATGCTGTTGAGGTAAAGGGCTGGAAAAGGGGAAGTGGAACTTATGAGGGATTCGGAGCCTATAACAATGGCTTTGGATTTGTCGGGATTCAGGGAAAGCTTATTAGCTGGAGCCCAAGCATTGATGTTATTAAGATCTACTTGCAGCTTGCCTACAGCATCTCGTAGCAAAGAGGGCTTAAAGGATAGGTAGATTTGGGTATCGTCAGCGTAAAGATGAAACTTGGAATGAACTATGGAAAGAGGAAGATCATTGATGTAAACAGAAAATAGAGTTGGGGATAACGAGGAGCCCTGGGGTACACCACGGGAAAGAGGAAGAGGGCTAGAAGGATTGCTGTCGGGGATGACCAAGTATTGGGATCGATAGGATAGAAAGGATTGGAACCAGCTAATGCACTGTTGGAAAAGGAAAGAGATTGGAGTTTGGTGAGGAGGATTTGATGGTCTACGGTATCAAATGCTTTTGAAAAATCTAGGAGAACTAGAATAGTGAGTTGTTGGTTATCTATGGCAGTTTGAATGTCATGGGTGATTTTTATGAGCGCTGATTGAGTGGAGTATGACGGACGGAAGCCAGACTGGAGAGGGTTAAGGAGATTATTTTGTTCAAGGTGGTTGGATACTTGAGATTGGACCAGGCGCTCTAAAGGTTTGGAAAGATTGGATAAAAGGGAGATAGGACGGAAATCCTTCGGAGAGCAGGGGTTTGATATTTTGTTAAGAGGGCGAACTAACGCGGTTTTCCATTGAGAAGGAAAAGTCGAGTTTTGAAGGGAATAGTTGTATATGTGGAGAAGGATAGGAAAGATTGCGGGTAAGCAGGCCTTAATCAGTTTAACGGGAACAGAGTCTGGACCGTAGTCATTGGTTCGGGATTGAAGGACCGCGGTTAGAAGATCTTCTGGGGTAATATAGGAGAAGTAGAAGTTGTTGGAATTAAAAGGTAGTTTGGAAGGTATAGGAGGACTGGATATGACTGAGGGAGAAGATACAAGGTGAGCATTAAGAACATCAGGGGATAATGAGATAGAGCAAGGACGGTTAGTTTTGCAAAGGAAAAGTTTACGAAGGATTGACCATTTTGTTTCAGAGTCAGGAGCATTGGATAGGGATTGGTGTACGTAGAGGGACTTAGCTCGACGGATGGAGGATTGGGTGAGGTTAAGCAAGTATTTGTAGGAGGAGTAATCTTGAGGAAGACGGGTCCGTCTAAATTTTCTTCTCGCTGCTTCTCTTCTTTTTATTAATGATTTGAGCTCGGGTGTAAGCCAGGGAGCAGGAGGACGGTTGAATCGGCGGGTTTGAAGAGGAGCATGGGAATCTAAAAGGGAGTGGAGGTGATGAGTTAAGGAGATGTTTGTGATAGTTTGGAAGTTGAACGAGGTGTTTCTGAAATTAAAAAGGTCAATAAGTGGACTGAGTTCATAAAAATTAATAATGTACCAGTAAATAAGAAATTGGATTCATGTGCTGAGGTGAATATTTTACCATTAAAAATTTATAAGCAATTGAACATTAAATTAAAGAAGACTAGGATTAGAATTAAGTCCTATGGCGGCTTTCCTAGTGAGCCCATAGGTGAAGTCAAGCTTAAATGCTGTTACAAAAATAAAGAAGAACTTCTGGATTTCCTTATTGTCAATCTTGATGCTCCACCAATTTTAGGAGAGAAATATTGCCTTAAATTTGGTCTCATAAAAAGATTATATGGCATAGATCAACAAGATTATATGGCATAGATCAACAAGATTATATGGCATAGATCAACAAGATTATATGGCATAGAGCAAAAAGATTATATGGCATAGATCAACAAGATTATATGGCATAGATCAACAAGATTATATGGCATAGATCAACAAGATTGGCATAGATCAACAAGATTATATGGCATAGATCAACAAGATTGGCATAGATCAACAAGATTATATGGCGTAGATCAACAAGATTGGCATAGATCAACAAGATTCCTCAACTAACTATAAACAATATCATTGTTCTGAGCAATCAATTAAAATTATTAATAAGAAATTTAGTGATCATGTTGCCAAAGAGAATAGCAAGTCTAAGGAAATGCCAGACGACAAAACTAAAATGTTTATTGAAGGGAACAAGGATCTGTTTTCTGGAATAGGAAAAATGCCATTTAAAGTAAAAATTAAGTTAAGAGAAAATGCTCTCCCTGTTTTAAAACCAGCTAGACGCCTCCCAGAAAGTCTGAAAAGTAAGTTGAAAAAAGTCCGATTCGCAGGAACTGCATCATCTTAGCGCGGTTCCGTTCTTATCCGAAGTGCGATTAGTAAAGGAATAGTAGCAGCTATCGTTAGGTTTTGATCTTTCGTTAAAAATATAAAATAAAATCTGAAAGAGAAGGAAGCTTAAAGCGCCACATATGGAAACTGACAGTTTTCTAAGCGGATGGGACTCTCCCGTCATCGCGACGCTCACTCTAAGAAAACTCTATTACCAATATGATTCTTATTTTCTCAGCTTTAATGAAGTACTCATTCCACCCTTAAATACACTTACAAAACAAAAGTGAGGTAAACAGTGACAAAAACCCGTTTAAAATAACAAAACTAACACTTTCGTAGTTTTAACCACTTACTTCTCCGACTGACATTGCCCCATCGAAATTTCCTTCAGAATCTTTTTTTTAGAGAATTTAGTAAGCTTTTGAATGGTTATATCGTACTTCCCACTGTTTTGAAGATATTAAGGGGGAAAATGGTGCTAATACCTACCGATAGCTGCTATATTCCTTCACTAATCGCAATCGAGATAAGAACGGAACCGCGCTAAGATTTTTTCAGACAAATTAATGTATTATGTTTATATTATATTTGTAAGAAGAGCAAGTCACTTTAATTGCGGTGTAAAATATTGTCGCTAGCTAAATCTAAGTATTATATAAGCTCATAAGGAAAAAATGGTGCTAATGGCTCAGATTTCGATGCACCATAAAAGAAATAAAAAAAAAAAAAAAAAAAAAAAGGACAATATACGAAGATTCCGAACCATTTCATGTCTGTTAATAAAATATTTAATTCTAATCCCAATAACGCAACACTTATACACAAATACATTTTTTTTAGGTATCTATTTAATACGAATAAAATAAGGTTATAATGAGCGATCCGCTGTGGCATACACCAAGTACTACCACCGTGTGGAGTGCAACTAGTATAGACCGGTACGTCAGTACCACTGTGGTATGTAAAGAGCGGCTGTTCTGATACTGCCAAAATTAGAAATCCTACATTCCTAAAGTTGTTTGGAGGCTTATCTTTATGACTCTAGAAAGGGACTTACATATGACGAGGGTACACTGGGAGGTACCTGGGGACAGGGAAAATGCCCCCCACCCTAAGCCTCCTAGCTCCTCACCTTCGAATTCCTATGATTTTTTTCAATGAATTTAAACAAAAAAATTAATAAATAGATAAAACTGCTGAAAATAGGGAATACCAAAAACAATTCTAAAGAACGAAATCAACACCAGTACAGTAATCTAGATATTCATAGGGCATCTTCGAATTCCAAGATGCCGTTGAAACAAAATATTGTTTCTATTTATACGTATCCTGTTTTATTGAATAATACATTTGACTACTATAAGCAATCACAAAAATAACGAGCAGTGAAAAAAACTGTAGGAAACACACAAAAAGATTCGTTCAAATGAACGAAATTACCTATGTTTTAAGCACTTATTTCTCCAAATATGACCATCCCATCGCAAATGTCTTCAAAACATTTTTTGTAGAGAATTTAGTAACCTTTCGAAGGGTAATCTTTTGCTTGCCAAGATTCCGAACCGTTTACGTGATATTAATGAAAATATACGAAGTTCCCAAAACTTTTCATGACTAAAAATGAAATATTTTTTTTAATCCTTCCTTTACTCCAAACGTAACCAAATTTTCAACATATTAGATTTGATAAAATTCAAACATGCAGAAAATGTTTCACCTGAATCCCATGATTCTAAGTACCAAAATCAAAGACAAAAAGAACAGTTCGAATAAGCGAAATCAATTACTTTAAAGTTTTAAGCACTTATTTCTCCGATTGACATCGCCTAATCAAAACAATCATCAGAACCTTTTTTGTAGAGCACTTCGTAAGCTTTCTAATGGTATTCTTCCGTTTACCAAGATTTTAAACTTTTTCGAGATATTATGGAAAGTATACAAAGTTACCAAAACGTTTTATGTCTGTTAATAAAATATTTTATTCTAACCCTTCCTTAACTCCAAACGTAACCAAAAGTTTAACATGTTAGTTTTCATGAAATTCAAACATGAAAAAAATGTTTCAACTGAATCCCATGGTTCTAAGCACCCAAACCAAAAACGGTATTCAAAAACTATTTTTCCAATTTTCTCAAAAACGGTTAAAGCTATCGCCTTGAAAATGGTTTCATTCGTTTTCCTAGCCCAAGAAGCATATAAAACGAGCACTTACAAGCTTATGAACTCAAAAACGTAAGCGTTACGATTTTTTTTGCGCGAATTTCGCCCTAAACGCCATCTTCCAGTGGGCGGATTCTGCTGGTTAACGAACTTGACCTTTCAAATTGGACGACGGATTTTTGTACCAAATTTCATCACAATCGGACCATTAGGGAAGCCAGAAATGAGCGAACAGACAAATATATATATATATATATATATATATATATATATATATATATATATATATATATATATATACAAATTTGAACCACCGTTATTTTCGGTCTCTAGGGGTTCTGAAACGCGAAATTTTCTAGTCGGCACTTCCGGATTGTTTCATTGTATTAACCCTATAAGCGGGGTTCCTCCCTATGGGGGAGGGAGGAACCGCGCTAAAAGGAACTGCAGAGGCTCGAAAAACTTGGAATTTTGGAAAAAACGGAGGAACCTACTGAATGGGTCCACGATATTGTAATTGTGGAAAAAAAGAACGGTGATGTGCGACTTTGCCTCAATCCTATACCATTAAATAAATATTTAATGAGAGAACACTACAGCATTCCCACACAGGAAGAGCTGACAACAAATTTAAGTGGAAAATCTTTCTTCACTGTACTCGACATGAAAGAAGGCTTTCACCAATTCGAACTTGACGAAGAATCAAGAAAACTATGTGTAATGGCAACCCCATTTGGACGATATAAGTACATTAGAATGCCTTATGGCCTATCCAGTTTTCCTGAAATTTTTCATAGAAATAACACTAAAGTTTTTGGTGATATAAAAGGAGTCCAAGTGCTGTATGATGACATTGTCGTGGGTGGTTCTACAGAAGAGGAACACGATAAAATATTGGAAGCTGTACTTGAACGTGCAAGAAGAAATAACGTTAAATTTAATAGATACAAAGTCCAATATAAATTAAGTGAAATAAAGTACATGGGGCTAATATTTTCAGCTGAAGGTATACAGCCCGACCCTATGAAGATAAAGGCTATAAGTGCCATGGAAAAGCCAAAGAACATTAAGGAGCTACAGAGTTTTTTGGGAGCTGTCAACTTTATTAATAAGTTTATTCCAACTTACTCTGAAATTACTGCACCAATGAGAGAATTACTTCAGAAGAAGAATCCCTGGAATTGGACCTCAAGACAACAGACATTTTTTGAAGCCATAAAAAAACTGGTAACTAATGCACCTACCCTAAAAATATTCGACCCTAAGCAACCTATATTAATACAGACGGATGCTTCACAGCATGGTTTAGGTTGTTGTTTAATACAAAATGGTCAACCCGTCGCCTTCGCTTCCCGTAGTTTAAATTCTTCAGAAAACAATTACAGTCAGATTGAGGAAGAGATGCTGGCACTTTGTTCTGTTTTAAATAGATTTCATAATTTTGTTTATGGCCATAATAATGTAACGGTTCAGTCCGATCACAAGTCCTTATTGAAGATAATACAGAATGCCCGTCTGCAGCTTAAGACCATAAAATATGATTATACTTTAGAATATATTCCTGGAAAGGAGATGTTTATGGCAGACATGCTTTCTCGTTTACACCTTCCAGAAACGGGCCTAGAAGATGTAGATATGTCACAAATTGTTCATTCTGTTTCATTAGAAGAATACTTGCCTATTCCATTGGAGGAAATTAATTTTCTAAAACAGGCAACTTTAAGCGATCCGACTTTGGTTGAATTGCAAAAACAAATGCATTTGGGATGGATAGGTGTTGACAGGAGATTGCTGCCACCCGATTTAAAACTTTTTTATGACCTACGAGATAATCTAACTTATAAAGATGGCCTCATATTTTTCAATGCCCGAATTGTTGTACCCACCAGCTTGAGAAACCAAATGATGGAAAAAGTTCATAATATAGCCCATTTGGGAATAAACAAATCTGTAGCCAGAATGAAGACTACAATGTATTGGCCTAGAATGTCCTCGGACATTGCTGATTTCATAGGGAAATGCTCTATTTGTCAAATGTTCTCAAACAACAATGTTAAAGAGCCACTTATTCCAACAAGAGTTCCCCAATATCCTTTTCAAACATTAGGAATGGACATAGGGGAATATAAGGGCCAAATATTTCTGGTAGTGGAAGACTATTATTCCCGCTGGCTAGATATACTACCCTTGAAAAATAAGTCTTCCAATGAAATAATTAAGAACTTAAAAGTACTTTTCAGTAACTTTGGTATTCCCAAAACTGTTCGCTGTGACAATAACCCATTTTCAAGCTTGGAACTACAAAGTTTTAGCAAGTCATGGGGTTTCAAGATTATTACTTCTAGTCCATATCATAGTAAGTCAAATGGTCTCTCTGAAAAAGGGGTGGGAATCGCAAAAAAAAAAAAAAAAAACTAAAAAAAAACAACTAATTAAGAAATCTATCCAGTCTGATAATGACATTCGTTTATCTTTACTGGAGTATAGAGCCACTCCTCTTACTGGTCTTTCTTTCCCTCCAAGTCAACTTATGATGGGACGATTGCTTAGAACAAATGCACCAGCAACAATTGAGCTGCTTTTACCTCAAGCACCCTCAGAAGACATCCGCAGCCGTATGGAAGAATTGAAGATTAGAGCCAAAGCTTACTATGACACCAGCGCAACTACAGAAAGAAACTTCGTTCCTAACCAGCCAATTTATATCCAGGGGAAAGAAGCTTGGAAGCCGGGATGGATAATAGAGAAGCTCCCTCAGCCTCGATCCTACGCAATTAGAGATACTAGTGGGAAGGAGTATCGGAGATCTTCCATTCACATCCGAAATAGAAGAATTTCTGATCCTGAGTTGAAGGATCAAGAAGAGCAACCCAATCAAGGTATCCCTTCAAATCAATCCCAGCATCGCTCGCCTGAGATGGAATCCACAGCTCAAGCCTCTCCTGAATAAAGGTTTCAAACATCCCGATCTGGCAGAAGTATAAAAAAACCAGAGAAACTCAATCTGTAACACACATTGGTATTATGACCCAGAGCTATTGTAGGTTATTTTTTGTAAATTATTAATGAAGTATTTAAATTTAATTTTTGTATTTTTAGGATTTTTCATTGATATTTTTTATTCTTTTCTCTTTGATTTTATGGGAAATTGTCTTTTATTTATTTTATTAGCTCAGGAAAAGGGTGTAATATATGACGTCATACCTGAGTCTATAGCTCTTTGGGCCATGTTTTATATCTAACCGCCTAATCTAAAATAAAGGTTGTTGTGTTAAATCCTGCATCAAGTGTGGTTCATTCTTCCTTTGTCCCATGATAATTTAATAATAATACACACACACACATATATATATATATATATATATATGTACAGGTCGGTGGTTGCACCCCAATTAGCTTCATTACTTGAGAATTTGCTAAGCTAAAAGGAAAACATCTTTGGTAGAAGCGGAAAGATTGTAAATCAACCATTTTAGAATTGAACGGTGCCTACAGAGGGATCGTTAGAACAGGGTTAAGATTTCATTAATACTCCTTATCCACATCAGCCTTTTGTTGAAACTAATCTAGCGATTTGTCGGGATAATCCATGCTCAGATTTTATTCTTTTGCCGTTTCATCCATCTTTATTCTGTGGAAAAGTGTTTATGACGTCAATGCAAAGGTGGTGGATGATATGGAGAACGGTCTCAAGTACCGCTAGTTACGGAAAATACACCTTCAAATAATCATATATATATATATATATATATATATATATATATATATATATATATATATATATATATCAGGGTAGGGCATTATTCAATACATTTTATATTCAATAATCATTCAAATACATTTTTATTGAATAAGAATTTATTCTTTGAGTAATTTATTCATCCATTAATTTATTTTAAAAACATCACTTAAATAAATAATTTTCATTAAAAATAATAAAATGTTTAATAAACGTAGTGATTTTTATTAGAAAAGATTCTTATAAGAAATCACTTTTAGCTAACGGAAAATTATAGTCAAATAAATCAATTTCATTCGAAAAATCATTTATATTCAATAAATAATTGTTATTCAACAATAAATAAAAATAAAAAGTTACTTTATTCATTCGTTACGTAACTCATTACGTTTCGTTATTCATTTCATTCGTTTATTATTTTTTTTTTTTTTTTGTATGAATGAAAAATTATTCAGAATGAAATGACAGATTTATTCATTATTCTGAATGATTTTCCCCCAACACTGGTATATATATATATATATATATATATATATATATATATATATATATATATATACTCTCCCAATATTGATGGAGACCCACTCGTCCAGAGGCCCCCATGAAGATGTCATGCTGTAAACCAAGACAGATTCTATGACTGTTCTTACCTGAACTGTCTGTCAGCGAGTACATAACGCGTCCAGAGGCCCCCATGAAGATGCCATGCTGTAAACCAAGAAAGATTCTATGACTGTTCTTACCTGAACTGTCTGTCAGCGAGTACATAACTCGTCCAGAGGCCCCCATGAAGATGCCATGCTGTAAACCAAGACAGATTCTATGACTGTTCTTACCTGAACTGTCTGTCAGCGAGTACATAACTCGTCCAGAGGCCCCCATGAAGATGTCATGCAGTAAACCAAGATAGATTCTATGACTGTTCTTACCTGAACTGTCTGTCAGCGAGTACATAATTGTACAGGACCCAGTAATCTCCCCGCTGTGCAGTTCTCTGGAGCGGACGGACGTCTAAACAGTCGATGTTCGTCTGCACAGCGGTCTGTGTTGTGCTGTGTTCGGTAGTGGATGGTCCGTTCAGGTTGTTTTTCGGCTTCCCGGTACCTGAAACACGAAGCAAACATTCAGATAACTATCTTGGATAAAAAAGGTTTATCACCTCTAAAGTTGTATCATTCTGGTGTATCTAGTAAATTCGCATATCTAGACGCACGGTAGCTCCGGACTACGCACACTGTGTGTATAATACAGGTAGGATTAGAGCCGATTTTTACCCTCTCATAACTTTGAACCAGATAAAGATCCACTTATGAAAGTTTACACAGGTATTGTACTAATAGATGTGAGTAAAATTGGAAAGTTTCATAATTCTACATTGAATAGTTTCTGAGAAATAGGGAATGGAAAATTGAAATTTATAGGACTCACTCACTCATCAAAATTATTAGGCACTTCCCAAAAAGCTAGAGACGTGAAATTTTGCAGGATAATAGAAATTAGGGGGTTATTCAAGGGAAAATAAAAAAAATTCTGAAAAGTTGAGTTTGACTCTGCTTTCAGGGTGGGGGGTGCCAGTTTGGAATGTTTTGTTCCTTCGGAAATCCATCATGTGGGGTATGAAATGAATCGTCTCGATAAGAAGAAGCTAATACTAAAGGGGAAAATCCGAAAAGTTATGTTGGGGCCTTTCTCCAAGGCGTTTCTTATATATACTCGCAAAAATACCCGACCAACAGCTCTACACACCACCAAGCCTCAGTCCAACCCTCACCCTCAAGCCATCGACGGTGTCAACTTTAAGTCCCTTACAAAAGCTATTGATATCCCACAAAAAAAGTAACGCTGAAAAAAGAGGCCAAGTTCCAACCACCTCCCAAAAACAGTTTGCCCATGAAAGTTATGATATTATAGTACTGGGCCAAGTAATCCACTCTCACCTATTCGTGCATATCTAACTTGGCCAGTTTTCGTTACAATGATGAACAAGGAATGGCTTGAAGACGAGGAAGACTAGGAAAACCTGTAGGGGCTGGCCATGGACAAGAGTCGGACGTTGCTACATCATCAGCTAACTCCTGGTGCATTTTCAATGAAACACGACGAGACATTCCCGATATACAACTATTCAGAGATTTAGTTCTACAACTAAAGCACAATGTAATAAATGAACAACTAAAATCTATTCTATTAACAATGAAGCCACAACTACCCCTTCATATCATCCATTCCCTCCTAATAACTATCTACTAGCGACAATGAAGCCCCAACAACCCCTCCATTCCCTCCTAATAACTATCTACTAGCGACAATGAAGCCACAACAACCCCTCCATTCCCTCCTAATAACCATCTACTAGCGACAATGAAGCCACAACAACCCTTCCATAACATCCATTCCCTCCTAATAACCATCTACTAGCGACAATGAAGCCACAACAACCCCTCCATTCCCTCCTAATAACCATCTACTAGCGACAATGAAGCCACAACAACCCCTCCATTCCCTCCAAATAACCATCTACTAGCGACAATGAAGCCACAACAACCCTTCCATAACATCCATTCCCTCCTAATAACCATCTACTAGCGACAATGAAGCCCCAACAACCCCTCCATTCCCTCCTAATAACTATCTACTAGCGACAATGAAGCCCCAACAACCCCTCCATTCCCTCCTAATAACAATCTACTAGCGACAATGAAGCCCCAACAACCCCTCCATTCCCTCCTAATAACTATCTACTAGCGACAATGAAGCCACAACTACCCTTTCATAACATCCATTCCCTCCTAATAACCATCTACTAGCGACAATGAAGCCACAACAACCCCTCCATTCCCTCCTAATAACCATCTACTAGCGACAATGAAGCCCCAACAACCCCTCCATTCCCTCCTAATAACCATCTACTAGCGACAATGAAGCCAAAACAACCCCTCCATTCCCTCCTAATAACCATCTACTAGCGACAATGAAGCCACAACAACCCTTCCATTCCCTCCTAATAACTATCTACTAGCGACAATGAAGCCACAACAACCCCTCCATTCCCTCCTAATAACCATCTACTAGCGACAATGAAGCCCCAACAACCCCTCCATTCCCTCCTAATAACTATCTACTAGCGACAATGAAGCCACAACTACCCTTTCATAACATCCATTCCCTCCTAATAACCATCTACTAGCGACAATGAAGCCACAACAACCCCTCCATTCCCTCCTAATAACCATCTACTAGCGACAATGAAGCCCCAACAACCCCTCCATTCCCTCCTAATAACCATCTACTAGCGACAATGAAGCCCCAACAACCCCTCCATTCCCTCCTAATAACCATCTACTAGCGACAATGAAGCCAAAACAACCCCTCCATTCCCTCCTAATAACTATGTACTAGCGACAATGAAGCCACAACAACCCTTTCATAACATCCATTCCCTCCTAATAACCATCTACTAGCGACAATGAAGCCACAACAACCCCTCCATTCCCTCCTAATAACCATCTACTAGCGACAATGTAGCCACAACAACCCCTCCATTCCCTCCTAATAACCATCTACTAGCGACAATGTAGCCACAACAACCCTTCCATAACATCCATTCCCTCCTAATAACTATCTACTAGCGACAATGAAGCCACAACAACCCCTCCGTTCCCTCCTAATAACCATCTACTAGCGACAATGTAGCCACAACAACCCTTCCATTCCCTCCTAATAACCATCTACTAGAGACAATGAAGCCACAACAACCCCTCCATTCCCTCCTAATAACCATCTACTAGCGACAATGAAGCCACAACAACCCCTCCATTCCCTCCTATTAACCATCTACTAGCGACAATGAAGCCACAACAACCCCTCCATTCCCTCCTAATAACCATCTACTAGCGACAATGAAGCCACAACAACCCCTCCATTCCCTCCTAATAACTATCTACTAGCGACAATGTAGCCACAACAACCCCTCCATTCCCTCCTAATAACCATCTACTAGCGACAATGTAGCCACAACAACCCTTCCATAACATCCATTCCCTCCTAATAACTATCTACTAGCGACAATGAAGCCGCAACAACCCCTCCATTCCCTCCTAATAACCATCTACTAGCGACAATGTAGCCACAACAACCCTTCCATTCCCTCCTAATAACTATCTACTAGCGACAATGAAGCCACAACAACCCCTCCATTCCCTCCTAATAACCATCTACTAGCGACAATGAAGCCCCAACAACCCCTCCATTCCCTCCTAATAACTATCTACTAGCGACAATGAAGCCACAACTACCCTTTCATAACATCCATTCCCTCCTAATAACCATCTACTAGCGACAATGAAGCCACAACAACCCCTCCATTCCCTCCTAATAACCATCTACTAGCGACAATGAAGCCACAACAACCCCTCCATTCCCTCCTAATAACCATCTACTAGCGACAATGAAGCCACAACAACCCCTCCATTCCCTCCTAATAACCATCTACTAGCGACAATGTAGCCACAACAACCCCTCCATTCCCTCCTAATAACCATCTACTAGCGAATATGTAGCCACAACAACCCCTCCATTCTCTCCTAATAACCATCTACTAGCGACAATGTAGCCACAACAACCCTTCCATAACATCTATTCCCTCCTAATAACTATCTACTAGCGACAATGAAGCCACAACAACCCCTCCATTCCCTCCTAATAACCATCTACTAGCGACAATGAAGCCCCAACAACCCCTCCATTCCCTCCTAATAACTATCTACTAGCGACAATGAAGCCACAACTACCCTTTCATAACATCCATTCCCTCCTAATAACCATCTACTAGCGACAATGAAGCCACAACAACCCCTCCATTCCCTCCTAATAACCATCTACTAGCGACAATGAAGCCCCAACAACCCCTCCATTCCCTCCTAATAACCATCTACTAGCGACAATGAAGCCAAAACAACCCCTCCATTCCCTCCTAATAACCATCTACTAGCGACAATGAAGCCACAACAACCCTTCCATTCCCTCCTAATAACTATCTACTAGCGACAATGAAGCCACAACAACCCCTCCATTCCCTCCTAATAACCATCTACTAGCGACAATGAAGCCCCAACAACCCCTCCATTCCCTCCTAATAACTATCTACTAGCGACAATGAAGCCACAACTACCCTTTCATAACATCCATTCCCTCCTAATAACCATCTACTAGCGACAATGAAGCCACAACAACCCCTCCATTCCCTCCTAATAACCATCTACTAGCGACAATGAAGCCCCAACAACCCCTCCATTCCCTCCTAATAACCATCTACTAGCGACAATGAAGCCCCAACAACCCCTCCATTCCCTCCTAATAACCATCTACTAGCGACAATGAAGCCAAAACAACCCCTCCATTCCCTCCTAATAACTATGTACTAGCGACAATGAAGCCACAACAACCCTTCCATAACATCCATTCCCTCCTAATAACCATCTACTAGCGACAATGAAGCCACAACAACCCCTCCATTCCCTCCTAATAACCATCTACTAGCGACAATGTAGCCACAACAACCCCTCCATTCCCTCCTAATAACCATCTACTAGCGACAATGTAGCCACAACAACCCTTCCATAACATCCATTCCCTCCTAATAACTATCTACTAGCGACAATGAAGCCACAACAACCCCTCCGTTCCCTCCTAATAACCATCTACTAGCGACAATGTAGCCACAACAACCCTTCCATTCCCTCCTAATAACCATCTACTAGAGACAATGAAGCCACAACAACCCCTCCATTCCCTCCTAATAACCATCTACTAGCGACAATGAAGCCACAACAACCCCTCCATTCCCTCCTAATAACCATCTACTAGCGACAATGAAGCCACAACAACCCCTCCATTCCCTCCTAATAACCATCTACTAGCGACAATGAAGCCACAACAACCCCTCCATTCCCTCCTAATAACTATCTACTAGCGACAATGTAGCCACAACAACCCCTCCATTCCCTCCTAATAACCATCTACTAGCGACAATGTAGCCACAACAACCCTTCCATAACATCCATTCCCTCCTAATAACTATCTACTAGCGACAATGAAGCCGCAACAACCCCTCCATTCCCTCCTAATAACCATCTACTAGCGACAATGTAGCCACAACAACCCTTCCATAACATCCATTCCCTCCTAATAACTATCTACTAGCGAAAATGAAGCCACAACAACCCCTCCATTCCCTCCTAATAACCATCTACTAGCGACAATGTAGCCAGAACAACCCTTCCATTCCCTCCTAATAACAATCTACTAGAGACAATGAAGCCACAACAACCCCTCCATTCCCTCCTAATAACCATCTACTAGCGACAATGAAGCCACAACAACCCCTCCATTCCCTCCTAATAACCATCTACTAGCGACAATGTAGCCACAACAACCCCTCCATTCCCTCCTAATAACCATCTACTAGCGAATATGTAGCCACAACAACCCCTCCATTCTCTCCTAATAACCATCTACTAGCGACAATGTAGCCACAACAACCCTTCCATAACATCTATTCCCTCCTAATAACTATCTACTAGCGACAATGAAGCCACAACAACCCCTCCATTCCCTCCTAATAACCATCTACTAGCGACAATGTAGCCACAACAACCCTTCCATTCCCTCCTAATAACCATCTACTAGAGACAATGAAGCCACAACAACCCCTCCATTCCCTCCTAATAACCATCTACTAGCGACAATGAAGCCACAACAACCCCTCCATTCCCTCCTAATAACCATCTACTAGCGACAATGAAGCCACAACAACCCCTCCATTCCCTCCTAATAACCATCTACTAGCGACAATGAAGCCACAACAACCCCTCCATTCCCTCCTAATAACCATCTACTAGCGACAATGAAGCCACAACAACCCCTCCATTCCCTCCTAATAACCATCTACTAGCGACAATGTAGCCACAACAACCCCTCCATTCCCTCCTAATAACCATCTACTAGCGACAATGTAGCCACAACAACCCTTCCATAACATCCATTCCCTCCTAATAACTATCTACTAGAGACAATGAAGCCACAACAACCCCTCCATTCCCTCCTAATAACCATCTACTAGCGACAATGAAGCCCCAACAACCCCTCCATTCCCTCCTAATAACCATCTACTAGCGACAATGAAGCCCCAACAACCCCTCCATTCCCTCCTAATAACCATCTACTAGCGACAATGAAGCCACAACAACCCCTCCATTCCCTCCTAATAACCATCTACTAGCGACAATGAAGCCACAACAACCCCTCCATTCCCTCCTAATAACCATCTACTACCGACAATGAAGCCCCAAGAACCCCTCCATTCCCTCCTAATAACCATCTACTAGCGACAATGAAGCCACAACAGCCCCTCCATTCCCTCCTAATAACCATCTACTACCGACAATGAAGCCCCAAGAACCCCTCCATTCCCTCCTAATAACTATCTACTAGAGACAATGAAGCCACAACAACCCCTCCATTCCCTCCTAATAACCATCTACTAGCGACAATGAAGCCCCAACAACCCCTCCATTCCCTCCTAATAACCAACTACTAGCGACAATGAAGCCCCAACAACCCCTCCATTCCCTCCTAATAACCATCTACTAGCGACAATGAAGCCACAACAACCCTTCCATAACATCTATTCCCTCCTAATAACCATCTACTAGCGACAATGAAGCCACAACAACCCCTCCATTCCCTCCTAATAACCATCTACTAGCGACAATGAAGCCACAACAACCCCTCCATTCCCTCCTAATAACCATCTACTAGCGACAATGAAGCCACAACAACCCCTCCATTCCCTCCTAATAACCATCTACTAGCGACAATGAAGCCACAACAACCCTTCCATAACATCCATTCCCTCCTAATAACCATCTACTAGCGACAATGAAGCCACAACAACCCCTCCATTCCCTCCTAATAACCATCTACTAGCGACAATGAAGCCACAACAACCCTTCCATAACATCCATTCCCTCCTAATAACCATCTACTAGCGACAATGAAGCCACAACAACCCCTCCATTCCCTCCTAATAACCATCTACTAGCGACAATGAAGCCACAACAACCCTTCCATAACATCCATTCCCTCCTAATAACCATCTACTAGCGACAATGAAGCCCCAACAACCCCTCCATTCCCTCCTAATAACCATCTACTAGCGACAATGAAGCCACAACAACCCCTCCATTCCCTCCTAATAACCATCTACTAGCGACAATGAAGCCACAACAACCCCTCCATTCCCTCCTAATAACCAACTACTACCGACGAACGGCTGCTTTATCAAAGGATCGAGCGATACTTAGCAAAGAATAGCTGTATTTTGGATTCACCTCGATGTGTCTATTTTCATGCTTGTTATTAACTCTAGCTAGATTAACTATTGTCTTATGAAATCTATGCTAGAAACATGCAGGGCCACGCTTTAACATACCAAGTCTTCTTTAGTTTAGCTTCATCCATGGTTCGACATTACCACTTGTTAACTTCATTCACATGTTAGTTATAATGTTTGTATACACTTATGTACGTATATATATATATATATATATATATATATATATATATATATATATATGATATATTACTGGAAGAAATAGGCAAAAGTCGCTAGAGTCTTAATAAAAAAAGTCCGTCACACAGGAGCTGCATAACTAAGCACTTTCCTCAGAATTTGGGTAGTGTAGATTGCTTTCCAGAACAATTTGCTTAAAATATCCTACATAAATAAAATAAAAACATGAATAGTTCTCTTTTAAATTTGTAATGAGTAACTGATCAATTAATAATTTGCTTCCAGAGTTATGTTTACACATGGTACCTATTACACTTCGTAATAAATACAAAAAACCTCATATTATCGTATTTTGATCTAACGCAGGAACAGGATACAGTCACTCTAGTATATATATATATACTCGCAAAAATACCCGACCAACAGCTCTACACACCACCAAGCCTCAGTCCAACCCTCACCCTCAAGCCATCGACGGTGTCAACTTTAAGTCCCTTACAAAAGCTATTGATATCCCACAAAAAAAGTAACGCTGAAAAAAGAGGCCAAGTTCCAACCACCTCCCAAAAACAGTTTGCCCATGAAAGTTATGATATTATAGTACTGGGCCAAGTAATCCACTCTCACCTATTCATGCATATCTAACTTGGCCAGTTTTCGTTACAATGATGAACAAGGAATGGCTTGAAGACGAGGAAGACTAGGAAAACCTGTAGGGGCTGGCCATGGACAAGAGTCGGACGTTGCTACATCATCAGCTAACTCCTGGTGCATTTTCAATGAAACGCGACGAGACATTCCCGATATACAACTATTCAGAGATTTAGTTCTACTACTAAAGCACAATGTAATAAATGAACAACTAAAATCTATTCTATTAACAATGAAGCCACAACTACCCCTTCATATCATCCATTCCCTCCTAATAACTATCTACTAGCGACAATGAAGCCCCAACAACCCCTCCATTCCCTCCTAATAACTATCTACTAGCGACAATGAAGCCACAACAACCCCTCCATTCCCTCCTAATAACCATCTACTAGCGACAATGAAGCCACAACAACCCTTCCATAACATCCATTCCCTCCTAATAACCATCTACTA
The DNA here is from genome assembly GCA_946811695.1 of Gonocerus acuteangulatus. Lineage (NCBI taxonomy): Eukaryota > Metazoa > Arthropoda > Insecta > Hemiptera > Coreidae > Gonocerus > Gonocerus acuteangulatus. Next base: position 702,054 of record OX328127.1, read on the forward strand.
GCGACAATGAAGCCACAACAACCCCTCCATTCCCTCCTAATAACCATCTACTAGCGACAATGAAGCCACAACAACCCCTCCATTCCCTCCAAATAACCATCTACTAGCGACAATGAAGCCACAACAACCCCTCCATTCCCTCCTAATAACCATCTACTAGCGACAATGAAGCCACAACAACCCTTCCATAACATCCATTCCCTCCTAATAACCATCTACTAGCGACAATGAAGCCCCAACAACCCCTCCATTCCCTCCTAATAACTATCTACTAGCGACAATGAAGCCCCAACAACCCCTCCATTCCCTCCTAATAACAATCTACTAGCGACAATGAAGCCCCAACAACCCCTCCATTCCCTCCTAATAACCATCTACTAGCGACAATGAAGCCACAACAACCCCTCCATTCCCTCCTAATAACCATCTACTAGCGACAATGAAGCCCCAACAACCCCTCCATTCCCTCCTAATAACCATCTACTAGCGACAATGAAGCCCCAACAACCCCTCCATTCCCTCCTAATAACCATCTACTAGCGACAATGAAGCCAAAACAACCCCTCCATTCCCTCCTAATAACCATCTACTAGCGACAATGAAGCCACAACAACCCCTCCATTCCCTCCTAATAATCATCTACTAGCGACAATGAAGCCCCAACAACCCCTCCATTCCCTCCTAATAACCATCTACTAGCGACAATGAAGCCCCAACAACCCCTCCATTCCCTCCTAATAACCATCTACTAGCGACAATGAAGCCAAAACAACCCCTCCATTCCCTCCTAATAACCATCTACTAGCGACAATGAAGCCAAAACAACCCTTCCATTCCCTCCTAATAACTATCTACTAGCGACAATGAAGCCCCAACAACCCCTCCATTCCCTCCTAATAACTATCTACTAGCGACAATGAAGCCACAACTACCCTTTCATAACATCCATTCCCTCCTAATAACCATCTACTAGCGACAATGAAGCCACAACAACCCCTCCATTCCCTCCTAATAACCATCTACTAGCGACAATGAAGCCCCAACAACCCCTCCATTCCCTCCTAATAACCATCTACTAGCGACAATGAAGCCAAAACAACCCCTCCATTCCCTCCTAATAACCATCTACTAGCGACAATGAAGCCACAACAACCCTTCCATTCCCTCCTAATAACTATCTACTAGCGACAATGAAGCCACAACAACCCCTCCATTCCCTCCTAATAACCATCTACTAGCGACAATGAAGCCCCAACAACCCCTCCATTCCCTCCTAATAACTATCTACTAGCGACAATGAAGCCACAACTACCCTTTCATAACATCCATTCCCTCCTAATAACCATCTACTAGCGACAATGAAACCACAACAACCCCTCCATTCCCTCCTAATAACCATCTACTAGCGACAATGAAGCCCCAACAACCCCTCAATTCCCTCCTAATAACCATCTACTAGCGACAATGAAGCCAAAACAACCCCTCCATTCCCTCCTAATAACCATCTACTAGCGACAATGAAGCCACAACAACCCTTCCATTCCCTCCTAATAACTATCTACTAGCGACAATGAAGCCACAACAACCCTTCCATAACATCCATTCCCTCCTAATAACCATCTACTAGCGACAATGAAGCCCCAACAACCCCTCCATTCCCTCCTAATAACCATCTACTAGCGACAATGTAGCCACAACAACCCTTTCATAACATCCATTCCCTCCTAATAACCATCTACTAGCGACAATGAAGCCACAACAACCCCTCCATTCCCTCCTAATAACCATCTACTAGCGACAATGAAGCCCCAACAACCCCTCCATTCCCTCCTAATAACCATCTACTAGCGACAATGAAGCCAAAACAACCCCTCCATTCCCTCCTAATAACCATCTACTAGCGACAATGAAGCCACAACAACCCTTCCATTCCCTCCTAATAACTATCTACTAGCGACAATGAAGCCACAACAACCCCTCCATTCCCTCCTAATAACCATCTACTAGCGACAATGAAGCCCCAACAACCCCTCCATTCCCTCCTAATAACTATCTACTAGCGACAATGAAGCCACAACTACCCTTTCATAACATCCATTCCCTCCTAATAACCATCTACTAGCGACAATGAAGCCACAATAACCCCTCCATTCCCTCCTAATAACCATCTACTAGCGACAATGAAGCCCCAACAACCCCTCAATTCCCTCCTAATAACCATCTACTAGCGACAATGAAGCCAAAACAACCCCTCCATTCCCTCCTAATAACCATCTACTAGCGACAATGAAGCCACAACAACCCCTCCATTCCCTCCTAATAACCATCTACTAGCGACAATGTAGCCACAACAACCCTTCCATAACATCCATTCCCTCCTAATAACTATCTACTAGCGACAATGAAGCCACAACAACCCTTCCATAACATCCATTCCCTCCTAATAACCATCTACTAGCGACAATGAAGCCACAACAACCCCTCCATTCCCTCCTAATAACCATCTACTAGCGACAATGTAGCCACAACAACCCCTCCATTCCCTCCTAATAACCATCTACTAGCGACAATGTAGCCACAACAACCCTTCCATAACATCCATTCCCTCCTAATAACTATCTACTAGCGACAATGAAGCCACAACAACCCCTCCGTTCCCTCCTAATAACCATCTACTAGCGACAATGTAGCCACAACAACCCTTCCATTCCCTCCTAATAACCATCTACTAGAGACAATGAAGCCACAACAACCCCTCCATTCCCTCCTAATAACCATCTACTAGCGACAATGAAGCCACAACAACCCCTCCATTCCCTCCTAATAACCATCTACTAGCGACAATGAAGCCACAACAACCCCTCCATTCCCTCCTAATAACCATCTACTAGCGACAATGAAGCCACAACAACCCCTCCATTCCCTCCTAATAACCATCTACTAGCGACAATGTAGCCACAACAACCCCTCCATTCCCTCCTAATAACCATCTACTAGCGACAATGTAGCCACAACAACCCTTCCATAACATCCATTCCCTCCTAATAACTATCTACTAGCGACAATGAAGCCACAACAACCCCTCCATTCCCTCCTAATAACCATCTACTAGCGACAATGTAGCCACAACAACCCTTCCATAACATCCATTCCCTCCTAATAACTATCTACTAGCGACAATGAAGCCACAACAACCCCTCCATTCCCTCCTAATAACCATCTACTAGCGACAATGTAGCCACAACAACCCTTCCATTCCCTCCTAATAACCATCTACTAGAGACAATGAAGCCACAACAACCCCTCCATTCCCTCCTAATAACCATCTACTAGCGACAATGAAGCCACAACAACCCCTCCATTCCCTCCTAATAACCATCTACTAGCGACAATGTAGCCACAACAACCCCTCCATTCCCTCCTAATAACCATCTACTAGCGAATATGTAGCCACAACAACCCCTCCATTCCCTCCTAATAACCATCTACTAGCGACAATGTAGCCACAACAACCCTTCGATAACATCCATTCCCTTCTAATAACTATCTACTAGCGACAATGAAGCCACAACAACCCCTCCATTCCCTCCTAATAACCATCTACTAGCGACAATGTAGCCACAACAACCCTTCCATAACATCCATTCCCTCCTAATAACCATCTACTAGCGACAATGAAGCCACAACAACCCCTCCATTCCCTCCTAATAATCATCTACTAGAGACAATGAAGCCACAACAACCCCTCCATTCCCTCCTAATAACCATCTACTAACGACAATGAAGCCACAACAACCCCTCCATTCCCTCCTAATAACCATCTACTAGCGACAATGAAGCCACAACAACCCCTCCATTCCCTCCTAATAACCATCTACTAGCGACAATGAAGCCACAACAACCCCTCCATTCCCTCCTAATAACCATCTACTAGCGACAATGAAGCCACAACAACCCCTCCATTCCCTCCTAATAACCATCTACTAGCGACAATGTAGCCACAACAACCCCTCCATTCCCTCCTAATAACCATCTACTAGCGACAATGTAGCCACAACAACCCTTCCATAACATCCATTCCCTCCTAATAACTATCTACTAGCGACAATGAAGCCACAACAACCCCTCCATTCCCTCCTAATAACCATCTACTAGCGACAATGTAGCCACAACAACCCTTCCATAACATCCATTCCCTCCTAATAACTATCTACTAGCGACAATGAAGCCACAACAACCCCTCCATTCCCTCCTAATAACCATCTACTAGCGACAATGAAGCCACAACAACCCCTCCATTCCCTCCTAATAACCATCTACTAGCGACAATGAAGCCACAACAACCCCTCCATTCCCTCCTAATAACCATCTACTAGCGACAATGAAGCCACAGCAACCCCTCCATGCCCTCCTAATAACCATCTACTAGAGACAATGAAGCCACAACAACCCCTCCATGCCCTCCTAATAACCATCTACTAGCGACAATGAAGCCACAACAACCCCTCCATTCCCTCCTAATAACCATCTACTAGCGACAATGAAGCCCCAACAACCCCTCCATTCCCTCCTAATAACCATCTACTAGAGACAATGAAGCCACAACAACCCCTCCATTCCCTCCAAATAACCATCTACTAGCGACAATGAAGCCACAACAACCCCTCCATTCCCTCCTAATAACCATCTACTAGCGACAATGAAGCCACAACAACCCCTCCATTCCCTCCTAATAACCATCTACTAGCGACAATGAAGCCACAACAACCCTTCCATTCCCTCCTAATAACCATCTACTAGCGACAATGTAGCCACAACAACCCATCCATTCCCTCCTAATAACCATCTACTAGCGACAATGAAGCCACAACAACCCCTCCATTCCCTCCTAACAACCATCTACTAGCGACAATGAAGCCACAACAACCCCTCCATTCCCTCCTAATAACCATCTACTAGCGACAATGAAGCCACAACAACCCTTCCATTCCCTCCTAATAACCATCTACTAGCGACAATGAAGCCACAACAACCCCTCCATTCCCTCCTAATAACCATCTACTAGCGACAATGAAGCCACAACAACCCCTCCATTCCCTCCTAATAACCATCTACTAGCGACAATGAAGCCACAACAACCCCTCCATTCCCTCCTAATAACCATCTACTAGCGACAATGAAGCCCCAACAACCCCTCCATTCCCTCCTAATAACCATCTACTAGCGACAATGAAGCCACAACAACCCCTCCATTCCCTCCTAATAACCATCTACTAGCGACAATGAAGCCACAACAACCCCTCCATTCCCTCCTAATAACCATCTACTAGCGACAATGAAGCCACAACAACCCTTCCATTCCCTCCTAATAACCATCTACTAGCGACAATGTAGCCACAACAACCCTTCCATAACATCCATTCCCTCCTAATAACTATCTACTAGCGACAATGAAGCCACAACAACCCCTCCATTCCCTCCTAATAACCATCTACTAGCGACAATGTAGCCACAACAACCCTTCCATAACATCCATTCCCTCCTAATAACTATCTACTAGCGACAATGAAGCCACAACAACACCTCCATTCCCTCCTAATAACCATCTACTAGCGACAATGAAGCCACAACAACCCCTCCATTCCCTCCTAATAACCATCTACTAGCGACAATGAAGCCCCAACAACCCCTCCATTCCCTCCTAATAACCATCTACTAGCGACAATGAAGCCACAACAACCCCTCCATTCCCTCCTAATAACCATCTACTAGCGACAATGAAGCCCCAACAACCCCTCCATTCCCTCCTAATAACCATCTACTAGCGACAATGAAGCCACAACAACCCCTCCATTCCCTCCTAATAACCATCTACTAGCGACAATGAAGCCACAACAACCCCTCCATTCCCTCCAAATAACCATCTACTAGCGACAATGAAGCCACAACAACCCCTCCATTCCCTCCTAATAACCATCTACTAGCGACAATGAAGCCATAACAACCCCTCCATTCCCTCCTAATAACCATCTACTAGCGACAATGAAGCCACAACAACCCCTCCATTCCCTCCTAATAACCATCTACTAGCGACAATGAAGCCACAACAACCCCTCCATTCCCTCCTAATAACCATCTACTAGCGACAATGAAGCCACAACAACCCCTCCATTCCCTCCTAATAACCATCTACTAGCGACAATGAAGCCACAACAACCCCTCCATTCCCTCCTAATAACCAACTACTACCGACGAACGGCTGCTTTATCAAAGGATCGAGCGATACTTAGCAAAGAATAGCTGTATTTTGGATTCACCTCGATGTGTCTATTTTCATGCTTGTTATTAACTCTAGCTAGATTAACTATTGTCTTATGAAATCTATGCTAGAAACATGCAGGGCCACGCTTTAACATACCAAGTCTTCTTTAGTTTAGCTTCATCCATGGTTCGACATTACCACTTGTTAACTTCATTCACATGTTAGTTATAATGTTTGTATACACTTATATACGTATATATATATATATATATATATATATATATATATATATATATGATATATTACTGGAAGAAATAGGCAAAAGTCGCTAGAGTCTTAATAAAAAAAGTCCGTCACGCAGGAGCTGCATAACTAAGCACTTTCCTCAGAATTTGGGTAGTGTAGATTGCTTTCCAGAACAATTTGCTTAAAATATCCTACATAAATAAAATAAAAACATGAATAGTTCTCTTTTAAATTTGTAATGAGTAACTGATCAATTAATAATTTGCTTCCAGAGTTATGTTTACACATGGTACCTATTACACTTCGTAATAAATACAAAAAACCTCATATTATCGTATTTTGATCTAACGCAGGAACAGGATACAGTCACTCTAGTGGTAGAAAGCGCTCCTTGCGGCGGCTTTGTGAACCTTCGTCTGATGGGCTATTCTATTGAAATATATTACAAATTAAACCCCCGCTTTCCGATTGACCGATTCAGCTCATTTCTACAACACTTCTTTCTCATGAGTTACCCACGACGTATACCACGTTTCGTTACAATACAGCAGAAATTACGACCGGTATGAGTATATTAATAATTTGGGTCAGGAGTAAACCCCCCCTTCTAATGAACCGATTTAGTTTATTTTTACAACACATATTTACCTGTAGATTACCACTACGAATACCGAGTTTCGTCGAAATATACCAAAAATCACGGCTGGTAGTGGCGAATTGGTATTGTGGGTCCGGAGTAAACCCCCCCTCCTAATGAACCGATTTAGTTTATTTTTACAACAGTTATTTACCTGTGGATTACCACTACGAATACCGAGTTCTGTTGAAATATACCAAAAATCACGGCTGGTAGTGGCGAATTGGTATTGTGGGTCCGGAGTAAACCCCCCCTTTTAATGAACCGATTTAGTTCATTTTTATATTTCAGTTTTCTCTCTATATTACCACTACGAATACCAAGTTTCGTTGAAATATAACGGCTGACATAGTCAAATTAGTGTTTTGGGTTCGGGATAAACCCCCCCTTCCGGTATGCCGACTTTGGTGGTTAACGAACTCGTTCAATCGTTTGCTAATTGAATGCTATATACCAAGTTTCGTGACGAAAAAACAAAAACTCTGGCCGCTATCGTGTTAACAGACACACATATATATATGCATATATATATATATATATATATATATATATATATATATATATATATATATATATATATATAGATATATATAAATTTTAACGGGGGTCATTTTCGGTGTCTACTAGGTAGGATCGATAAAGATTTGAAGAAATTTTTCAAAAATTCCGTCATGAGTCCAACCTGAATAGCTACTTTCCTTCGGAGGAAAGTGCTAAAAACGGACTCTAGGACATGTAAGAAGGAATAAATTCAGAATTTGAAATAATAATGAATATGAGATTGGGGGTCTCCCCGTGGTCTAGAGCCTTAGATAGCCTGAGATGGGGGGGTCTCCCCGTGGTCTAGAGCCTTAGATAGCCTGAGATGGGGGGGTCTCCCCGTGGTCTAGAGCCTTAGATACTTCTTCTTCTGTGTTAGGCTATATATGCGAGGTGCACCTTACATTTCTTATACATTAGATTATTGTCTATATGTTTATATTGTATATATATTACTACATTAGATTATTGTCTATATGTTTATATTGTATATATATTACTACATTAGATTATTGTCTATATGTTTACATTGTATATATATTACTACATTAGATTATTGTCTATATGTTTACATTGTATATATATTACTACATTAGATTATTGTCTATATGTTTACATTGTATATATATTACTACATTAGATTATTGTCTATATGTTTACATTGTATATATATTACTACATTAGATTATTGTCTATATGTTTACATTGTATATATATTACTACATTAGATTATTGTCTATATGTTTACATTGTATATATATTACTACATTAGATTATTGTCTATATGTTTACATTGTATATATATTACTACATTAGATTATTGTCTATATGTTTATATTGTATATATATTACTACATTAGATTATTGTCTATATGTTTATATTGTATATATATTACTACATTAGATTATTGTCTATATGTTTACATTGTATATATATTACTACATTAGATTATTGTCTGTATGTTTACATTGTATATATATTACTACATTAGATTATTGTCTATATGTTTACATTGTATATATATTACTACATTAGATTATTGTCTATATGTTTACATTGTATATATATTACTACATTAGATTATTGTCTATATGTTTACATTGTATATATATTACTACATTAGATTATTGTCTATATGTTTACATTGTATATATATTACTACATTAGATTATTGTCTATATGTTTACATTGTATATATATTACTACATTAGATTATTGTCTATATGTTTACATTGTATATATATTACTACATTAGATTATTGTCTATATGTTTACATTGTATATATATTACTACATTAGATTATTGTCTATATGTTTACATTGTATATATATTACTACATTAGATTATTGTCTATATGTTTACATTGTATATATATTACTACATTAGATTATTGTCTATATGTTTACATTGTATATATATTACTACATTAGATTATTGTCTATATGTTTACATTGTATATATATTACTACATTAGATTATTGTCTATATGTTTACATTGTATATATATTACTACATTAGATTATTGTCTATATGTTTACATTGTATATATATTACTACATTAGATTATTGTCTATATGTTTACATTGTATATATATTACTACATTAGATTATTGTCTATATGTTTACATTGTATATATATTACTACATTAGATTATTGTCTATATGTTTACATTGTATATATATTACTACATTAGATTATTGTCTATATGTTTACATTGTATATATATTACTACATTAGATTATTGTCTATATGTTTACATTGTATATATATTACTACATTAGATTATTGTCTATATGTTTACATTGTATATATATTACTACATTAGATTATTGTCTATATGTTTACATTGTATATATATTACTACATTAGATTATTGTCTATATGTTTATATTGTATATATATTACTACATTAGATTATTGTCTATATGTTTATATTGTATATATATTACTACATTAGATTATTGTCTATATGTTTACATTGTATATATATTACTACATTAGATTATTGTCTATATGTTTACATTGTATATATATTACTACATTAGATTATTGTCTATATGTTTACATTGTTTATATATTACTACATTAGATTATTGTCTGTATGTTTACATTGTATATATATTACTACATTAGATTATTGTCTATATGTTTATATTGTATATATATTACTACATTAGATTATTGTCTATATGTTTACATTGTATATATATTACTACATTAGATTATTGTCTATATGTTTACATTGTATATATATTACTACATTAGATTATATTACATTGTTTTCTATATTTCTACGGAGTGCATTATGTTATTATTAATTAGTGTAAGTGTTATTACATAATATTAAATTACATTAGTGCCTATATATTTACATTATGTATATATTATTGCATTATATTATATTACTTTATTGTCTACATATTTACATCCTGTATATATTACCAAGGCCCAATAAAATTATACAAGAAATGTTCTACACATATACAGTTATATTAATAATACATAAATACAATTCAAGGAATATCCATTGTTCATCAATATGAATCCTATTTGACGTCTAATTATTAAACCTCGTAGCTGTCGGTTCTCCGTCTGCTTTAGATTCATGCGTGGGTGATGGTGGGTTCGATCCTTACCGGCGGCAGGATTTTTTTCATCTTCTGAGGAAAATTTTCCTCGTAGCTAAGAGCTGATTGAAAGGTTTCCTCGTAACTGACAGCCCATTGAAAGGGTTTCCTCGTAACTAACGCCTGATTGGAAGGTTTCTTCGTAATTGACGTCTGATTGTAAGGTTTCCTCGTAACTGAAAGCTGATTGATAGGGTTTCCTCGTAACTAACAGCCGATTGAAAGGGTTCCCTCGTAGCTAACAGCCGATTGAAAGGGTTTCCTCGTAGCTAACAGCCGATTGAAAGGGTTTCCTCGTAACTAACAGCCGATTGAAAGGGTTTCCTCGTAGCTAACAGCCGATTGAAAGGGTTTCCTCGTAACTAACAGCCGATTGAAAGGGTTCCCTCGTAGCTAACAGCCGATTGAAAGGGTTTCCTCGTAGCTAACAGCCGATTGAAAGGGTTTCCTCGTAACTAACAGCCGATTGAAAGGGTTTCCTCGTAGCTAACAGCCGATTGAAAGGGTTTCCTCGTAACTAACAGCCGATTGAAAGGGTTCCCTCGTAGCTAACAGCCGATTAAAAGGGTTTCCTCGTAGCTAACAGCCGATTGAAAGGGTTTCCTCGTAACTAACAGCCGATTGAAAGGGTTTCCTCGTAGCTAACAGCCGATTGAAAGGGTTTCCTCGTAACTAACAGCCGATTGAAAGGGTTTCCTCGTAGCTAACAGCCGATTGAAAGGGTTTCCTCGTAACTAACAGCCGATTGAAAGGGTTTCCTCGTAACTAACAGCCGATTGAAAGGGTTTCCTCGTAGCTAACAGCCGATTGAAAGGGTTTCCTCGTAACTAACAGCCGTTTGAAAGGGTTTCCTCGTAGCTAACAGCCGATTGAAAGGGTTTCCTCGTAACTAACAGCCGATTGAAAGGGTTTCCTAGTAGCTAACAGCCGATTGAAAGGGTTTCCTCGTAGCTAACAGCCGATTGAAAGGGTTTCCTCGTAGCTAACAGCCGATTGAAAGGGTTTCCTCGTAACTAACAGCCGATTGAAAGGGTTCCCTCGTAGCTAACAGCCGATTGAAAGGGTTTCCTCGTAGCTAACAGCCGATTGAAAGGGTTCCCTCGTAGCTAACAGCCGATTGAAAGGGTTTCCTCGTAGCTAACAGCCGATTGAAAGGGTTTCCTCGTAACTAACAGCCGATTGAAAGGGTTTCCTCGTAGCTAACAGCCGATTGAAAGGGTTTCCTCGTAACTAACAGCCGATTGAAAGGGTTTCCTCGTAGCTAACAGCCGATTGAAAGGGTTTCCTCGTAACTAACAGCCGATTGAAAGGGTTTCCTCGTAACTAACAGCCGATTGAAAGGGTTTCCTCGTAGCTAACAGCCGATTGAAAGGGTTTCCTCGTAACTAACAGCTGTTTGAAAGGGTTTCCTCGTAGCTAACAGCCGATTGAAAGGGTTTCCTCGTAACTAACAGCCGATTGAAAGGGTTTCCTAGTAGCTATCAGCTGATTGAAAGGGTTTCCTCGTAGCTAACAGCCGATTGAAAGGGTTTCCTAGTAGCTAACAGCCGATTGAAAGGGTTTCCTCGTAGCTAACAGCCGATTGAAAGGGTTTCCTCGTAACTAACAGCCGATTGAAAGGGTTTCCTCGTAGCTAACAGCCGATTGAAAGGGTTTCCTCGTAACTAACAGCTGTTTGAAAGGGTTTCCTCGTAGCTAACAGCTGATTGAAAGGGTTTCCTCGTAGCTAACAGCTGATTGAAAGGTTTCCTCGTAACTGACAGCTGATTGAAAGGGTTTCCTCGTAGCTAACAGCCGATTAAAAGGGTTTCCTCGTAGCTAACAGCCGATTGAAAGGGTTTCCTCGTAGCTAACAGCTGATTGAAAGGGTTTCCTCGTAACTAACAGCTGATTGAAAGGTGTTGATGGTCTCTTTGGAAAGAGAGTATGTATAGGTAATTGCATTGGAGCGTTGCAGGTTGCAACGCTCCAATGCACACACTCTCTCTCTCCTTCATGTGCGCTTTCTCTAAACTAAGCAACGCTTTCCAGGCTAACATCTTCAGTATTTTAGTCCTTGGTGTTACATTTAATTATCGCATTCAATATTATCATTTAAAATGTTTGTTGTTGATATTTATCCTTGATATCGGAACCTAAGTAATCACCGGTGAAGTGATATCCTTGATATCGGAACCCAAGTAATCACCGGTGAAGTGATATCCTTGTTGAGATGAAGAGTTTCTATTAGATACAAGATTTGTCTAAGTCAGTCCTGAGGGGCTTCAGAGAGAGATTGGAACGTTGGAGCTATTCATCCGAGGAAAAACTGAGATCGGATGACACGGTTTATGAAGCACGACCAGATGAAGATGTCGGTCATTACGTGCTTCTTCTTGCTGGAAAGTGAAGACTTGAGAATCTAGGTTCGGCGAGTTTGGACCGCTAGCTTCGTATTCCTACCAACTCTCTATGGCTTAGCACTTCTTGTGGTTGACCAATTCTTATGGTTAAGCAAGTGTAAACAAACAAAATTAGTGTGAGCACTTAACACTCCGTTCCAAGGGTCGTGGGGTCTATTCCTACTATGGGGTGGTGGCATCAGACCTTTACTGGCTAGAAAAGGGTGGTAACCTATAGACCACCCATCCTAAAATTCGTAGTTAATAATAATGGACGTGAAAATTTAAACAAATACAATTTAATTCCATTTAAAAAAAAAAAAAAACTGTTCGGATTCAAAAAACATTTATAAGTCCGACTCACAATATGAGTTGTGTCGTACATGATCAATTTAATGAGATACTAAAATGCATAATAAACTGACAGCAGCCAACTCTACACGGATATTCCTCGCTCCTAGACTTTTTTTTTTTTTTTTTAATATTTATTTATGAGCATCCATGCGCATCTAAGGCGTTTCGCTCCAAACAGTTATTGCATATATACATCAGTTACAATATATATACATCTAAAAACAAATGGTATACATATATACATCTAAAAACAAACAATACATATATAAGTATCTAAAAACAAATGGTATACATATATACATCTAAAAACAAACAATACATATATAAGTATCTAAAAACAAATGGTATACATATATACATCTAAAAACAAACAATACATATATAAGTATCTAAAAACAAATGGTATACATATATACATCTAAAAACAAATGGTATACATATATACATCTAAAAACAAACAATACATATATAAGTATCTAAAAACAAATGGTATACATATATGCATCTAAAAACAAACAATACATATATAAGTATCTAAAAACAAATGGTATACATATATACATCTAAAATGGTATCTAGGCGGTGGGTAGATGGCCAGGCCAAGTTCCGGCCTAAGCATACTGTGTTTATATTACAGGAGGTCTAGGCGGTGGGTAGATGGCCAGGCCAAGTTCCGGCCTAAGCATACTGTATATACGGTCTTTGAGCCGATTTTTACCCTCTCATAACTTTCAACCAGGTAAAGATAAAGTTATGAAATTTTACACAGGTATTATACTACTAGATGTGAGTAAAAGTGGAGATTTTCATAATTCTACATTGAATAGTTTCTGAGATACAAGCGATCGAAAATCGGGATTTATAGGACTCACTCACTCACTCACTCACTCACTCATCAAAATTATTAGGCACTTCCCATGATGCTAGAGACTTGACATTTTGCATGAAGATAGATATGAAGACGTTATTAAAGGAAAAAATCGAAAAATCGCAAAAAGTTGTGTTTGACTCCGCTTCCGGGGCGGGGCGTGCCAGTTTTGTACTTCCTTCGGAAACCCACCATTCCGTCCGAAACCCATGATGTGGGGTATCAAATGAATTGTCTCGGTATGAAGAACCTATATTTGATGTTTTAAGAAACAATTAGACGCATATAAGCTCGGTAAAAATCTTATACCAGCTGTCTGTCTGTACGTTTGTTCTTCTTAAAAATCCGTACCGTTTGACCGATTTTGACCAAACTTGGGACACAGATGGGTCTTGATACGGGGAAAATCATAGGCTAGGTTAAATTGTCTATCAGCTGTCTGTCTGTCTGTTTGTTTGTTCCTTATACAAATCCACACGATTTGACCGATTTTGACCAAACATGGTACACACGTAGGTCTTTATCCGGGTAGTGTCATAGGCTAGGCCACAATCGTCTATCAGCTGTCTGTCTCCATGTTTGTTCCTTACACAAATTTACACCGTTTGACCGATTTTGACCAATCTTGGCACACAGGTGGGTCTTGATACAGGGAATGCACTAGGCTAGGTAAAAAAGGCCTTTCAGCTGTCTGTCTGCATGTTCGCTCCTTATACAAATTCACACCGTTTGGCCTATTTTGACCAAACTTGGCACACAGGTAGGCCTTGGTCTGGGGAATGCACTAGGCTAGGTAAAAAAGGCCTTTCAGCTGTCTGTATGTATGTTTGTTCCTTACACAAATTCACACCGTTTGGCCTATTTTGACCAAACTTGGCACACAGGTAGGCCTTGGTCTGGGGAATGCACTAGGCTAGGTAAAAAAGGCCTTTCAGCTGTCTGTCTGCATGTTCGCTCCTTATACAAATTCACACCGTTTGGCCTATTTTGACCAAACTTGGCACACAGGTAGGCCTTGGTCCGGGGAATGCACTAGGCTAGGTAAAAAAGGTCTTTCAGCTGTCTGTCTGTATGTTTGTTCCTTATACAAATTCACACCGTTTGACCTATTTTGACCAAACTTGGCACGCAGGTAGGTCTTGATACGGGAGTGTCATATTACCTATGACGTTTAATACTTTTTGTTCCATCGGAAAGCCATCATTCCTTCTGAAACCCATCATGTGGGGTATCAAATGAATCGTCTTGGTAAGGAGAACCTATATTTGATGTTTTAAGAAACATTTCGATGCATTTTAACAACAACACGTGTGACTTCTTTCTTGAATGTAGTAAATAAAGTCGTAGGGGTTCACTGCATAATATACTTCAAAGCAGATACTAAGTTTTTCAAAGTCGAGCCATCTAAATTTCAATGTTTAGGATCACAAACCCAAAATGTATCGTCTTTGTTCTTTTCTTTTTCTTGAAGGCCTTCTGCACTTCCCCCATTGTGATCTTTATCCTCGGGATAAGGTTCCTGTGTTTTACAGTGTAATAGTTTAGTTAAGAGAGCAATCAATTTGTCCTCTAGAGTAATGTCATCTGGAAGAGCTTCTAACTTTTCTAGTCTAGTGATTAGATGTATGTAGGTTGATTATTGGTATCAAATATCAAGCATTAAGAAGAACTTTATGCAGAATCCAAAGACCCTGGTTTTATATGAAGTGAAAAAGCCAGTAGGTATGCGGCAACTAAATTTTATTTAATACTTAGAAAAAAGTAATGAGATCCCAAAAAAAACATAAATGTGAAATAGAGGCCAAGTTCCTCCCCCACAAAGAAACACTCCCTTCCCCAAAAAGCGAGAAATATCTCCTCCTAAAACCCCCAAAAAACGCCTTACCATCCTACACTCCAAAAAAAGTAGTATGAGTTGGTGTATTAGGTGTACCACATTTTCAACCAAAAATATTTGCCAATACAAGAGATGATACAAGAAAGAAATGTCCAAGTTCATTACTTGGAAGACCTCATAGTTACTTACTAAGAACAGTAAAGACACTTCAACTGACCTTTAAAAACAACAATAAAAATACTTATATCCAGTTACTAAAATATTAAGTTACTAAAACTTGGCAATGTTTTTTTTTGTGCCGAAATTATCTTTAGAGAAAAACTAAACATTGCCAAGTTTAAGAATATACCCGGTTGAGGAAAGTGATATTTTAGTAACTGGATATAAGTATTTTTATTGTTGTTTTTAAAGGTCAGTTGAAGTGTCTTTACTGTTCTTAGTAAGTAACTATGAGGTCTTCTAAGTAATGAACTTGGACATTTCTTTCTTGTATCATGTCTTGTATTGGCAAATATTTTTGGTTGAAAATGTGGTACACCTAATACACCAACTCATACTACTTTTTTTGGAGTGTAGGATGGTAAGGCGTTTTTTGGGGGTTTTAGGAGGAGATATTTCTCGCTTTTTGGGGAAGGGAGTGTTTCTTTGTGGGGGAGGAACTTGGCCTCTATTTCACATTTATGTTTTTTTTTGGGATACATATATACATCTAAAAACAAACAATACATATATAAGTATCTAAAAACAAATGGTATACACATATACATCTAAAAACAAACAATACATATATAAGTATCTAAAAACAAATGGTATTATTTCTATATCTGGTTTGTCAATCGGATTACACAATTAGACATAGTTACAAGTTCATTCATTACATGTTATTCGTTCTTAACAGTTTACCAAGTGGCGTAATACCTTCCTTATGTTTTTTATTGAAATTGTTTGAATACAATATTGAAATAGGATGTTAAAAAAAAAAAAAAAAAAAAAAAAAAAAAAAAAAAAAAAAAAAAAAAAAAGGGGGGGGGGGGTTGAAAGTGTTTTTCCATACATATTAATAGTTTTGAGGTGAGTAAGGATTGCTGGTATGTGTGGACTGCTG